>LPNX011126482.1:396941-506358 GCA_001517045.1 Pseudotsuga menziesii | reverse complement strand
TCATCCTGTCGAAGCACTGCCTCCATTCTCTGTGACGAGACCGGTTTTGGGGGATAAGTGTTCATGCCCCTCAAAACTACCCGTTTGCCATCTAGCCCCTGGAACTCCATCTCCATTGCCCTATAGTCTGTAGTGTATTTCCCTATAGAGTAAAGCCACTGAACACCCAATACCACATGAGTATCTGCTACATCCACTACATAGAAAGAGTCTGTCATCTGATAGTTACCCAAGGCAACATTCAGTTTTGGGATCCAGTAGTTGCACTCCATGCTGGAGTTCCCGGCTACTGCTGCAGTGGATCCCTCGAACTTCTCGGTTTGAATACCTCTCTTGGCTACCCAAGCGGGTCAATGAAATTGTGGGTGGCTCCCCCATCAATCAGTACTCCTACTCTGTGACCCTGCACTACTCCCCTGACCCTGAGAGTATGGAATCTCGGTACCCCAGACAATGTAGCAATGACTCCCTCCGGTGTATCCCCCTGGTGTGATTCCTCTTTTGTGGCCTCCTACTCATCGTCGTCTTCATCACTATCTGAATACACCTCAATGTAGTGTGCCTTCGCCTTCCATGCGCACCTGTGTCCTGGTACCCATGGTTCCTGGCAGGTGAAGCACAGCTTCTTTCTTCTCAAATCTTTCCTGGTGTCCTCATCTAACCAGGTTTTCTTGGGCACATCCTGTTGGAAAGGTTTCCTGTCCTTGTCCCTAACAGGAAAATTGGTTTTCAGAGGGAATTTGTTTTTAGGGACTGAATCCTGAAGATCCCTTGCCCGGCTAATAGCATCCACCAGAGTGACGGGTTTGTAGGCTTTCACCCATCCCTGTAGTGGCTCTATGAGGGCCTCAATGAATAACATAGTCAATCTGCTCTCTGACACATCTGTTACCATAACGGCTAGCCTCTGAAATTCTGAAATGAAAGATTCTGCGCTACCAGTCTGCTTGAGTTGAGCCAACTCCCTGAAATCGATCTCTGTATCTTTCCTGCCAAACCTCTCCATGAGTTTCTGAGTGAACTCACCGTAAGAATGTATGGTGTTGTGACCCAATGTCACCAATCCGTGGTACCACCAATCCTGAGCTTCTCTGTCAAGGTGAAGTGTAGCCAACTTAATGGCGTCTGTCTCTGTCATGGGGTTGAGTTGGAAATAGGTATCCAACTTTTGGACCCATGTTCTCGCTGATCCTCCGCGAGTCCCATCAAAGTTTGGGATGGTTAACCTGCCCAAGGTCTTCTGCAGCTCATAGTTGTAATTGAAACCCTTGTTGAAATTCCTGGGCATGTTCCTACTCTTCATGTTGCAGAAGTCTGAGAAAGACATAGCAGCATGAAACTCATCCCCTAAGTCCATGTACTCCTGCAAATAAGCCCCAAAAGGCTCGCTGGGCTCTACCTGCATGACCGGGCCCCCTACTGTATCTGCCAAGAAGTGAGGCATGGTAGGCCTGATAGTAGGTCTGCTGTATATGTGGGGAGTGTTCTGCATGTTGGTGTACGGCATCTTTCCACTGCCGCTTGAAGATCCCCGCTCTACCGGTGAGGGGGGTGTACTGCTGATACCTGGTTCCGGTTTCGCTGACAGTCTGTTGATTGCATTGAGGACTTCTTTTTGTCCTTTGGCTAAGTCTTGCAATGCAGAGACCAAGCTGCGAAACTCCATCCGATCTTCCTCTTCTCCCGTTCCTTTTCCCCTATCCGAATGTATACCTGTCTATTCCATGTCTGAATTGGTATCCTCTAGCTGGATATCTTCAAATTCTTCTGTGTATCTACTCTTCCTCCTCCTATAGGTTACAAAAGGATCTCCTTCTGTATTCATCTACTTTTCATCTCTTAATCCCACAGCTGGCCAAGAAAATAGCTCTGATACCACTGTAGTATCCCAAATCCCGATATTTTCTATTTCTAAGCAAATATGTTGATACAACGGGGCATGCAAACTGCCAAGCAAAAATCCCTATTTTATAGGAAAAATTAGGGTTAGGGTTTGCGAGATAGAATGAACACTTACCACTGATAAGCTGATCTGAACTACTCCAGCAAAAGTCTGCCCGTACTGCAAGCTGGATCGGAGAGGATCTGAGCTCCTCTGCTTCAGGTGAATCCCCCCAGCAGCAAGACGCCCAAGTAGAGAAGTGTGACGCCCTCAAGGAAGGAGATGTCCGATCTGACTGAGAATTTGCGGGACTGATAGCGGTGCAATGTCGGAGAGAATGCCCGGAGCATGCAAAGGTTCTGAGATCTCCAGGTAGGGTAGCGAATCACTTTAGAGAGGCAGCTACTCACCCTCTGGAACCCCGAAACGGCTGATAACTGCTTCGGATGAGCACTGATAGATCTGAAAATCACCGAGTACCGGAGTATGAGGCTGATGATGATATTGGTGCCTGAGTTTCGGAAGGAAACTGAGATCTGAAGGCCCAACAGCTGATTAGGGCTTTCTAGCTGAAAACCCCCTCTTACGGCTGCACACGTGTCCCTGCAACGATCTATACCATGTACTAGGTAACTGATGAATGAATAAAGAACAAGTGGTGAACCTGTATGGCTTACCCGGAATAAGACTAGGACAGATGTTTCACTACCGAAATCCTGTTAGCTGAAGACTCCGTCTCCAACCCCAACTGCTGTGCTGCTATCCAAGAGCTCCCAAAATAATAATCATCAAAAGTGAAGTCTCCTCTTGCTTTCTCCTCTATTTATAAAGTTCAATTGTGCAAAACCCTAATCTTTGACCTAATTAGGTCACTTTATCTTCTAATTTGCCGTTGACTTGCATGCATGTCACTTTATCTTCTAATTTGCCGTTGACTTGCATGCATGCGGAAGGAGACTTAAATAGTGCATGCATCATTAAAATAATGCTGGGATGGCATGCACGAGGGTGACCTTTGGCCTCGGGGGCCCTTCTTGACCACTTGATGATGCCCTAGATCTTCTACGGTTGGCATCAATCCTTAGCTGATTCCCTAGCTGTCAGTAACCGCTCGAACCCACAGGAATAAAATCGGTTAGCGGTTTTGGGCCTTAAGGCCTAACTGGAAGAGGATATTACAAAATCATCATTCCAAGTTGTGTTCCTGAAGAAGTATTGAAGTTGTTCAACCTTTTTTGTCCAGTATCGATAAGTTTCCAATGATCCATCTCATCAGAACCCTTACAGGTATGTGGATGTTGAATTTTAGCATTAGCATGAATTCTTTAGAAATTTTGCAGACTAGAAGATAACAAAAGACAAATGCAGTAAAACCATGAACATCACACACATTGAACACAGTAGTTTTTCACAGGGAAACCTTTAAAGGACAAAAAGCTTAAAAGCATTAGTAATTCATCTCTTAAATGAGATGAGTTGAGTTCTTAGGAAAAATTCTCAAACCCTAATAGGTTTGATCCACATATCCAAAAAATTCACAAAAGATGAATTTACAATAAAAATCCAAATTAGGGCTTCAAGCCCTAATTTCTCTCAACTGCCCAAAATTCCATATCTCTGCCCAGATTTGTATAGCCTGCCCAGGCTGTCCCTGTACGGTACAGATCTGTAGGGTTGCCCTACTTCCTGCCCAAAATCTGGATTTGCCTGCCTGAGGTCTGGATCTGGTTGCCTGAGCCCAAATCTGCCTGCTCTACTGCCCAGATTTCCTATTGCTCTTGTTCGGCAGCCCACTACTATTGCTCGGTAGTCTATTGTTGTTTCTCAGGAGTGTTGCTCCTGCAAGCAACCTACTGCTGCTACCCAAGCCTGGTAGCAACCACAAGAAGGTTGCCCATGAGAGATTCGGGCTGCTTCAGGCTGCTCGTGAAGGGTCTGTGGCTACCTGAGAGGAGTCCGAGGCTACCCAAGATGAAAGGTGGTTGTTGTTGAGGAAACTGAAGCTGCCCGTCGATGTATGATGTTGCTCGAGGGTGAGTTACGGCTACCCGAAGGTGAGCCTGTCCATGCAGCTGAAGATGGTGCCCTAATCAGTGGAGAGAGAGTGGAGCATACAGTAAGATACCCTAGCTTAGGGTTGTACAAAATAAGTGTGGGTGCTCTAACTAGAATCCTCCATGCTAGGGCATAACCACAAAGATCTCCTTCTCTCTAAGAACTAGCAAAAATCTTCCTTGAGTAGTTGCAAGATGATGAGCAAGTATGTGTGTCAAAATGAAATGGATTGATCTTCTTTTATATCTTTTGAGTCACCTGTAAGCGGACCAAATCTTATGAGAACAAAATAATAATATTTTATTCTTTTATTACTTTGACTTTTACCTTTAGTGGTACTAAAGGTCTTTTTGCACTTTCACTTTGACTCCTTAGTGGTCTAAGGGTCCTTATGTATTTTTCACTTTTAATTCAGCCTTCTTCAACTCTGTGGTTAGAACAAGTTTTCAAGGTAGTCTTTCATCCCTACTCAAAGTACATCATCATAAATAAGCAGAATTACTAATGCTTTTATCTCACACTCCATGTGACATCAAGATCGGGTACTAGGTGTCTTAACCAAGGGTATCCTTGGAGAAGATCACAAAGCCCACAGATCAAGGGCCAGAGCGTCTCACATGCCCAGACCCGGTTTAGGGCTTAGTAGAATTACTAATGCTTTTTATCTCACACTCCATGTGACACCGAGATCGGGTACTAGGTGTCTTAACCAAGGGTAGCCTTGGCGAAGATCACAAAGCCCACAGATCGAGGGTCAAAGTGTCTCACATGCCCAGACCCAGTCTAGGGCTTATAGTGATATCCTGGAAACAAACCAGGTGCCTCAACCATTGGCCGCATAATTTGACCCAAGGTCAAATACTTGGTAACAGACCAAGCGCCTCCATTCTCTCGAAGAATGGCCCTCGGCTCTAGGCTGAGTTCTCTAGTACTAGACTAGTTCATCTTCCTGGTAACTGAGCAGGTGCCTCCATTCAAAGAATGGCCACTCAGCTCTAGGTTTAGTTCCCCCAGTGTTGGACTGGTTCCACGTCCTGGTCCTTGACCAGATGTCTCCATTCAACAGAATGGTCACTCAGTTCTAGACTGAGTCTCCCAGTACTGAGGGACTCAACTCAAGGTTGAGTCCCCCAGTGCTGGACTGGTTCCACACCCTAGTCCCGAACCAGATGTCCCTATTCTCCTAAGAGAATCGCTCTCGATACTGATCAAAAAAAATCAACACTCCCTCTCAACGAGAAAGGTATTCTCTGCCACGCCAAGTTTATCACGAAAGTACACAAACATTGTTATTGTCAGAGGCTTGGTCTAGATGTCTGCGATCTGGTCATTTGTGCGAATGTACTGCAACTTCAAAGTACCTCTTTGTACTAGGTCTCTGATGAAATGATACTTCATTTCAATGTGTTTCGATCTATCATGAAACACCGGATTCTCTGGAAAACTTATGCAACTCTGATTATCACAATGGATAATCATTGAGTCAAGCTTTCCACCAAATAGATCAGATAGAAGTTTCTTGAGCCAATCTGCTTCCTTGCAAGCATCACTTGCAGCAATATACTTTGCCCCAGCTGTACTCTAAGCTATGGAACCATGTTTCCTGTTGGACCAAGAGATCATTGCAGATCCCATACTGAAGTAATAACCAGAGGTGCTTTTCCAGTCTACTGCACTGCCAGCCCAATCTGAATCAGCATATCCTGCTAATAATACTCCACTACTGGAAGTATGCCTGAGTCCATAAGTGATAGTACCTCGCACATATCTGAGTACATGTTTGGCAACTACCTCGTGTATGTGTTGCGGATCGGACATGAACTGACTCAGAGCATTCACTTTGTAACAAATATCTAGTCTCGCGTGCACGAGATACATCAAGGATCCAATGAGTTGTCTGTACAGAGTAGAGTCCACACCTTATGAACTAGTTGCCCAGTCTCGCAACTTTGTCAAGTTGGTAATCATGGGTACGCTCATGGACTTGCAGTCCTGCATCCCAAATCTCTGCAAGATGTTCACTGCATACCTCCCTTATGTCAAGAAGATCTTGCCTGGCTTTTTCCAGACCTTTAAGCCAAGAAAATAATGCATCGGACCAAGATCCTTCATTTCAAATTCAAAGGTAAGCTCCCTCTTACACTCAGCTATCAGTTGTTCCTCACCTGTAAGGAACAAGTCATCCACATATATGACAAGGATCAAGATATGATTATAAACAACCTTGATATACAAATTGGAGTCGACAGTAATTTTGGAAAACCCCAAGTTGTGGAGGAATCCATCCATCCTCGCATACAAGACTATCGAAGCCTATTTGAGTCCATACAAGGCTTTCTTCAGTTTACACACATGGGTTTTATTCCCATGAGTCACAAAGCCTTCAGGTTGTTCAATGTAGACTTCCTCTTCAATATTTCCATTGAGGAAGGTTGTCTTTACATCCATCCGATGTAACTTCCATCTGAATACTGTAGCAAGAGAAATGATGGTTATGATGGTAGTATACCTGGCAACAGAAGCAAATGTCTCATCATAGTCAATGCCTTCCTTTTGAGTAAAGCCACGAACTACAAATCTGGCTTTATACTTCTCAATGCTGCCATCAGCAGCATGCTTGATTTTCTAAAGCCGTCTGGATGTTACCACTGACTTCCTGTCAGTCTGGGAACAACTTCCCACACATCATTCTTCATGATTGAACTGTACTCTTCAATCATGGCATGAACCCATACCTGTTGACTTGTTGCTTCTTTGTACATGGAAGGTTCAACACCGAGGAGTTGGCTCATAAGACCGAAGTACTTTTGTGGCCTTATGCTTTCTCTAAAAGTCTTGGGAGGAACTTTATGCTTCTCAGCTTCTTGTGTTGTTTCTCGGTACCAAGCAAGTTTCCTTTTGGAAGGAGAAACTTCAAGCAGTTCTTCTGGTGAACTTTCAGTTTTCTCAGGTGCATCCGAAATTTGATCCTCAAATTCCTCTTCCTCCCTCTAAACTTCTGAATCTAGAATCTCAGGAGGAGGTCCTTCATCTTCCTTTGAAAGCTCGTGTTTGACGAAACACAGCTTCCTCATGGAAGATCACATCTCTCTTGACTTCAATGTACCTCTGTCCAAGGACATAGATGCGGTAGGCCTTCAAACTATCATTGTAACCAACAAATATGCCTTTCTTTCCGGAAGGCTCTAGCTTAGCCCTCTTTTCTTTTGGCACATGAATCTAAACCAGAGTGCTCAAATATCCTCATGTGGTCAATAGCAGGTTTCTCGCTGGTGAAGACTTCTTTTGGAGTCTTCTCCGCCAAAATAGCATGAGGGCCTATGTTTTGGATGTATACAGCAGTACATGCAGCTTCAGCCCACAAGGATAAAGGAAGATCTAGATCAGTAAACATGGCTTTAGCAGCTTCACAGATGGTTCTGTTCTTCCTTTCTGCAACCCCATCCTGTTGAGGGTTGTACCGTACTGTCAGCTCTTTCTTAATTCCTGCTTCTTGGCGAAAATCATCAAACTCATTAGATTCATACTCACCTCCGTTATCTGACCTCAGGACACAGATGTGTCTGCTTGTCTGATTTTCAATCAGAGCCTTGAACTCTTTGAACCTATCAAAAGTTTCACTTTTGTCTTTGAGGAAGTAAATCCATGACTTTCGAGAATGATCATCTATGAACAAGGATAAAGGAAGATCTAGATCAGTAAGCATGGCATTAGCAGCGTCATAGATAGTTCTATTCTTCATTTCTGCAACCCCATTATGTTGAGGGTTGTACGGTATTGTCAGCTCTTTCTTGATTCCTGCTTCTTGATAAAAATCATCAAACTCATTAGACACATACTAACCTTGGTTATCTGATCTCAGGATACAGATGTGTTTGCCAATCTGATTTTCAATCAAAGTCTTCAACTCTTTGAATCTATCAAAAGTTTAACTTTTCGCCTTGAGGAAGTAAATCCATGACTTCCAAGAATGATCATCTATGAACAAGACATAATATAAACACCCACTCAAGGAGGGTGAGGACATGGACCCACAAATGTCAAAGTGAATCAAATCCAATATACCTTTGGATCTGTTATTGCTTCTAGAGAAATATTTCTTAGTGTTCTTACCTAGAGCACATCCTTTGCAAATTCCATCATGTTGGGAGAGACCTCTGGCATACCTGTAACCATCTTCTATTAGCCTGGAAGAGTTGTATAAGGTGTCCAAACCTCCGATGCCACAACTCACATGGATCAACTGTGTGATGAACAAAAGCATGAGTAGAATTTCCGAAAGCCTTATAAAGACCTCCCTCTCGAACCCCAATCTGTACAGCTAAGCTTAGTTTCTCATTCTTTGCCCATAGTAAGACTTTCTTGTTCATGAAGAGGACTCTGTAGCCATTGTCCTCTAAGCCAGCAACAAAGAGAAGGTTCTTCTTCAAACCAGGAACATACAAGACATCATCAATATGTAAATCCATACTTGAATCAAGTTGAAGTGAAGTTGAGGCAACTCCTTCAATATTGTAAGTGGAGTCATCTCCAAGTTCCACTCGTGTAGTGAACTTCTTCTTTTTGTAGCTGATGAGTGCTCCACGGTTTTCTATCATATGTCTGGAGGCACCACTATCTACTAGCCAAGAGTTGGCACTGTCGGTGATGGATCCAAAGAGAACAGAGATCAGGCAATACTCTCTTCTAGGTTTGTCTTCTTTTGTAGCCCTGGTGTTCTTCGTCTTCTTAGGTTCTTCTTCTTCTTCTTCTGCAACAGAAGCTTGGAATCTTCTTTTGATTTTCCTCTTAGGTTTCCATCAATCCCTAACAAAGTGCCCAAACTTGTGACAATTATAGCATTCAACCTTTGAAACATCAATGTGTTTACCTTATGGTTTCTTTCTTTTCATTTGTTGAGGGGAGGGATTCTTGAACTTATTTGTCTTTGTTGTAAGTGCAAGGTTCCCTTCCTTAGTTTCCTTGCCTGAAGTCCTTCCTTCTTCTTCCAAGCAATCATGCCAAAGTCTATCAAAGTTTGGTTGATTCTCACGTCCACTTACATATGCTAGGAATGTTTCCCAAGAATTTGGGAGACCATCGACTACAGTATGCACAAGATCATCGTCATCGACAGCAATACCAATAGCAGTAAGTTGGTCTCTTACCTGTGCAATCTTTGTGAAGAAGGGTCCAACTCCTTCATCCTTGTTCATCTTTAATGTTCAGATCCTTTTCTTCAAAACTCTCTTCTGACTAGGAGTCTTTTTCTCATACAAGTTTGTTAAGGTGTCAAAGCATTCTTTGGCAATCTTCAATGATGTGATGTTGGGCATCAAAGTTTCTTTGGTAGAATCATAGATGATCCTTCTAGCCATAGCCTGCTTCTTCTTGTAAGCAATTCTACCAGCATTAGATGTTGGCTCTTCTATGGTGTTGAACACCATGTCATCAAGGTCATTTTCCTCTAGTATGGTTGTAAGCCTAGCTTTCCAAGAATAGTAGTTGGCTGAACCTTGAAGCTTCTCTTCCGATCTGAAACTATTGGTAGATATCTCTACTACTAGTCAATTGCCAAGTCTACAAAATATCCCAAGGTCTAGGAAGACAACAGTAATCTGCCTTTTACTGGTTCTTCACATGCTAAGCTTTGATACCATGTTGAATTTTAGCATTAGCATGAATTCCTTAAAAAAATTGCAAACTATAAGTTAACAAAAGACAAATGTAGTAAAACCATTAACAACATCACACACATTGAACATAGTAGTTTTTCACGGGGAAACCTTTAAAGGACAAAAACCCCAAAAGCATTAGTAATTCATCTCTTAAATGAGATGACTTGAGTTCTTCAAAAAAATTCTCAAACCCTAATAGGTTTGATCCACAAATTCAAAAATTCACAAAAGATGATTTTACAATAAAAATCCAAATTAGGGCTTCAAGCCCTAATTTCTCTCAGCTTCCCAAAATTCCAAATCTCTACCTAGATCTATACGGCCTGCCCAGACTGTAGCTGCACTTCCCAGATTTGTATGGCTTACTTGTTGCCTGCCCGAACTAACTGCCCGAAATCTTGATTTTCCTGCTCAAGGTCCAGATCTACCTGCCCGAGCACGAATCTACCTGCCCGAGCCTGCTCTGCTACCCGGATTTCCTGCTGCTCCTGTTCGGTAGCCCATTGCTACTGCCCGACAGTCTCTTGTTGCTACTCGGGCCTGCTGCTCTTGTTCGGCAACTTACAAATGCTTCCCAGGCCTACTAGCAGCCACAAGAAGGCTGCCTCTGAGAGATCTAGGCTACACATGAAGGGCTTATGCCTACCCGAGAGGAGTCTGAGGCTTCTCGAGATGGAGGGAGGTTGTTGCTGAAGAAATTGAAGCTTCCTGTGGATGTATGTTGCTACCCTAGGGTGAGTTAGGGTTGCCTGAAGGTGGACCTGTCCATGCAGCTAAAGATGGTGCCCTAGCCAATGGAGAGAGAGATGAGCAGACAATAAGAAACCCTAGCTTAGGGTTGTACAAAATAAGTGTGGGTGCCATAACTAGAATCCTCTGTGTTAAGGCATAACCACAAAGATCTCCTTCTCTCAAACAACCAACGAAAATATTCCTTGAGCAGTTGCAAGATGATGAGCAAGTGTGTGTCAAAATGAAATGGATTGATCTTCTTTTATATCCTTTCAGTCACCTCTAAGTGGACCAAAACTTAAAAGAACAAAATAATAATAGTTTATTCTTTTTATTACTTTGACTTTTACCTTTAGTGGTACCAAAGGTCTTTTTGCACTTTCACTTTGACTCCTTAGTGGTCTAAGGGTCCTTATGTATCTTTTACTTTTACTTTAGCCTTCTTCAAGTGCCCCTGTGGTCAAAACAAGTGTTCAAGGTGGTCATTCATCCCTACTCAAAGTACATCATCATAAATAGAGAGAATTACTAATGCTTTTATCTCACACTCCATGTGACACCAAGATCGAGTACTAGGTGTCTTAACCAAGGGTAGCTAAGCCTTGGAGAAGATCACAAAGCCCACATATCGAGAGTCAAAAACCAAACCCGATCTAGGTCTTATAGTGATATCCTGGTAACAGACCAGGTGCCTCAGCCATAGGCTGCACAATTTGACCCCAGGTCAAATACTTGGTAACAGACCAAGCGCCTCCATTCTCCCTGAGAATGGCCTTCATCTCTAGGCTGAGTTATCCAATACTAGACCGGTTCATCTTCATGGTAACTGACCAGGTGCCTCCATTCAAAGAATAGTCACTCAGCTCTAGGTTGAGTCTCCCAGTGTTGGACTGGTTCCACATCCTAGTCCTTAACCAGATGTTTCCATTCAACAGAATGATCACTCAAATCTAGATTGAGTCCCTCAGTACTGGACTAGTTCCACATCCTAGTCACCAACCAGATGTCTCCATTCAATAGAATGGCTACTCAACTCAAGGTTGAGTCCCCAATTGCTGGACTGGTTCCACATCCTGGTCCCGGACTAGATGACCCCATTCTCCTAAGAGAATGGCTCTCGATGTTGCTCAGGAAAAATGAACAATGGAAAGGTATGTTATTTACTTTGCATTGCCAAAACATTTACTGTTTATCTTTCCAATTGAAAAATGAAGGTATGGACTATGTGGCAGATAATTTCAAAATTTTAAACATTATTCAGGATACTAACATGATCATTACAAAGATGAACAATATACTTGTGTAATCAAAGAGATGTTTAAGCAGGTGCAGGGACATGTTGCAACTGGCATATGAAGATTCATAAGGTCCACCTTTACAAATGGTCTCCCAAGTTCAAAATCATGGGACCAGTTGTAGGCGAAAAAAATTCTCAATACCAGTGTGTGATGAAGATGGTCCATACAATAGCTTGATAGAAGCATGCATAAACAAAGCTTGTGAAAGCAATCCCTCTCCCTGGCATCAATATCAAAGCTTCTAGATTCCTACAGTATCCAGAGTTCATTCCCCATCCTGATGCAAATCCTGGTAGGTATTCAGCTTATTAAGAATGTGATCTTATCATGGATTGTCTCCAAAGACAAAGGTAAGAGATCAAGTATGAATGGCATACTCAACTAGCTTCATTGGCGGTATGATTTCACCTAAGCCTTTCTAATTGTTTAGCATAGGTAGGTTTAGTTTCATTTGAGTTAGCCATATACAGTTTACCTTTGCATGGCATTTGTCGTTCTTTTATGTTTGCATATTCTCTACATTTAGTCTACTTGTTATTCAGTTTGTTTTTCATATCTATATACTGAGCAAAGCAAGATGGAAGTGTCTGCCGCATGATGTTGTTGATCTCCTTGGATATTTGATGTGTGTAGGTCTACAAGTACCAAAAGATTCACAAATTCTCGAGCACTCTCGAGAAAAGCACTTGTCCCGTAGTTAGATCCAGTGTTACGTGGTACCGGTACTAGCGCACGTTGAAATGTGTCCCCAGGGAGAGAGTGTCATTTTTTTCCAGACTAGGAGGTGTGTTATCCAGCATTTTCTAAGGGATGGTTATGGCTAGACCCTTTGGTTTTGTCTTTAGGAGTATTATGGCTTAGTGGCATTGTTGACTACCCTTTGTTGGGGTTTTTAACCCTAGGGTTGGTGTTCACGGCTCCTAGGGGTGGGTCACTGGGACACATGACCCCCCACTTGTTTCATTACTACGATGACATTTCTTTGAATTGTGAGTCTTTTGTCTCTCTTCTAGTTCACGTCAGGTACCCTCCATGTCGCTCTGTAGACTAGCGTGCTCTCTCCTTGGCCCTCTTCCACTGATGACGTCATCATCTCGGCCAGGTCGTACTGCTTTCATTTTATTTTTATTTTTTTTTGGGGGGGGGGAGGCTGAGGGATTATCAACATTGTTGGGGTTAGATGGAGCATGACACCAACCCCACCTTGTTTAATCCAACCATCAGTTCAAAGTAATTTGCTCAATTTTAGCTATTTTACTCATTTTTGGGTAAACCCTGGGAAAATGCCCCAAGTTACTCACAGATTTGATTATTTTATATTGTTTTATGTTAAAATTTTAGGTTGACATGTTATAATTTCAAATTGACATTTTAAAGGCACGTCGATCTGGTTTTAACTAACTATACATTTTGTTCTAAGGTCTCCACATACCACTCCTATGTATGGTGCCTAAATCAATGTCAAAAAATCCAAAGTACTCTAAGGGAAATTAAATTAAAATGATGAATGTGAGATATGCACCCTTGCAATAGCCATGATCTTTATGTCCAAGCTTCTCAAAGCTACATCCAAAGAAAGGGACTAATATTGTCAAAATAAAATAAAATAAAAGGAAAAAAGAGTGAGTTCCTTAGGTACAGGAGGAGAAGCATAACCACTGCAAGGGTTTGCGTTAGGGAAGAACATCAGGAAGCATTTCCCATAGAGTGAGCACAAGTCTAAGGGGACCTTCAACTTAGTGCATTCGGATGTTTGCGAACCAATGAGTGTCCAATCTTTCAGTGGCTACAGTTACTGCGTCACTTTCATTGACAACTATTCCAGGAAGACCTGGATCTATTTCCTGAAGGCCAAGTCAGAGGTCTTTTAGCGGTTTCGAGAGTTCAAGACTCTTGTAGAAAACGAGACAAGAAAGATGATCTGGGTATAGAGGACGAACAACGGAGGTGGGTACACCTCCAATGAGTTCTTGGACTATTGCTCATCGTAGGGGATCAAGAAGGAGCACACAGTGCCTCATACCCCGCAGTAGAATGGAGTGGCGAAGAGAAAGAATAGGACAAACGTACGAGCAGCCAACACCATGTTATTTGATCAGGGATTACCACTATTCCTTTGGGTCGAAGCATACAGGACCTCTATATACATTCAGAACAAGTGTCCCCACACAGCTTTGGGGAGGAAAACACCCGAGGAGGTCTTCGTAGGCACTAGACCAGATGTGAGGCACTTGCGCATATTTGGGAGTGTCTGCTATTATCACATTCATGCTGACACTAGGAAGAAGTTAGACCCTTCTAGAGAGAAGGGGTTACTTGTTGGTTACAGCGAGACTTCGAAGGCGTACAAAGTATATATTTATGCTCGCAAGAGGATCATCGTGAGTAGGGATGTCCAATTTGATGAGGACAGAGTCTTGCATAGATCTATGGACTTACCAACAAAGGAGAAGCCAGCACAAGACTCGAGGTCAAGTTGGAGGAGCCACAGGTACAGACACAAAGCACAGGTTCTGGTAGTCAAAGGGAATCAAGAGGACAGGATCCCTTAGTCATTGACTTGGAGGATGAGCCCCAACAAGAGACAGATATCCAGATTCCGCAGGAGATAAACACTAGGCCGAGTTCTAAGTGGTTTAGGTCCACAGTTCAGGATTCCAGGCAGGTGACTCTTCCATATAGCTCCATGAGATGGGGCAAACCACCAAAGAGACTTAGCTATATCGCATTGATGACAGAGTTGATTAACCCTGAACCTTCCAGTTTCGAGGAGGCTGCACGACATGACGTGTGGCAGGAGGCCATGGTTGAGGAGTATGACTCAATCATGAAGAATTAAGTATGGGAGGTTGTGTTAAGGCCAGAAGGTAAAAAGGTGGTGGGATTTAGATGGATCTACAAGGTGAAGTGTGTAGCAGACGGAAGCGAGGAAAAGTACAAGGCGTGCTTCGTGTCAAAGGGGTTTCCATAAAAGGAGGGTATTGACTATGTGGAGACCTTCGCCCCTATTGCCCAGTATTCTTATTCGAACCATTATCTTGTTAGCAGCAAAGATGGGTTGGCGTGCCCACCAGATGGAAGTCAAGAATTCCTTCCTCAACGGAGTTATAGAGGAGGAGGTATTCATTGAGCAGCCAGAGGGGTTTGATGTGGAGAACAAGGAGATGCATGTATGCAAGTTACAGAGAGCTCTTTATGGGCTCAAGCAAACACCGCGAGCACGGTACTCGAGGATAGACATCTATCTACGTGAGTTGGGATTCCAGCAGAGTGAGGTGGAGCACAACCTGTACTTCTTGACAAGTGAGGTGCCTCTCATACTGGTCTTATATGTAGATGATCTCTTTCTTACAGGTGATGACAGGTCGATTGATGACTGCAAGTCCAACCTTGCAATTGAATTTGAGATGAAAGTCCTTGGGTTGATGCATTACTTCCTAGGCCTGGAGGTTTGGTAGAGAGGCGGGTGCTTCTTCATTGGACAGGGGAAGTATGCAGTGGAGATCTTGAAGAGATTCAGGATGGTGGATTGCAAGACTATGTCCATACCTCTAGTTTCCAATTGGAAGAAGATTGATGCATCAGGGTCAGACGGATTTGATCCTACATTGTATCACCAGCTTATCGGATCGTTCATGTATCTAGTCAACACACGGCTAGACATTAGCTTTGCAGTCAACTCTTTGAGCTAGTTCATGGTGGACCCTCAAAGAGTACATTGGACTGTTGCAAAGCACATACTTCGCTACATCAGAGGTACAGTGGAGTGTGTGTTGGTTTATGAGCGCAGGGGGAGTGTACAGTTAACAGGCTTCACAGATGTTGACAGGGAAGGATGTGTAGAGGACTAAAAGAGCACTTCAAAATGTTGCTTCAGTATTGGATCAGGGGTTGTCTCTTGGTTCAACAAGAAGTAAAAGTCAGTTGCATTGAGCTCGGCATTTGCTCAGTACATGGCAGCCAGTTTGGTTGCTTGTCAAGGAATGTGGCTGAGGCAATTGCTTTCAGGTTGTTCGAGTGTGAGCTAGAGGCTACAGTAGTTCACTGTGACAATCAGAGTGGCATCGAGCTATCTGAAAATCCATTGTTCCATCACCGGAGCAAACCATAGACATTCAGTAACACGTCCTGAGAGACTATGTACAGAGAGAAACCATTCAATTGGAGTACATTCAGACAGATGAGCAGGTGGCGAACATTTTCACCAAGGCACTTTGCAGACACAGTTTTATGAAGTTCAGAGACAAATTGGGGTTGCTACCGAATCCCTTCCTCGTTAAGAGGGAGTGTTAGAAAGTGGAAACAAGAAATGTCTTCTAGCATTGCATGTGTCCTTGCATGCTAACAAGACATTAAACAGGAAGCCAAATGTATTAATGTGATTTTCCTAAGTTTAGAGTTAGGAAAATACATTAATTAATCTAATTTGATTTTGACTTAATGGAACCACTTTTATAAAGTGAAAAGTGAAATAATTTTAGTGATGACTAATCTAATCTGGGCCGTTGATCTCACCGGAGGATCACATCTATTGATCCATAGTGAGGGTTAGGGTTTTCGCTTGGCCATTGAGTTAAAAGAAGATTTGGTGGAGAGGACACACACGAGAGAGATACAGAGACAAAGAGAAGTCAGGCATAGATGTTTTGCAAACAAGACGAAGGAGCACTCACCTGGAAGATCCGCCAACAAATGAGGTAGAGAGCAAGGCCATACACACTCACGCAAAGGAAGTTGTATAACTCGACAGAGGCAGTGGTGCAACCGTATGGATTTCGTACAGCTGACATCGAGACCGTACAGATCTGTACAGCTGACGCAGGAGGTCGTACAGCTGCACAGGGGTCGTACCGTGTTGTTGGGTTTGCCCAGTGAGGTGCAGAGATTCTATTTCGCCAGGTTGGGTGAATTCATCTACTGGATTGTAATTGTTCCATATTTTCTTAATAAAAATTTCATATCTGACTATTGCACCGAGTTTCTCATCTTGGGTTTTATTCGGGGGTTTCCATACCCAAAACACTGTGTCTATATTTATGTGATTGTTGTTAATGGTTCACAGTATTTATTTCCGCTGCAATACTAGTAAAAGAAATTCATGTGTGGTTATCAGTAAAAAATAAATATATTGTTTAGCCCTAGTTTGAATTTTAAAGGAAAATTTACAAAAATATAATTTTCCAAAAAAAAGTGGTGCACTACTACATTTTGTGTAGATTGTTTTTGTATTTTTTTTAGAAAATTATACATTGAACAATGAGTTAGGTGTTAAGAACAAAAGTTACTCGTAAATTTTTCTGGAATTTCACAAGGATACGGATTTAATTAAATGCAAATTTGATAGATTAAATGATGTTAATACACAAAGTAGTACAAGGTTTCAACATCAATCAATTGTCCAACCCTCCTCCTGCACTACGACTTCTATCCATAGTTTCTTCTCAACAGCCTCAAATGTTAGCAAAATCTCTACAAACTGTTTCTAAATTCCTCCCAAGACCTCTCATCCCCAAGTACTCCTCCAAAGAATTATCAAGCAGTGCAGAAGCACCCTTTAGAGTGGCTGATGTCAAGTACATAACTGTTCTTTCTCTACTTCCACATTTCTTGATACTGCAACAAATGCCTCGTATTCCCCCACTACTTCTACATCTATACCTAATGATGAGTATTTTCTTCTGTATGTGCTATTTACTTGTACTTTTATACTTCCATCCTCGTTTTTATCTTTATCCTTATTCTTCTAGTTTTCAGGATCAACCTTGGAACTCCTACAATATGCTCTTACTGGTTGTACTTTTATGTCCCATTGGCCTACTTTTTGGTCATTCATGGACAGTAATAAAATTATTTTATCTTATGTTATCTCTTCCCAACCCTGTGTATAGGCTACCTCGGTCTTGCCACTAATCCAGGTTTTCAATTTAGTTACAAAAAGTTTAATACCGAACCTTTGCTTGAACAGGATACACCTAATCCCCCATTATTTGAATGACTGCATTTCACAATTACCTACTGCATTTCTTCAAATGCACTTTCAGCTTCTTGGAACTTTCGGATGGAGTTTGTTTTGGGACTCTATAGGATTTGTTTAGTGAAGCTATTGAACAGATGCTTGAGATTTACATTGCAATGTTGATGGCTGGAAACGATAGATTTGAGAAAATGCAAGGAAAACAACAATAAGAACTGAAATACCAAGTTTGAAAAATTCTCCCTCATATGTTGATGAACCCTACAATATGTATTTGACTGATCAGGTGGCTCCAAGAATGCTTCTCCAAGATATAAAACACAAATCCTGTCTTCGTAAAATGTTCAAATCTTACATTTGTCAGCTAGAGAATGAGGCCATAAGTGTCTTTCATCATGTTAGGTTTTAAGGCACTTTTTTATGCTGTTATTTTTGAAAAGCTGACTTGGCTAAGAAATAGTCCTTTCATTGCAGAAACTACCATTTCTTATAGCCAACTTTTGGCTGATAAATGCATTTATTCAGAAACACGTCACTTGACAAATGGCCCAAACACGGTCTGATATTTATCAAATCCTTTCTATATGATAAGAAATGCAACAGCAACCATTCTGGGCACTATTCTCCACTCTGTACCATATTTGGGGCTGAAATGGTACATGACTGTAACATTTCTTGTCACCTAGAATAAAGATGTTTAAGATCTTTCACTAGTGGATTTCTTAATATTTGATAGTACCTTCAAGCTTCAACACCAAAATGCTGATGTTGGATGCAGCTATCCTGCTAAACCACAGTGTTCCACGGGGACGAGTCCCACAGGGTTGGGGATGTGTTTCCTGCGTCCCGGGGACGTGGGGACTCCTGGTGAAATGTCTCCCCCCACCCCCATGACCTTGAGAATTTTATTTTTTATGTTTTTCCATTATTTTCACTTTTTACAATCCCTATTTGGTAGTAGGTACTACTTAGAAAATAAATCAATATATTTAGTATTTACATTGCACAATCATTAATATACATGAAATGAATTATTATTTATGCTGTTTTATTTTATTTTTATAATTTTAGTGACGTCCCACCGTCCCCCCCGAATTTCCCTAAAATTTGGGGGTGGTCTCCATGCGTCCCGAATGTGTGTTTCCTTGTTCCCACAGCCACCTGTCCCGGACACTTGGGGGAACATTGCTAAACCATGTTCATCAGATCAGTGCCAGATATATGCCCTGCAAACAGTAGATAGTACCACCCAAGCTTCAGCCCTAAATTCCAAACTATCAAAGTAGCCTCGGCAAAGTCAGGAACCTTTGATCCTATCACACTGATTCAGGAAGGCCATCAATATATCCATTAAATTCATTGTTTGTAGTCCCTAGTCAGTGCTATCATTTTTGGAGGGAAGTACATTTCACAAACAAGATGGTGACAAATACACTCTCTGATTCATGGATGGTGAATGGAAAAAGACATGGAGACAATGGCCATAGCGTGCTTTGAAAGAACACAACAACATATTACAGCAAAATCATTGATAACGGCCGGACACCTTTGTTGGGATGCCAAGTTCTGACCAGTGTTTTTAAAACTGGCCGAACTGGAACCCGAACCGACCAGTTTGACCAGCCAACCAAACAGGAATATCAAACCGGGACAAAACTCAAGTCAGGGTCTAGTTCGGTAAGGTCTAAATCCTGAACCGGCCGGTTCGTTACCGAACCGGACCAAACCGGTCGAGTCCGTCATTAACCAGCCCAGTCAAAAACCATTCCTCCTCCGCAGTGTAATGTTCCAAAAAATGACATGCATGCAAACCCTACAAGTGGCATGCATGCAAACCCTAAAAGCTATATAAGAAGGTTAGTTGAACCAAAAGAGTATGCTTTGTTATTATTCATCATTAAGATTTGGTTTGAAGAGCTCTGAGAGCTAATTAGGGTTGAGGGTGAATCCCTTAGCCAAGATTGGGTTCGATGGCGAAATCTATCCACCCTAGTCAATGCAAGAGGATAGATCATTCAGATCTATCAACGTACTTCGAGACGATAAAGATTGTTCAAGGAAAAAAGTAGACATCAAGATTTGGGAGGATCTAAGGCAAAGATTCAAAGCATATACAGCTGCATATTCAGTTTTTCAAGGGCATCTATATCAAATGTTGGGCAGCGATCTACCTCAGCTGCTACGAGTTACTACAGTAGAATCATGGGCCTTAACTATTATAGAAGACAACGATTTGCTTACAGAGAGGATATTCATAAAAGCAGAGGTCAACGTTTCTTGTTATAGCAGAGATCCATCTCCATTGGCAGCAGTTCTCCTTTGGTAAGCAATAAATCCACTAAAGAACTGTGAACCTTTATATGAATGCAGAGATCATTATTTATTGGGCGATGAACTGTTGTGGGAGACCAATAATAGTTGCAAGGGCAGCGATTTAACATGCCAGACATTATCTGATGACCTGAAGGTCGTGTTCTTCATTAGCGAAGTCATATTCAATGTTATCAGAACCCAACCAACGGTCGAACCGGTCGACCCCGAGAACCAAAACCGGACCGGAACCGGACAAAAACAGGGAAACAAACCAGATCAAAAAACCGGTTGAACAAAAAACCTAAGTTGCAAGGAAACTTGGGGACGAGGACTGGGATGAGGATGCCACTTTTGAAACAAGAGACTTGGGTACGTTAGGGGTATATATATATATATATAATAAAAAATTAAATCAGTTTATTTTTCAATAGTATTCAATTTCCATAATTAAAAGTACAATTTACATGCACATTGCTTCAAAGTTCATAAATCATTGATATAAAGTGGGAATTACATATGAACCTTAAGTATAAACATAACTATAGTTGATGGAGCTTATGGTTTTTCAAAATTAGAAATATGCACATGCATAGAAACGCCTACATAAACATCAACAAAGTAGGTTTTCTATCATTCATGAAGGACAAAGAATACGGTCTGTGCAACAACATTGCATTGGAACAACTTGCACAGAGGATCAATAATTAATATAAACTATGCCAATAAAAATCCAATGACAAGATCCGGAGTCATAAAAGAATAAGGCAATCTTCTAGAAGAAACAGTCTAAGAATAGATACTAGCCGTTCCAAGCTAGATAGTGCCATGTCTTGCCTCTCCTCTGCCTGTATCATCTCCTTTGCGCAACAAGCTCTCCTCTCGCAGGATCCAACAAAAGTCAAGACTCAACTCTGCGTTGGGAGAAGTGGATAGGCCTGCGAGGTCTTAAGAGGGTAGGGGGAACCATGCCTACCACGTCCCTCTTCATAAAGGTAATTTTTTTATAATTTTCACTTACTGGAGTTTCACCGAAGTCCCCAAAATGAGCAAAGTTTCATGTTTTTGGGCCAGAAGTACCCAATACTTGGAGACTTCAGCGAGGACTTCAAGGAACGTCGATGAAGTACCCAACCCGGTTTCCAAGACTTGGGGACGGTTTTCGGGACGGGGAGGCGAACCCAACCCCTAGAGACGGGTACCCCTGCAACACAGACAAAAATACATAAAGCATTCATATTTTCAAAAAATACATATATCTCCATGTGCATCCATGTGAATTCAAACCATTATACACAAATATGCAAAGTTTCTCATGTATATAGCAAGAGAGTATAAAACCAAAATAGCATCAACTACAAATACATATCTAAAGAAAAGTACATCAACAAAGAGGTTATAAATGGCCTCTAAAGTCAAAATATAAGCATATGACTCCAGTCTAGACTCTAGAATCTACAATCTAATGATTCTAATCATATAACAAATTATCTGAGTCCTCATGCTCATACTTAATCATCATCTACATCCTCAACATGAGCATGGCTTGACTCCCCTAGGCCTGAAGGCACTTGTCTAACAACAACATCAATGTTCAGATCCTCTTGGTGTGGAAGAGGGCCCAAGCCCATCCACAATTGAATGTGATTGATATGGAGGGTAGGAGCCTCCTTTATAACATTAAAAGGGTCGTGGGTCTATTAGACAGCTCACATGTGGACCCTATTTTTTATTTTATTGAAAGAATTTTACATTGGCTGTGTTTGGGGCTCTTTGGCATTTTTGTACAGAACTGGCCAGTTTTGTACTGAACCGGGCGGTTTTGTATGGAACCGAGTGGTTCAACCTTGAAACCAGGCAGTTTTGTATGGAACCGGGTGATTCAACCTTGAAACCGGCCAATTTCGTATGGAACAGACAAAAAATGGTTTGAGTGTGTGATTTGACTCGGTGAAGCTTGTAAGCCAGTCCAACCAGCGGGTTTTTTCAAAACCGGTTGGGTTCTGATAACATTGGTCATATTAAGCATAGAAGTCACCGTTTCACCTTCTTGGCCAGCAAGGAAGCTCTGTATGCAACTTCAAATGGTCATCTACCAATTGCAAACCCTATGGTAGTCCATTGCACTTGTTAATCATCACCTACAGAAGCATTAAATCCATCTTGTGCCTTGGGGAATCCTCACATAGCAGATCTGGAATTATATTACCAAATACCGAAAAACAAAGAAGAGAAACATAGGGCAGCATAGCATTATTATTGGGCAGAGTGAGATTGCATGGAATGTTTGGGTTGTTACATGGTTAAAGCTTGGACTACTGCTGGGCTGAACTCCACAAATTGAGGGTTGTCGTATCTATTGCATGTACACTTGACAAACGTGTTATTGCAGCTGTTCCAGTCATATACACCATAGTATCCACATGCTTTAAGCCTCTACAGTACACCTTCAGCATTGTTATAGATCAGAGTTATTTCACTTATGATACATGATTACCTACGACAGATTTCAGGTACTTATTATGTCCACACTTGCATAAACAATTTATGTTTTCCATTAGTGTTCTCTCGTTTAATATCATGGGATTTATATTGCTTATGCATCTTACTATGTCATGCAATTAATATTGAAATGAACAAACTGTTACATGAAGATTGCAAACAACAAAATAAACTAGTAGGCCAGAGGAACTAAGTGAAAGGAATAATGTTCTCAAAACAACCACAAGCAAATAAACTCAGGATTACAAGAAACAAGCAAGTGCAAACATAAGAAGGCAGATCTCCTTACTTGGGATGTTACACGCAGGCATGAACAAATAAAGCAGGGTATAAAAATGTTTTTTTTAATTAAAACACCCAGCCCTAATCTTTTTCTCTGTCAGTTGTGAGGGTGTCTCAAGCCAGTGGATGTAGCTGTGCTAATGAGTTGAAACTGTGAGAGACTGATTCGAATTTCAGTGAACTGTGGGCCTGTGACTCGTGAGTGTGACTGACTGTAATCTGGACGGTGGGACGTTGTACAGTGGACTGTAAGTGTTGTGTAAGATCTTTGAGCCTGCTTGCCTATTGGAGCAATTTCTACCATATAAGTTTGTGATAAATACTATAATTTTGTGACCCATTAAATGGATTATGGATATATATATTATAATTTTTTATATGCGCTATAATTTTGTGACCCATAAATGGTTTAATAATTTTTATGAATAAAATTGTAATTTTTTTTGTATTTTTTAATAGTCCGATTCATTGAAATCAAACCCGCTCCGGTTCATTACCGGTTCCAGTTCCATTCCAAGTTGACCCTCAACCGGTTCGATTCCCGGTTCCGAGTTTTAAAACATTGGTTCTGACTTAAATCTATACAATTGCAGACAAGGAGTCAGAATTCCACCTTCCTGCTTGTGAATCAATCACAGCGTATTGCATTATTACATGCCACTTCAACTTTAACAAAATATGAGCTTTTATCTCCAGGATTTAATTCATTCCTCAATAACCTTTACCTTTGTCTATCCTGTCTTCATCTTGGCATTTCTACTACAGTATAGTGTAGGGGAGGAGAAGACACAATTTAATACTCATTTGTTCAAATGTCATTTCTTACATCCATATATGACCACAAATCAAATTCCATGCGAAAAGACATTGCTAGCAGCTAAATAATAAGAAGAATATCTGACAACAATGAAAAGGAAAAAGGAAAAACTAAAATTATGAACATTATAGAAAAAAGAAATGAATTACAATACAAGGATAGAGAAAACATACAGCCCAGTTAAAGGCTGCATCCTTCGGCACAATCACTTCTAATTCGCATCGGTGAGGAATGTTAGGAACAAAAATAATCTTATTGTGAAGGATGCGTTGAAGTGTTCTTCCAGCTATGTCTCTAACTTTGTCAATTTTTTCTACTGCTTGTTTTGCAATACCACCTATCAATCGTGCAGCTAGATTTGAATTGAATAAAGAGTTTTCCTTTTGTATACTGCTTATAGAGCCCTCATTTAAAGTATATGCTTGTGTCATCTTTATTCCATGCCCCGAATATACAGTAAGACTTCGGCAAATAATGTAAGTGCATTTTTCAAGGGCCTCCATGGCAGCTTCCCGTACCCAAGAACCCACATCACCTCTGTTGTCGATTGAATAGTCTTCAAGAGCTTTAAATAAACAGTCCATAACATCATTCCTTATGACATCTAGCTGGAACTCCTCACTAGCTGGAACACTCAGAGTGGAGTCTATACCCGCACCAGTCAATGTTTCACAAACTGTTGCGAGTCCACGAACAGCATTCACACGTGTTTCAGCATCTCGATCATCGGGATTTTCCTGGAACCATACAGAAGTTTATCTTACAGCATTGGCTTGTCCATCACCAAAAAATCTAAATAAGCCAACCCTCTAGTGCAGAAATAATACAAAGAGACACTAAGTTTTACATCACATAATCTTACTGGGACAAGACAAGCAGCAGACAGTGTCTTCAATATGATCCTCCAATCTGGAATTAAAACCTCATATGGCAAGACACTTAGTGCTAATGCCGATCCTCGCTTTACTGCCACATTAGGATCACTCCTCAAAAGTTGTAAATATTTTGATGTTCTCTCTTTGACAAGTAAAGCATCTGCTGTAATAAGATAGGTATGGACAAACTGCTTTAGAGCTTCGACAGCACAAGCCTACATAAAGACATGTCAGGGTCATCCAATTGAACAAAACACCTAAAAAATCAGTAAGCCATTATAATACATATCAGAGATTGGATCCTAGGAAACTCAACCATCCAGGCATACACATCAATGACACCAGTTCTTTTAAAACATCTCATCGAACTACAAACAATAAAGCTAGAAATGGCATCCCTGTCACAGCCACATTTGTCTTACTGCTACTGGCTTCCAAATTTAAACAACATACTGATTAGTGTTCTCTATACCTGAATTTGAGCATTGGGATGCCTCAAGTTTTCATTCAAAGTATCAAGTAAAATCTTCTGTGTCTTTGGGGACAAGGGGATGTGTGAAATTGAGGTACATTCAACAAGTCTTGAAACAGATGAACGCATAATTTCTCCACCTTTCCCACGATATAAACGAGCTTTCTCAATTGCTGGGACAATGCCAGCAATAGCTTTCTGTTTATCTGAAGAGTAAAAACAATATACTAGCTGCGTCAATACAATGGGAATAACAAAATTATATACACCATCTGTCTAACATATTTCTAAACTATAACGGCAAGTCAAGTTTAACTACTGATTAAGACAAACTAACCAAACATTTTGAACTTCACCACAAATATATAAATATGAATCACATATTCATCTCTTCCATTGTAATACTTCACTTGCTATTCTATTTTCTTCACATATCTTTCTCCCAAGACCACTCACAGCTTTTCAGTCATGCTTATTGACAAATCAAGCTAATATTCTCCAATTATCTTATTCCATGTAGTCTTAGCTTCCTTGCCATGAACTTTGGAATGTGAGATGAAAAAAATGTTTTCATGTGTAAAGCACAACACCATATTTTGAATCGTTGAAGTCTAAAAGCTTAAGCTTTAAAACTAGTTGCTACACATGTTGTCAGGCTAATTTGACTTGGTTAAGGGTAGTTCAAGGTTAACTTAGATTCAGTCAATAATGGGTTTACCATAGAGAGTTTAAGGGCCCATTGTTTTTGGTAGCCCATCGTATCCAACAATGGTATTTGGTGTGACGAAACGTATTTAAAGACTTGGTATACTCCAATGTAAAGAGCCTGAGTTGGCTGGCTTGGCCAGATTGGCCAAGGGTAATGAAGATATCTTTGTAGCCGGTTTTCCACATAAAAGGTTTCTAGGGAACATCTCCTGTGCATGTTTTCTTTGTGCCTCTTTTGCTTCTCCAATTATGCTCGGTTTTTTGATATGGGATCAAAGCACGGTAGACCTGCACTCTCTCAGGAGAGTGGTCTGCTGTTGGGCGCCATGGAGAGAGAGTTTTGGATTAACTTCAAAGCTAGAAAAAGATGAATCTCTTTGTAGATGAGCAGATCCATTGTTTTGATGCCTAGATCTACTAGGTTCAAGCATGAACTTCGTGTTCCCATCGTCTAGTGGTTGAGATCTTGAGTTTCTTCATGTGGCTCCTAGGAATTCAGATGGCCTCTTGTTTCTTTCAGTCAAGATTTCTATTGCTGCACGAAGGAGGAAAGTGGGGAGACAATGAGCACATGAGACTCTGAGAGTAAAGGGCCAAGGTGGAGTCGAAGCTCTATCGGTTTATCAAGACAAACAAGTGTAGACTGCAGATGTTGAAGGCAAGCTCTGGACAGAGATGACAACAATGTGTACATCATGCCTTTAAGTAGCTATGAACAAAGGGAAATCTACATGGAATTACTTCGGTATCCTAAAGCTTGATCAAAATGTAACCTGTTGAGCTGAATTCACTGCAACCAATGGACAAGGTGATAACTGTAAATAACAAACTGGAGAGAAATTTTATCTAGTTGAAACCCTATCGTATGATGGAATCAATGCTGCAAACCATGAGAACGGAAAATGATTGTAAATTGTTGGTGTGCAAAACATTTCTTCTATGGTGCTTTGAGGTTAGATGTGGAGGAGGAGTAGGCAATTGTTGTTGTTCAAGACTAAGATCTGTTGACTTGTTGTGTCACTGAGAATGTCTTGTTGTTGAGGGCGTGATGGAGGACATCGATTGCCACCAGTTATTGTGCATGTCTTGTGAATAATCCATGGACAGAAAATGCATATGAGAGCTTGACAACAATAAAGTTTTGTTGTAAAGTCGTGGTATAAGTCAATGTCAATGGCTTGTGGTAGCGTCATTGTAATTTTTTTTAACAATGATATGCTTATGTGATGTCTGTGTAACTCCATGTGGTTTTGTAATTCACTCTTGTTGGCCATGTGTTTATGAGCAATGTTGAGAGCTAATAGCAAACGACACAATGTCAAACTATATCTAATAGTATTTGGAGTAAGAGTTATGCCTGAAATGAAACATGTTAATGTTTCATAGCATCATATGCTTGGTATACAATGGAAAGCATTTTTGTGGGATAGGAGGTATCACATGTAAATGGGCATATGGTTGTAAGACCAATATAGGTATGTGTACCCCTGGTCTTGTAGTTCACCAATGTAAAGTATAGACGTGGATCTAGGTTATAGAATGAATGGTGGCATGTTGTAATCTCGAATACCTGATTAATGGAGAATTTTAGGTTAATGTTGACCCAGTCAAGAGTATTTTAAGCCCTTAAGGTTAACCTTGATTTGATCAACAATGGGTCTACCATAAGTAGTTTACAGGCCCATCGTATTCACCAATGGAATTTGAAGTATGAAGCTTATTTAAATGCTTGGTATACCTCAATGTAAAGAGCCTCGCTTGACCAGCTTGGTTATACTGGCTAAAGGTAATGAAGATAACTTTGTGGCTGATTTTCTCAATAAAGGGTTTCTAGGGTAAATATCTTGTGTATGTGTTCTTTGTGCTTATGTTGTTTCTCTCACTATGCTCATTGTTTTAATACATGTTAGTACTAGAAATGCATTATGGTATATGCCAAATAGTTTATCATCTATTGATATCAATTGCCATAGTTTCCTTAAAATTAGAACTACTATTCCTTGTGTCAATATACAACTTTATCACTTATTAAAAGATGGTCTCTTTATTTAACAGCAATTTACTAGACAATGGCTATTTTAACACACTATAATACAATAATATCCAATCCTTAGAATAAAAGTGGTGAGGTCATATAACAACCAACCTATTGAAAAGATCAATATGTTATACTACATTATAGGCTTGACACTAACTCAACCACAACAAAGTGCAAATATAAGTCCTAACCTATGTCACTTGGCACAGGGATACGAAGGACACGAGGATTTGAGTGTCTGACACAGACACGGTGGCCCCAGGAATCAGGACACGTTATATATATATATATATATATATATATATATATTAAAATTTAAAAATATAGACATATAGCTCCAAATTTTTACAAATATTCAATATAAATCATAATCAAGCCTTCAAATCTTCTTCACCTGCAAAAAAACCACTCTTTGAGCTCTCCCAACATTTGCAAATGACAAAATACAAGTGAAAATTCATTTTTAAAGAGGGCCCAGCTATATTTTTTTCGGTTTGAGTGTCCTGTTTTTGGGACACGTAATGACAGTCATGGGACACGCGTGTCCGAACACGGGACACATAGTGACAGTCATGGGACACGCGTGTCCAAACACGGGACACATAGTGACAGTCATGGGACACGCATGTCCAAACACGGGACACGCTGCAGAGACATGTCGGACACGCTCTGTCAGCGTGTCTGTGTCCGACACACGGACACGGGACACGCAACCCAAAACTAGCATGTCTGGTTTCTTAGCTCCTAACTCTACAACTATTAACATCAATACATTTTACTCCCAAATCTTTCTTTTGCACTGTCCTAGCGATGGGTGTTGTCAATCATGTTGCAGTATTCCAACTGGGGATACAAAAGGCAATACATTGGCAAGATTGCAGCCTCTCTTATTTTGTCAACATACAATCCATTTTCACAATGTCACTGAGTCATACCCGATCCAATCAATTCTGACACGACATCAACTCCCAATCTAAAAACCAAGTAATCATCTTACTAATATATTTATTCAATCTTGAATGTTAGCCCTTACAATGAGTACCTAGCCTCCTCGTAGCATTACAAAATTAAATCCACTCAATCCTGATCATGGCTCAGAGGACATTATTTGAATTTGCATTGATAAAGAAACAATAATTGGTAATGTTGAAGATGGCTCCTATTCCACTTTTGGTATAGAGTGGTGGATCTCTTCTTTTCTCCTCTTCTTGCATTGTGATCCTAGTAGCACAAGAACTACTTGTGAGAGTTGGCAAACTTGTTCTTGCCATTTCTTAAGTTTTGGGAGCTTTTGAACTTGTAGGAAACGTCATAGGAGCTTTGCAAGTGGTTCCAAGAGCTTTTGGGTGAAGGGCACACAACTCCCAATGCCGTTCCCATGATGTTTCGAGAATTCTCAACTGCATGGGGCCCAAACTACTTATATTTTAGCTCATTTTCTACTAGGTTATGATGCCCAAAAACTCATTTCAGTACAAAAATTGCTAACTTGATGTGTGTAACCTTATAAATCCATTTGTGTGCTTGGCACTCATTAAGTACTCACTAGGTCATTGAGTTGTAGGTTTAAAGGTTGCTTTTCTATTTTCCAAGTACATGGAGTCCTTTGTTTTAATGCTTGTCATATGTTAAATATGTTAAAAACCTTATCCATTTTTATTTTTACTCATTGTCGATGGATCCATGTCATTTAGGTTTTCAAAGAGTCCAAGATGATTTTAATTCATCTAATTACTAAGTTAAATAAGCTTTTCCTTGTCAATTTGCTAAAAGATCAAACCCTTTTATAATAAAATATATTCCTACCAAAAAAGAATTAAACTAAAAAAAGACACTTAAATTATTTGGTCCACTTTCATGTTATTGAATTGGACTTGTTTGTTGAAGGTATGCACCCAAGAAGCATTATATCCTAAAGTATTTGGCCGTGTTTGTTGAAGGTAAACTATTGATGCTTCTTAGGTGCATACTTGAATTGCTTCCATTGTTGTATGCTTGCATGTGCTTCATGCACCTTTTTTCCTTAATGGTAATTCACCTTTCTTGAGAGTGGACCCTTCTGCACCATATAATTTATAATGTTGACCTTGCAAATTAAACTCCATAAATTTTTCTTCAAGGTTGGTGGAATATGTGTCCAACAACAACTACAACAACCATCCCAAACCTATTAATATATCCATTTCATCTACTGGTACAGCATAGAATCCTATTTCTACTTCCAATTTTTGGATTTGAACTAAGACTTTATGACACCTACCTACTTCTTTGACTTCTTATCCACAACAACTGTAACAATGATGTCCTTGGTGGGGTACACAAAAATCTCGAGTTATTTAGCAACATTGATGTCTATGAAATTATGAGCACTACCAAAATCTACAAGTATCGTTATGCTTCAATATTTTACGATTCCTTTAAGCTTCAAGGTCTTGGGTTGCAGTTTCCCAGTCATAGACTCATAGTTGCAAGTGTAAATGTAAGCTTGTTTTCCTCTTTTATTGGAATCTGGATCTTGTAAACCTTCATAAGATGAGGTGGAATATAATTTCTAGGTGGTTCTTGTGTTTGTTCCCTTTGACAAATAGTTCCTTTTTTATACACATCATTCTCAATCCTAATTGGCAGAGTGCATGAGATTTATGGCAATGATACTTTATTTTCAATAGTCGGTGTTTCAATCTTAAATCTATTGGGTTCACTTGTTCTACCCTGACCTCTTTCATGCATTGTGATCGATGACTTTGAAGTAATTAGCATATTTTCATAAGTTCCTCGAAGGATCAACTACTCATCTTTTAGATTGTCGATCAATCCATTCTCTATGCTCATCAATTATCATCAATGGTTTGTCCTTGTCAGATTTTGATTCACATAGATGTCCTAGAGTCCACCTTGTATTGCATTCATGAGAAATATCTCCCTTCTTTATTATTCTAGCCATCGTCTTCAAGAATCTTCAATAAACTTGTCCATTATGTTGCCCATATCTTCAATTAGTTTGTCAACTTTATACCCTAATTACTTTTGCCCCTCTATAGAGGGATATAGAATATGTATCTAGACTGGTGAAAGTTGCATGTGTGCCATAGATCATCAATGTACATGAGTACGAAATTGTCATCAATGAAAGTCGATGCAGTGTTAGCAAATCACTGAAACTTAGTCAAAGTCATCAATTCTTTACAAGTCTCACCAATTATTTTTCCGGAGTATGCTCAAGTTCTTTTTGATCTCAACATAGTTGACTCAACCCATACTTGGAAGATGTAATATGTCTTGTAGTACATTCACATTCACATACACATATGGACACATACACGTATGTATGCCCTCTTCCATAGAACCCCCAAAAAATCTATTTATTTAGCCAAACGTGTTGTTAAGATGATGCAAAAATAAAAATATAATTCCACTTGTAAAATTGGAAATGAAACCTTTGTCCTAGGAAATCGGAAAGAATTTGAGAGTGGAATAATACATCAATTGTGTAAGCCATATCTTATACCAAAGCTACCACCACCAACCATAAAATAAAAATGGATCGACATGACTTGAAAGCAATCATATAGGCAAAAGTAATGATGGATAGTGAAGGAAATCTGAATTCAAAATGAGGTTGACGAAAAAGGAACACATGTGTAGCACACAGTGTCAACATCAAACAATAGCACACTTATGTATTTCATGTTGTAATCATGTGTTTATTATTGTCATATAAGATGCTTTTAGAGAGACAAAGAGAATAGAATATAAATAGTAATTTACTTAACATCCATGAGACCAAATTGGTTATCTCATTGTAACATTCCAATACAAAAATAAGAAAATTAGAATACAAAAAGAGGAGGAAGAGAGATGGCATCCCAAATGCAGGGATTAATAAAAGATGTTGTGCTAGTTATCTAGGCATGCCCCCAAAGGTCATTTCTTCCACTCAGAATGACCACCAACATCTTGTCCCTGACATGCATCATACTTGCTGCCATTTTAGTCATGTCCTCTACATCTGAACCCTGTACTACGGCAGCCATGTTTTTGTTCTCTAATGTTGACCCCTTGCTGATGTGGTTGTCTGATTCACAGTGAAGTAGAATGTGTTGCTATGTCTCCACTTCCTTTCTCCCACACACCTAGAGTGTTCTGAGTTCCCTCTCCTCCTTTGATTCCTTCCATCTTATCTCACATCCTAGCCTATATGAGTGTGTCCTTAATTGGGCTAATATTTGCTTTTCTCTCCACAGGATGTTTATCTGCTGATATTCTTGGAGTTGGATTTCACAGACCACAAAAAATTCTACTCAAGAGACCCTAGAATATTTATAATGCCAAGCAATACTCCCACACAAATAGGAACTTGTTTAGTCTCTACTTAATCTAGGTGATTTCCAGCCATATTCCTCCCATGATTTATTGCAGGTATACAAATGGAGAATGAACATGGAGATTCAATTAAATAATGAAAATCCATGAAAGAAAACAAACCATATCTCCACTACCACATGCTTAGAACTTATAACACAAACTACTCAAGACTCAAGTGGAATAGTTGTTATGTAGAGCAATAACATTTATGGCCTTTCGCTTTGAGCTTGTTTGGATTTAAATATTATGTGTTCTTAATGATTTAATTAAACCCAGTACAAAACAGTTATTGTAGAAATATTGACAAAAAAATCAGACTTTTGCCAAACACTTAGTTAAACCCAGATTTCAGAATTTACTATCATTAAGTAAAAAAATACTTCACATGCATAAAACCCAACACCCTTGAAGCTGAAACCTTGAAAATACTAAGTATGTAGCAGTGGAAATACACATAAAAAACAGCAGACTGATAAACCCATAAAACAGTAGATTTTTTGTCAATGTGACCCCGAAAAAACCCCACCTCAAGGAAAACCAGTCCAAGAGAATTTTATTGCAGCATTTATCAGGCAGAAAATTTATTTACAGCAACATTTATTTCAGCATTAATGACTGTACCAGATTTCTCGATTTCCGTGCCACCAGCAGAATGTACAAACTGTACGGGCTATACGGAATAGTACAAGCTGTACAGACTTCTGTGCTTGAAAAAAAAATCACTTCTCGAAAATTGTGCCCAAAAATTTTTCCTCGGAAAATGTGCCTCTGTTGTGCCGTACAAACTGTACAGAATAGTACAACTCAGCAGAAAAAATGCCTTAAAAACTACCCATCTCCTTGGGATTCATGCCCTCTTGAGAAAAAATATACTTCTCCTTGGGATTCGTGCCCACTTGAGAAAAATTGCAGGTCCCTCTTTCTCTACAAATAACTTAGCCAAATGCTCACTCTTGGAAACGCTTTCCTTCAACTTGTCTTGCACACTACCCTAGGCTCTCTCTTATAACTTAAGAGTGACTTTTCACCTTCCCAATCCCTAAATCCAAAGGGCAAGATTAAATCTTGCCTTTTCAAGATCAAGGGTTGAGAAACTTTCCCCCCAAAAATGGTTACATTTAATTTTAATAAGGTCACATTTACTTTATGAACTAAGTGCACTTATCATAAAGTCACTTTATAAAATAAAAACAAGGGAATACTTTATAAAATGTCTCATTTACATAAGAGTCACTTTAAACTTTATAAAACAACATTACAAAGTAAAGTAGCCTAGCTAGTGCATGGTCACCTCTGCATACAAGACAAAAACATGCAGAGTGCCTCCAGAGCTAAATCTCTAACACTCCCTCTTAGCGAGGGAGGCACTCACTGCCATCATCAACAGGTCCCGTCCTCAAATCCATGACACTATTCGCTGTAGGAGCTCCCTCTAAACCTGGAACCAATACTACAACCTGCATTGAACTCGAATTTGAAGACAACCTTTTGGCAGCCACCCTGACCCCTGAGCTCCTAGGAGAATCACATCCCCACTCTTGAGCATTGGTTCGCTCATGCTAGCTGAGCCTCTTGCCAGTACTTAGAAGAGACTCCCTCTCTTCCATCGAAACTCGAGACTGTACCCTTAGCGCCACTGCAGCCTCAGGAGCCTCCTGCTCCTCGTCTGAATCATCAACCGTGGGCTGCGCACTGAACTTGTACAGCTCACCGAACCGATCACCAATCAACTGTGGATCAATCAGACTCGCTCTCTACGAGTATATATAAACATGTCCCAGATCATCTCTATCTGGAAAAATGTACACATGTCCCCTCCAGAACAATGTCAAATACCATGCATCTTCCAGGGCTGAGACCGAGAGCAAGTTTACCCTCATCCCTGGAACAAAGAGGAACCCATCCTGATCAAGGTATCCTCCATGACTAAGTTGGAATCTAACTTTTCCAACTCCTCGCACAGCACGTGCATGTCCCCCTTTTGACTGAACGAACCGATCAAGACCAGTTTCAACAATGATACAGAATATATGCCATATTCTAGTCATATGACGTGAAGCCCCACTGTCAATATACCATGTACCATTCTGAACTACTCCATTACTGCCGGCACTAGAAATAAGGGAGAACAACGAGAATTCCTTCTCAAATCTTCTCGCAAAGTCCACTTCCTCTGTTGTAGGTGCAACAACTGTATCTTCTTCCTTCTTTTTCTTCTTCTTCTCAGGACACTGAGAAGCATAGTGTCCATACTGGTTGCAAACAAAACTTCAAACTTTGCTCAAGTCCTTCTTGGACTTCTTCTTGCTCTTAGCAGAAAGAGCAACATTCTCTTCACTAGCACCCTCCTTCTGTCCACTGTCTTGAGATCCTTCCCGAATCTCCTCTTGACTGAAATCATCCCATATTCTGCTCCAATCTGGAAGGTTTTCTCTAGCAACCACACACTTCACAAAGATTTCCCATTCCTTAGTGAAGCCTTTCAAGGCTATCCGCACTAACTCAAAATCAGAGATGACTTCTCCGACTGCAGCAAGCGCATCTTTCACTTGGGCCACCCAGGTAAGAAAAGATGGTACACCCTCACCCTTGGCCATCTTAGTTCCCTGCAATTTTTTCTTGAGAGCCATTATCCGGTTGTCATTTTTAGCCTCATACAAGCCTTTCAATGTATTCCACATTTCATAAGCAGTCTTCTTCTCAGCCACATGTGGAATAACATGGTCCATAATACCATCCAAAATCAATCTTTGGGCTTTGGCCTCTTTTACCTCATGAATATCCAAAGCAATAGGATCAAATGCAGGAGGAGTTACCGCGGTGCTAACTATGGTCCATAGTCGGTTTTCTTTGAGAACAGCAGTCATCCTGACTTTCCACTGCAAGTAGTTGGACATACCATCCAACCGGTCCTCATATTTAATGCATGCAGGCATCTCTGCTATCAAAGGAAAAAATAGACCAACAAAAGAACAATATCTTCACTCTTCCCCACCACCTTCAAGTCACATCCAAATAAGGTTTTTCCCAACACATAAGTTGTTAAAAAACACAGCAATAACCCTTGCCCAACAACTCAACACTACGGTTGTCCCCACAATCAGTTGTAAACTCAGAGAGCCTCAACTCTGATACCATGTAGAAATATTGACAAAAAAAATCAGACTTTTGCCAAACACTTGGTTAAACCCAGATTTCAGACTTTACTGTCATTAAGTAAAAAAATAATTCACATGCATAAAACCCAACAACCTTGAAGCTGAAACACTGAAAAACTACGTCTGTAACAGCGGAAATACACATAAAAAACAGCAAACTGATAAACCCATAGAACAGTAAATTTTTTGTCAGTGTGACCTTGGAAAAACCCCACACCGGGGAAAACCAGTCCAAGAGAATTTTATTGCAGCTTTTATCAGGCAAAAAAATTATTTACAGCAACATTTATTTCAGCATTAATGACTGTACCAGATTTCTCGATTTTTGTGCCCACCTCGATTTCCATGCCACCAACAAAATGTACAGACTGTACGAAACGGTACGGACTGTACGGATTTCTATGCTTGAAAAAAAATCACTTCTCGAAAATCGTGCCCATAAATTTTTCCTCGAAAAATGTGCCTCTGTTGTACCGTATAGACTGTACAGAACAATACAACTCAGCAGAAACTAAATAACTTGAAAACTGCCCATCTCCTTGGCATTTGTGCCTTCTTGAGAAAAAAAAATTCTCCTTGGGATTCATGCTCACTTGAGAAAAATTGCAGCTCCCTCTCTCTCTGCAAATAACTCAGCTAAATGCTCACTCTTGAAAATGCTTTCCTTCAACTTGTCTTGCACACTACCCTAGGCTCTCTTATAACTTGAAAGTGATTTTTCACCTTCCCAATCCCTAAATCAAAAGGCCAAAATTAAATCTTGCATTTCAAGATCAAGGGTTGAGAAACTTTCCCCCAAAAGTGGTTACATTTAATTTTATTAAAGTCACATTTACTTTATGAACTAAGTGCACTTTATCATAGTCATTTTACAAAAATTAAAACAAGGGAATACTTTATAAAAAGTCTCATTTACATAAGAGTCACTTTAAACTTTATAAAACAACATTACAAAGTAAAGTAGCCTAGCTAGTGCATGGTCACTTTCGCATACAAGACAAAAACATGCAGAGTGCCTCCAGAGCTAAATCTCTAACAGTTATTTTATGCTTGCAGCTTTAGTCTTTCTATGAACCCTTCACCTAACAACTGACAATTTTCATCAAAGGAACGCTATGTTACTAATTTTACATTCTAAACCAGTTTATAACTTTATTCTATTTGTTGTCTACAAATCCTAAAAGTTAATATTGAATGACTTCTCTAGCCCAAACAAACAATTCTCAAAGCACAGACAAGTCATGAAATTTGGAACTTGCTACCTGACATAGGATGAGCCCATTGGGTATGTTAGCACATTTCATATGATGCTTTATACAAATCAACATTACTAAATTTTCAAGTGGAACCTTATCGGCATCCCACACTCGCAAAAAAACCTAAGTAAAGATTTTCATGTTCTTAATTCCTTTGTGAGCCTACTTTCCTTGTCTACAAAAAGCATGCTCCTATACCCTATCATACACAGCCCACTTTCCTTGTAAACAACACATATAGTCCTATGTCCTATCATACATCCAATCTGTTTATTGTATTTCTTGTTTCACTTACAAAATGTCAATTTTAAAATGTATATCATAATGAACAAAAGAAATCAAAAGTTTTATAGTCGAAAATGAGAACACTCTATCTGAAGATTCTGAACAATCTCAAGTCAACTGTATATTTTTAACACCCTATGACAAGTAAATAATTTACCTAAAGTAAATATATGGCCATTTTGATCCAGTGCCAGAACAACTTCTGCAATAGCCAAGGTAGCTCCATGGCGTAGATTCAAGTCAGCTGAAAGTGTCCACGGTATAAGCTTGTCCAAAACTGCATCCCCAAAGTATGTTACATCATATTTCACCAAAGAAGCAAGAGAAACTGCTGCCAATTCGCGCAAACCCCTATCCTAGAAACAAAAAAAACATCCAAAAGTTCAATCAAAATGTAGAGCCAACATCTTATTCACAGGCACATAAAAACAATTACCCCTCTTAAATCCTAGCTTTTCTTTAGAATCTGTATAAAATAAGCAAAAAGTGAGCATATATAAGCAAAGTTACTAAAGCATTAAAACTAAATTGCTGAAACATACTGAAATCGCTATTCTTGTAACAGAAAAGCTATTACTAAAGTCCTAATTCTAAAGAAAATATAATAAAACTTGGCAATAAAAAATCAAAAAATTAAGAGTCTTCCACATCCAAAGTTCTCAATTGGTAAATAATGATCGGCCAACCACATGGATAAGTTATTACATAACTAAACACACAACATCATGTTAAAAAAATTCAATTGATGATATGCAGATCTGAACTCACACTCCTGAACACAAAATCTTACAAACCACCAATCAAAAAATTTATGATGTTTTTAAAAGCAAACACTGTAGAAGTGTAGATCAACAGCACAGGCACAGTGTATCTTAAGTTGGGATCAATCTGCCAAGTAATGGATGGTAGATGTGAAAAATGAAAAATACTCTTGCACAAATCAAAAACAGCAAGCTAAAATTCTGTAGCAGCTGTTACCGTTTGAAATGGAAGTCAAGCCACCGGCAAGCATATAAGGAGGAAGTGACCACTGTCACCTTAGTCACTTCTCCCAACTGCTTCGGAAAGCCTTCTAGGGGAGAGCCCTACTATAACTCTGGAAAGACACTTAAACACCAAAATATCTCTTTAGAGGATGTTAGCGACCGGTGCCTTATGGAATGAAATTGAGGAGTGAAGAGGATGCACTATGTGTGCGTCCTCACATTGCTGGCTGGCAGATCACAAATATCGGGGATGAAAGATCAGATCCACCTTGAATTGGTGACTTTACGTGCCGCTAGTGCTTACCATCTATTCTGGCAGGCTTATCGGTCATATATTCTGGCAGGCTTACCAGGCAGGCTGATCAAAGGTCCCAGCATTCTCGAATAGCTACTGATAAATATAAAAGAAACTACCGGAGTGAAACCGAGGAGTGAAGAGGATGCACTATGTGTGCGTGCACAATATATAATTACCTCAGTTCGTATTTATTGAATGATGAATGAATGACCAACCTCAGTTTCGTAACAAGTAAGAAATGTCATACAAAAGTTGAGGATGATCAAACTAGCAGCCAATTACTTGCAATGTCTAATGTCATAAAACTAATATTATCCACAAGTATTATAATATATCAGTCCTTTTGAATTATCATCATTAATCTAGTAAGCAACCATCGATTCCAGACTTTGATTGTAAGGAGCATTAACCATTTGAAACAAAGCATGAAGAACAGTATAATCACAGTATCAGTCATGTATTAACATTCACGATGGCTTTCAAACATTGATTACATGCGCATTTAGTTGAACTATTTCCATACTCGCAATAGCTAACACAAAATATGAATAGATGCGTATATGTATGGTTATTTGCAGACTGTGTGTATTTAGTAAGTACAGCAACACAGTGATATTTCAGTGCTTTACATTAAGTCAAACATGCACATACAATACTCTAGCTAAGTGTTTGTGTTTTCTTCACAATATAATCCAAACTTGCTACATGTAACTAGTTAACCATTTGTCTGCTGATGTGTGCAGGTGTTAGGAGGATTGACATAAAGAGATGGTATGGGTAGATGGGAGGGCTACCACTGTAAAGGGCAGCCCTGTAGTTTAAGGAAGGGCTGTCACAAAAGGTGACCGAGGGGTAAGAAAGGGCTGCTACAGCAGCTCAGGGGAAGGAAGCAGCAGCAGTCCCAAAATGAGGGAGTAACCCTAGGGCAGTGCTAAAAGGGAGACCCAAGTGAAAGGAGCAGCAGTGAAGGAGGAAAGGGGCTGTGATGTGTAGCGAGGGTCAGAATGGGAGCTAGGAAGGGCTAGCGAAGTATGGAAAGGAGGCTGCTAAGGCAGTGAAGGAGAAAGAAGCGGGGCCTGCTGCTAGCAGCAGCAGTTGCGGGGTTTAGGAAGCAGCCTTTAAGGACTGGTTTGGGCAAGTAGTTAGGGCAGCGAGGGTTTGGGAAGACTAACCCTAACCTAGGCTTGCACTAACCTAGAAACTAACCTAAACTAACCCTAGACTAGAATTTTGGAAGAGAGAATGTGTGAAAACAAAAGGAGACCTACCCAAGCAAAGCCCTACCTCAACCAAGAGCTTCTAGGGAGAATGGCCAACCTAGAGAGGAAGAGATCCTAGGTCAAACAACTAGACTAGAAAACTAAGGTAAAATTCCTAGAAGACTCTCACAAGGAGGCATGCCTCAGCTTGCTAAGGTGACAAGAAGGCTGGTAAAGGCCTATTCTAGAAGAGAATGCAGCACTAGTGCTACCATTTAATCACGAACATGCATCATCTACCAACATGCAAACAAAGAGATAAGAAGCCTCACCTCCAAGTGTTCGTGTTTGGCCAACAAATCAAAACATCACCTTGCAAAGAATTTCACCAAAGAATTACCAGAAAAAGCTTGCATTAACCAAAAATTCTCCCTCAAGAGAGGCGCATCTCTCCAAAGAGCCCTAACAAGGGTAAAACAAATGCATAGTGTATTATCCCATGTGTCTTGTTTTAAAATGAAGTGAGGAGATCTATTTATATGATCTCACGCTCACTTTTACAAATAAAATCCAGGTTGACATGCCTTTAAAATGTCGACTTAAAATTAAAGCAAAAAAATAATAAAATATAGCCATTATGTAGGCTCAAGGTAGGCTACATAGCGTATTTATAGCCCTAGGTGCCAAAATCTGCTCAAATAAGCGAATCACTCCAAATGAAAGGTTGGAATGAGCTAGAGGGAGGGTGTTATACCCCATCTAACCCCTAGAATGTTGTAAAATCCCTCAATGCCCTCCTCAAAGCATCAAAAGGCTTGGCATGGAGGATGGCTTCCTCTAAGGAGATAAGGCCAAAGAGAGTAGGCACCCACTGACTGAAGGGCCAAGAGGCTGTCCTAAGTGGTTGTGAAGGGAGACGGATGCATCATAGCTGACGTAGAGGCCACCAGAGCTCGTAAAAAAGATATGGAGCCATGTGACCCAATGGTCAACCATTAGGAGCCCCAGACACCAACCTCGAGGTTAAAAACCCTAGCAAAGGGCATTCAACAATGCCATTAAGCCATAGTACTCCTAAAGGAGGAACCAAAGGGCCCAACCATGACCACCATTGCTCAATAACACCCCTCCAAGTCAAAAACAAATTTCCTCTCTCCTTGGGGTACATCTGCAGGTGCAGCGTAACAACAACAATCATTAAAACTTATTATCAAATCAATATAGAAAAAGAGCTTATTTAAACAATTTGATTGAGAACGAGGTTACATTTATAGGTTGGGTGTGAGGATAAAAACATCCCCCATGACCTCATTCATTACTAAGAAATCCAACAACCCACTCAACCATCTTGTCATTAGTTCAAGTGGACCCATATAAGACAATTTGTGTGTGACAAGCACCCTTTTGGGAGACAAGACAAAAACTTAGTGGGGTGAATAGTGCATCCAACTAAGATAAGAGACAAAACACATAGTGGCCTAATAAGACAGAAAAATTAGTGAAGGAATACAAGCCTCCACTAAGTAAATATGACAATCAAGTGGGATGTCGCCTTAGTGACATGGACACCTAGATAACACTAACCAGTTTACACATGCATAAAGATGATGAATAATCATTGCTCTAACCACTGCCTAAAAATAGAAACTCCTAAAATTTGGGAAGTTCCTAAAAAATGGTTATGATATGGATAACATATTTAAAGCAACAAACTAACATAAGCACATCTGTTAAATTTTGAACCCGGATCTGATCTTCAATTCCAATAATTATGAAATTATGAACGAAAATACACTGATGTTCTTAACTATTACACAACAAAAAAAACAAAAAATCACACACACATTTGACACCTGAATTTACCCAAGAAAACCCCAAAGGTGAAAAAATCAGCAAACTGTAATTTAATTAAAGATAAGGGCCTAGGCTCCCATCTTGGGAATATGGCCCACTGAGGAAAATAGTATACAAATCAATAAATAGCCAAGCCTTACAAACCTCAAGATCAATCATTCAATCTTGTTGGTTGGCTTCTATCTCCCTTACTGCCCCTTTCAACCTTTCCTTTGACCCTGCCCTTACACCTGCACACTTGGTTGAAAGTCCTCCAACCAATCAAATGAGATCCCAATCATTATGTGTGCATGTTCTGTGTCTCCTCCTCTGCTTAGGCTTCCTTTTAGAACATCTCAATGACCAAAACACTAACCCTAGATCTCCAAAGTGATTGATGGCTAAGATTAGATCTCAAGCCTCACTTACGATCTAAGCCGCCTGACACAAGGACACAGGACACGTAAATACGAGTGTTTGACACAAACACGATGATCCCGAGAATCAGGACATGGAGGACACACACACACACACCCACATATATATGGACATGGAGGACACACACACACACACACATATATATATATATACATGGAGGACACACACACATATATACATGTGTGTGTGTGTGTCCTGCATGTCCTGATTCTGGGGATCACCGTGTTTGTCTCATATATATATACGTAAATACGAGTGTCTGACACAAACACGGTGATCCCCAAAATCAGGACATGGAAGACACACACACACACACATATATATCCAAATTTTTTAGAAACTAGAACATTTACAAATATTCAATAGAAATTAGAATCAATACGCATTACACATTCACAAATCACAATGAGACAAATAGATAATAAGCGATAGCTCAAGATGTTGGAACCATATTTCTCATTAAGTTATCAAAATCAAAATGTATTACATAGATGTTGGAATACCACTGGCAAATAGAATATACAAAAAGGGGTAGATCAAGATGGAAGAATCTCATTTGGCAATAGTCCTCCTCCATGACAAAATCAACAAACTCATCACTACCCTCTTCTTCATCATCATCCTCCTCTCTACCCATCTGACGATTTGCATCTACTGGAGTGGAGGATGACCCCTCCAAAGGATCACCATCATCAAAAGTGACCGGCTCTAGCACTGGATCATTAAGATCCATGTTGGCTTATGCCAATTCAGTACTGTTGTCCAAACCCATATCATCAGGAAAGACCAAATGGTCTTTTACTGAATCTACCAAAATGCTCCTTGTCCTAGCATCATTCTTTCTCCATTGAGTATTCTCGACTTCCTCTTCTGGTTCTAGAACTTTTTCATTTACAAACTTCAAAAGATCATTTCTTCTAAAATAAGAACCCTAGACTTCCATGAGCTAAAGTTGGAAGTCCCATCAAATCTATCTTCAACCTTCATGCCAATAATCTTGATTGCAAAACTAAACCAAAAACCCTAGCAAGAGCTAGGTCAAATATGAAGTTTGGAAACTAGTAAAACTAATTCCACAAATAGCTGCGCCCTGCCAAGGTGAGTTGGAGCAATCTTAGATCGAGCCAAAACTATGGACAGAAGGGCTTGATCCAAGAATCCCTAAGTCCCCGGTAGTATTAGGCAAAAAATTGAACTTTTACCAATCGGGATTTGGCCTCCACAAAAAGATGTGCCCTCCTAGGGTGAGTTACTCAATACTCCTTTCAAGATAATCTAAGGCTGAAAACACTCCAAGATGTGGAGTCCTAGTTTCCCGAAATGGCTTCTTTTAGCATTGCTTTGATACCATGTTAGATTTTATAAAGATAGAAGCATAATAACAATATAAGCTCACTAAAAGAATAACCAAGCACAAAAACAATAACAAATATGGAGCTCGTTTAACCACGGAGATGATCTATCACCTCCCAACCATAAACAATATAGCCAATATAGAACTATTCTCCTTATCTTTCATTTTCTATCTATTTACTTAAATTTTTAACATTACCATTAATTGTTTCAGGATGTTTAAGAGAGTTTCCAACCTCACCAGACTTCATATGCAAAAAGTAGAAATTTAGATCTCATTCAAAATTCAACAGACTTAATAGTATTCAAGATGACAGGATTCCAACTTTTCCACTAGATTCTATCATGTATGAGGGTAGGGGATTGACATTTAATCAAGCACATCAACCACTCTATGTACCTCAATGTTGTTAGCGATGATTGTTTAACTCTTTTGTCATGACCTTAGTAAAAAATTACCCTTCACTCAAGAAAAATTACTTATTAGCTATGATATCGGACATGTCCATATAAGCCACCATGTCCTGTGTCATCATGTCGGACACGGACACGTCTAGATACAGTGTCGGACACTTGTTTTGGATGTGTCATGTTTTAGGACGTGTCCAAAACAAGTGTCTGACACTGTATCTAGACGTGTCCTAAAAACAAGACACCATGTCCCTTAAACAAGACACTTCTAACCAAAACAAATTGTAAAGAAACAATTTATCCTCATTCATTTACATTTTGTAGGTGAAGAGCATTAAAAAAATTTCCATCTTGATCTACTCTATTTTGTATTTTCTAATGGCATTCTGACATCTATGTAATACATTTTGATTTTGATGACTTAATAAGAAATTTTTTTAGTCTATGAGAACACACTGCACCAATGGAATTATTGCCCCTTATGTTTGTCATCCTTCTCTCTCTGCAGTTTGTGATGTATTTTTATTATTTTTCCATATACATTTACAGATTACAATGTTTGGCTCTTATTTGTGATGTATTTTAATTATTTTTCCATGTACATTTACATATTACATCGTTTGGCTCTTAGCCTCTCAAATCAAGTCAAGGAGCACACCAACAAGTATTATGTGGGGGCATATTCCACAAACAACATCACAAGGGGATTCATTTCACAGAGGGGAGGTTACCCCTTGTTTCTATTCCTACCCATGACATTCAATCTAAGTGGCATCATCATTGTAAGTGGCATAATCTAATATATAAAGCGTGTAGATAGATGAGATTCTTCATTCTTTCATATATTTTAAGTGTGTATATAATCTTTAAATATAATCTAAAATATAATTGATAGATGAGATTCTTCATTCTTCCATCTTGATCTACCCCTATTTGTATTTACTATTACTATTAGTCTATTTGGCATTTGTCAGTGGCATTCCGACATCTATGTAATACATTTTGATTTTGATGACTTAATGAGAAATATGGTTTTGACTCCTGAGTATTGACATCTTGATCTATGACTATCATGAGTATCATGAATTGTCTGTGTGTCTCATAATCTCATTGTGATTATTGATTTGTAAATGTGTAATCACTAATGTTAAATGTGCATTGATTTTGATTTCTATTGAATATTTGTAAAAATCTGGACTATATTTAAATGTTTATATTTTTAATATATATAATTTTTAAAATATATATATATAATGTGTCCTACGTGTCTTGACTACTGGGGTCACCGTGTCTGTGTCAGAAACTCGAATCCTCGTGTCTTGTGTCCTTGTGTCCAGTGACTTAGCTTATTAGGCATGTGAAGTTTTTCTACCTTTTTCTAATGCTTGCATTAGGAGGTTTCATCAAACCTGTAGGTTGTCTACTATGCACAATTAGAGTATGGCTAGTCGTACCATATGATCAGATTGTAGACACTAGACTAAAGTTATTGATTAGTACTATGCTTATTTTTGGACTCTAGGGGTTATTTAGAGCCTCATTGTTGATGTATTTTGGTTCAAAGAAGAATTGCACTCGATGTTATTTTAAAATTTAGCTATATGCACCCATACTTACCATATACATGAAAAACTTTGAATATTTGTGTATAATGGTTTGGATTCATATGGATGCACATGAATAGATATGTTTTTTTACAAAATTTGAATATTTTATGTAGTTTTTGGTTGACCAGTTTTTTTGTTCGGTTTTTTGCCGATTTTTTTCCGATTCTAGCCTGATTCACATTTTTGGGCTTTTCCAGTTCGATGATCGGTCTGGTCCTGATAACATTGGCCTTGGGTGCCTACGTCAAACCATATAGCACCTTTTTTAATCTGTAAACAAAGTGCTCATTCCCTAAAACCTCAAATCCCTGTAGCTTATACATATAGACTTTTTCCTCCAGCTCTCTGTTGAGGAAGGCACTCTTCACGTCCATCTAATGGACCTTCCATTCACACTGTGTTTCCATGACTAGAACAACACAGATGGTGCTCTTCTTTGTTGTAGAAGAAAAGGTCTCCTCGTAATCAATGCCCTCTCACTAATAGAACCCTTTAGGTATCAACTGTGCTTTATACTTATTAAGCGATCAATCTGCCTTGTACACCCATTTGCAGCCAAATGGGGTTTCTTCCCTAATGGAAGTGTTGGCAAATCCCAACTCTAATTTTTCATCAAACTTTCATGTTCATCAATCATGGCCTTCTTCCATTCAGGTCTCCCTTTGGCTTCATCAAACACTTATAGCTTGAATACTTCCTGAAAAATTCACAACTAGTCCAGGGCAAAATTGAGGGTTTTCTAGTTCAGGCACCTAACTGGATAGGATGGGCCTATAAACCAGTCGGACCAACCAGTTTTACCGATTTCGATCTGTTTCCGATAACACTGCTCCCAAAAGCCTTGGAATTTTAGCCTTCATGACTGAGTAGATTATAGCACTAATTGTTCATGTTGATTTGACATAACATAAAAATGACTTGGTTAAGTGATTTATCACATATGTAAAATATAAGAGGGCAGACTTACTGTTGTTATAATCTATGGTGATAAAACATTTCAAATCTGTTAAATGCATGAAAAAGTATGCATGTTTGTTATAGCTTTGTGGTATTGAAATACAGGAATGGTATTTATTTTCTTGGGTTTCCTTATGAAACTATTCGGAGAACCACTAAACGAGAAACCCTATAGCGGTTTACGTTACGAAACAAATGATCTCAATAACTCACAGAACAATATTATTATGAGATGGTACAACATTACATTGAGGGTCCTCGGTCTTATAAAGAGTCCAACTGACCAAAACCCTAACCCTAAGACGCCTAAAAAACCTAACATTTGACCTAAGTCACTTAAGTGGCTTTATTACATGTGTAGCCTTCTATCTTAACTCGCCCCCATAAGGCATACATTACTAAAAGATAACAAATTAAAATCAAATACATATAATAAATGAAAATGTAAATTGAAAACTAAACACAAGTAAACATCCTTCAGAAGCTTCTTCTTTGAACATAGTTCATGGACCATGTTGAGCTCCATCAAGATGCCTTGTAACCCTCGTAAAGGTGTAGTTCCTAAGTTGAATTCCCAAATTCCCGAATTCCACCTCCCTGAACTCCTGAATCACAAATCTCCCAAGTCAATTGCTAGACAATAATCCACCTGCATGTCTCATAGCCTCATTAGCAGAACGCAATCCACATGCATGTCTCATTAGTTAAAGAGGAATCATTCCCAAGATCCACAACTCCCAAACTATCTAAACAACCATCCAGTTTCGACTCTAACCATTTCGACAACCTACGTTTGCTCTTGCTCCGATACCATATTCCAAGAACCACTAAACAAGAAACCCTGGAATGTTGATTAATAACTTGAGATGAGTTTTAATTTTCCCTTTAGAGAATAAAATGATTTTTTGCTAAATTTAAGTGAGGTAAGTGAAATTAATTTTGGAGAGAATTAAAAGTGCATTTAATCTCATCCATCCATTTAATTCATTTTTTACCCTTGGATTACATGACTATTCAGCTTCCTCATTTTGACACCAAAAAGGCAAGGGAAGGCATTTTGAGTCTCATTCTATTTTTCATGAGAGTTGGAGAGCACGGAAGGAGAAAAATCGCAGGTAGAGAGAGAAGTGAAGACAACACATTTCCGGAGACCATACAGCAGCACGTTTCTTTGGGCAAAGGCATGTAGTACAAACAACGAGTAATTTCAAAAAAGAACTTATAGGAATACAAACGTTATAAAATGCCTACTAGAAATCTTTGTTTTGTCTTCAATAAAGACCATACAAGTGGCAGTGTCCGATGGTTCTTCCTTGATAAACCTGACAGCACAGGTTGTGTGACCCATGTTGACAAATCCCATATGAATCACAACAACTCCATGGTTCAATCAATTACTATATGGATTGATTTGATGGCTAAGAAAATATGTACGGAAATCATCTATACAGATTGTTTAAAGCATGACCGTTGACCGTATGGAGTGTGTAAATCGTGACTAATGGTTGTATGGATTGGATTGATTGATGGTTGTACAGATCGAAATAATTGACGGCCATATATTTGACGTTTGTACGATTCAATTTGGAGGCAGATGAGAAAACAAGAACGGCGGCTATAATTGTGGCGATCTACTAGCTCCTATCACCTAAAAAAAAACATGACCAACGACAGATGGCAGTTCTGGCAAAAAAAACAATGGCTAACAAATGTAAATTAACGGTGGTGTTTTCTAAATTGGTGGCAATTTCTCTATACGGCTTACCTGTCGATTCAATCAGATTAAAGGTTAGAACAGCAATTGGCTTTGTTAATTCATGGGCAGAATCCTTCTTTAATTCGACAGCTATGAAAACAATTCCACTATCTCATCACATCAATCCTTAGGAGCAATTGAATTCACCAAACAACGGCTACAGCAAATAAACAACACGATGCAAGCAAAAAATTGACAATGGCAAAAACATACAGCAGTTGCATTGCTTAGTTTCATCTCTAACCATTTCTATGACCTACGTTTTCTCTTGCTCCGATACCATATTCCAAGAACCACTAAACAAGAAATCCTGGAATGTTGATATTTGTACCTAGAAAAGTGTTCCCCTAGTGATTTTTGCCTGCATCATTAAAAGGGAAAAATTAAAGTGACCCTTGCAATTAATAACTTGAGATGAGTTTTAATTTTCACTTTAGAGAATAAAGTGACTTTTTGGTAAATTTAAGTGAGGTGAGTGAAATTAATTTTGGAGAGAATTAGAAGTGCATTTAATCTCATCCATCGATCTAATTCATTTTGGGCCCTTGGATTAGATGACTATTCAGCTTCCTCATTTAGACACCAAAAAGGCAAGGGAAGGCATTTTGAGTCTCATTATGTTTTTCATGAGAGTTGGAGAGCACAAAAGAAGAAAAATCGTAGGTAGAGAGAGAAGAGCAGACAACAAGTTTCCCGAGACCATACAACAACACGTTTCTTTGGGCAGAGGCATGTAGTACAAACAACGAGTAATTTCAAAAAAAAAATTATAGGAATACAAACGTTATAAATGCCTACTAGAAATCTTTGTTTAGTCTTCAACAAAGACCATACTAGTAGCAATGTCTGATGGTTCTTCCTTGATAAACCTGACAGCACAGGTTGTGTGACCCATGTTGACAGATCCAATATGAATCACAACAACTCCATGGTTCAATCAATTACTGTATGGATTGATTTGATGGCTAAGAAAATATGTACGAAAATCATCTATACGGATTGTTTAAAGTATGACCAACAACTTGTTGGCAGGCAACAACCCTCTCAATTTTTTCCTGCTTTAATGAATAAAAATGATTAGTTCTCTTCTATGATTTATCACAAAAAATTATATAAGAGTGCCTTCAGAATCGAAGATTCTGAAGGTACTCTCAATTAAAGAAGAGTTAAGGGTTATACTGGAAGTTTAGGGAACACTTTCATAAATTTAATAAATTAGCAGCTGTTAATCTTGTAATTTTACATATATAATCAATTTTCATTATTATCAATACATTTGATTATATATTGATTCAAGATATTTAAATTATAGTCTGCTAAATAGTTCTTTGGATTAAAATGAAAATGCATTTTGATCTTGCTACAATTTGGTTTTATTGGTTTCTTTTGACAAAGTATTTATCATTAGTTTTTTGTAATTTATATGATTAGGATTGATGAATTAATTGAAATATTCTATTTTAACCCTAATAATATATTTTTACACAAAACTTTATCTTTTAATACTATGTCATTTTACAAATTGTGGAAAGTGTATATATGTTTCTTAAATAGCTAAGGTTTATTTTTATATATCATTTCGAATGCCCATAAAAATATTTGTGTTATAATCATAAGTAATTGATTTTTGATCTAGTATTTAGTTTCTAATAAATTTTCCATCCGATCATACTTTGCAATAGGTCATATGATGATTTGGATTCAATGAGTTCATTCAAAACTATATAATTTTCTCCTCGAATCTATTACATGCATAAATATGGTTTTGAGCATTTAAATTATTATCCAAAGTTGATCTTGGTACTTGGTTGGATTTACGAAACCCTAGGAGACATCATTGTTTGTAATGACAACTTCACATCATCTGGTTCAATAGCACGATTGCCTTCCACGTATAATCCTTGCCTATTAACGTTTGATAGTCGTGTGTATGGTACAAGATACGAATAGTCGGTTTGATAACATCTGTTCATAGGGATTTTAATATGTAATAATTATCTTAGTCAGATGTGTTAATATTAACACCATCCTATCTAACAGTCATATAACATTCATGAAAATATTTGATGTCGAATATCTTGTAATGATTCAGATCACATCAATTTGTTTGATGAATACCTACAGTGGTTTGATGATGAAGTTCTCACGCGTAGAAACCAGTCTAGGGTTACTCATTAGCTCCTCCAGAATCGTGTGAAGGTTCATAACATGTCTGTGTATTCACGTATCCCTATTCCTTCAGTCTTTACAATGCCTTTCAATCCTCTGTCACAAAAAGAACTGATAGTTGAACAGATGGCTCATTTAAGTCATTTTTGAGCTTTCTGGTCCTGAAATGTTAGAAGCTGGCCCTGAAGTTCTTGCCTTGTTTGAGAAAATTGACTAGAAACTCTTCTTTTGGGGTTTCAGTGGACACAATAAGGAAATTACTAGACGATTTGCATTGTCTTTTGATGGAAATGTTGCTCAGATAGGTGATTTACAGCTAGTCATAGATGAAGAATTTATTTCGAAAGCTACGAAGCTGCCTTGGACTAGTGAACGCTGGTTCAAAGGGTCACGAATTGACAAGAAAAAATTTAAGAGTTCCTTCTTCCATTATCAAAGGAAGATGCACACCTTAAATTCAGTTTTCCTGTAAAATATTTGAGGACTCAATGGCATGCTCCTTTTGAAGTCATTTCCAGGTATATCTCTTGTGATGGTCGGTATTCAAATGTCCAATTATATCATCTGAGAATTTTAATGGCTCTTCAGGGTTTGAAATTAAATCTGCCCTACTTTCTACTTCATAGTTTGCATAAAATGGTTGTTATGGTTCAACGTACCATTGGTAATCAAGACCGTAGTCTTTTCCATCACAGCCTGATCAAAATGTTAGTTCAGTATCAGTTAGTTACAGTAGGAAAAACATGGGATGAATTCTTAAAAGAAAATGACTTCGGGTTAACCCAATTTTGGCCTACCTACTTGCCTAAGACTCGTGCAAAACGAAGAAGACCTTGTGAAGGAGAAGTAAAAGAAGAGACTGATCATATAACTGATCATGAGGGGCTGGATAAGCTTTGTCTGATAGTTGAAAATGAGAAATTTTATACTTCGAACCCTCCTGAACAATCCAAGTGAGAAAACGAAGTGGGAGAGGGAAATAAAATGGTTGTTCAGACGCACTCTACTAAATCAACAGGTGATTTGTATTCTAAGGTAATGGAGGAGAGAGAGAAGCATGAGGTAAAAGGGAAAAATCTGGAAGGTTCAAGGGTAAAACTCTTGAACCGAGCATGAGAAAATCTAAGACGTTTAATCGAAGGTTTACTAGGAGTATGATTAGTCTTTAGGTTCCAAGAACCATAGAACAGAGTAGTGAACCCATTGTTGTTGAAGATAATAGTGATAACGAGGATGAATCTCCTCCTCGTGAAACCCCAATCAATGACTTTGAACATGAACAGAGTAATAATCACAACGATGTGGTGGTATCTCCTAAGAGACTCGTGAAAGACAATTCACCATTACCAGCACAATCTGAACATGAAGCTCGATTTGAATCACCATTAAATGATGAAGATTCTCTAGCAGAAACTTTAAAAGCAGCGAAGCAGTCGATCAAGCTTTCAAAACAACATAAGGCTGATCGGTTAAAAGACATTGAAGAAGCTCGTGACAGGTTGAAAACAAAGTTACAACAGCAAAAAAATGAATTGCTTATGTGGTTAGACCGATGGCAACAAATGAAAGCCAAGAAGGACAAATACAAAGCAGAAAAGAAATTGTTAGCCGCAACTAATGAGAAATTATTGAAAGATGAAAAGATCTTAAAACTCAGGGCCAAGCTGTCAGAAGCCAAGAAAGCTATCAAGTTACAGATAGCAACAACTTAGTCTATATTTAGTTATTATGATTTCAATTTTGACAGGTAATAAAATGTTTTAATTAGCACACCTACAAAATCGTAGATTTTACAAGTATGCTTACAATTAGTATTATTTTATTTTTATTTCCTGTTATCGTAATTTTAATGAGAAATTAATATTTGTTACAGGTGTACATCTTGTTGTTACTATTTTTGCTCGTCATTGGCATTCGCTGGTGCTTCTGGAAGAATTGGATATTAAAAACAGCCACGTCATAGGTCGATTCATCTGGGCAGAAGATAATACAGGCCAGTCATTTAATTGACATTATTGTTTCATTGGATAAAACGTATTTGCCAGGTGCCTTCTTTGAAGAAAGTCGATGCAACAAAATAGGGATAGAATTTTTGTCTTTATGATGTAGTGGTTGTTAGAAACTGAAGGGATATTTTTAGAATAGTTGTTACACAGAAACTGGAAGGAGTTACTAGCCTTATTATATAAGCTAGTAAGCTCAGTGTAGAAAGGGGTCAATGGAGTATTGAAGGAAAAGACTTATTAGAAATATAATTCCATGTCTGGTTTTAATTTCTTCACTGAAGTTTTACCTTCGTGGAGGATTGTGACTAGAGTTCTCAAACTGGTATCACTGCTTGTTACTATTTTGAAAACTTAATATATATATATTTCAATATACTGTTTTCTCACCATATATTTTTATGCAATTGTACTATGATATGATTGTATTTATTATCTGAAATTATACTCTATTTGCACAATATTGATGTTTGATTGAGAATATTAGAGTTTGGTTAATTGATATTTGTATTGATAATTGAGATTTGGTAATATATATATTTCATATTTATTCTTGATTTCATTCGTATTTTCTACAATGTTTTCATGAATGAATAAAATCCTATTATTCAAATATTCGGTATTGAATATTAGTTATTTATTAAGAAGGCATCACAGAATAAATTATAGTAGTTCTCTATTTTAATGTTCTGTCATTGTGCATATTCAACAAAGAGATTTTAGGATAATAATTTAAATATTTTCATTCAAATTAATATTACTTACCTCTTTGTTAATTTAAATCATTAATTGATAATTGATTTAGTTTTCCAAGTTGCTCTCAGCTGAGATAGGATAGCTAGTTGATTTTTATTTTTAGTTTAGTTTATTTTAATAGCTGTTAAATAGAATTAGTTTAGTTTGATAAATTTAAAAGAGTCTTTTAGTCAAAATATCTTAAAACAAAACCCCAAAACAAGAGACTTTCCTTTAGAAAGCATTTTAGGAAAACTTAGACTCAGAAAACTAACTCTAGGGTTTATTTCAAGCATTAATAAAATTGAGATAAATTTTTACTAAATTTTTACGTTCTCCTTAAGAGGATAAATTCAGTTGGTAACAGGACCATAACATGTGAGATTTTGCCATTTCAAACACTCCGGGAGCTATTCTAAGCGACTTGTGTGGGCTTAATCTCCTTAAGTTGGCCAAGTCAAAAAATCCGGCCAACACGACTGTATGGACTGTGTAAATCGTGACTAATGGTTGTATGAAATGGATTGATTGATGGTTGTACGGATCGAAATAATTGACGACTATATATTTGACGTTTGTGTGATTCAATTTGGAGGCAAATGTGAAAACAAGAACGACGGCTATAATTGTGGCGGCCAACTAGCTCCTATCACCTAAAACAAAACGTGACCAACGACGGATGGCAGTTCTGGCAAAAAAAACAATGGCTAAAAAACGTAAATTAACAGTGGTGTCTTCTAAATTGGCAATAATTTCTACTTGAGTAGTGATAGCAGGTCAGCAGGAGTACTTGATTTGATACATTTTGACTTGTGTGGTCCTATGTCAGTTGTTCCTCAAAGAGGTTTTCAGTATTATGTGACATTCATCGATGGCCATTCCAGGAAAACCTGCATCTACTTCCTGAGGAGCAAGAAATCCGAGGAGGTCTTGCAGAGGTTCCAAGAGTTCAAAGCTCTTGTGGAGAACCAGACGAGGAGGAGGATTCGGGCACTGAGATCAGATAACGGAGGTGAGTATACCTCCAAGGAGTTCGATGAGTATTGCAAACAACAAGGCATTCAGAGACAATTAACAGCACCATACACTCCTGAGCAGAATAGAGTGGCAAAAAGGAAGAACCAATCTATTGTTGGAGAAACGAGAGCCATGTTACATGATCAGTCACTTCATTTCTTTCTTTGGACAGAGGCATGTAGTACAGATGTATACCTTCAAAACAGGAGTCCCCATCGTGCCTTGGGGACCAAGACTCCGGAGGAGATGTTCACAGGAAAGAAGCCTGAGGTGAGTCATTTTCGTATATTTGGTTGCCTGACTTTTTCACATGTCCCTTCTGAGAAGAGGACAAAGCTTGAGCCCACAGCAGAGAGAGCCATCTTTGTGGGGTATGACGAGACTTCGAAAGCCTTCCGCATTTATCTTCCTGCTCTGAGGAAGGTTGTTGTGAGACGGGAAGTGAGATTTGAGGAGCAGGCCTTCAAGAAGTCTTGAGAGTCAATGCAGGGACAACAGCAGGTTCCCACACCTCGGGTAGCTTCAGAGGTACCTTCAGTACAAATTACAAGTTCACAGGTTTTCAGGGTTACTGGACCACAGAGTACAGGCACAGGATCTTCAGGTTCAATGGTTCAACCAACAAGTTCTTCAGGGACAGATTTTGGTTTCCAAGTCACAGGTTCACCATACAGAGCTATCGGATCACAAAGTTCACCAATTGTTGGTTCACCAACTCCTGGTACACAAATTTATGGGCCCTTCTACTTCTAGGAATTCCTCAGATGATGACAAACTAGTTTGGGAGCAACCTTCAGGGAAGAAGAAGCCTAAATGGCTTCGACAGACCTTGAAAGAAGCTAAAGAGTTTGGAATGCCCAAGGAGCCAGTGAGGGCTTTAGTGATGCCAGACAGGTTGGGTATGGCATTGGTTGCTAGTCTTTGTGATTCGGAGCCATCTACTTTTGAGGAGGCCTCTCAGCATCATGTTTGGAAGGATGCCATGATGGAAGAGTACCATTCCATCACAAAGAACGATGTTTGGGAGATTGTTCCCAGTCCCGAGGGAAAGTCAGTGGTGACTTCTCGATGGTTGTACAACTTAAAGCATGCTGCAGATGGCAGTGTGGAGAAATACAAGGCTCGGTTTGTGGTGCAGGGGTTTTCACAGGTAGAGGGAGTTTATTATGATGAGACCTTTGCACTGGTTGCTCGTTATACTTCTATCAGATCATTGATTTCCATTGCTGCGGAAATGGGTCGGAAGATCCATCAAATGGATGTGAAGACTGCATTTCTCAATAAACCATCCAAGAGGAGTCTTATCTGGAGCAGCAACAAGGATTTGAGATTGATGGGAGAGAGTCTCGTGTGCAAGATGAAGAAATCCTTGTATGGCTTGAAGCAAGCTCCTCGAGCTTGGTATTCCAAGATAGACTCTTACTTACTGTGGATGGGTTTTCAGAAGAGTGAGGTTGATCTGAAAATCTATTTCATAATGGTTGGAGATGATTCGCTCATTCTTCTATTGTATGTGGATGATTTGTTTATCATAGGTGAGGAGAGACCTATTGCAGTTTGCAGGAGAGATGTTGCTTCAGAGTATGAGATGACTGACATTGGGCCGATGCATTATTTTTTGGGATTGGAGGTTTGGCAGGAGCCTGGTCATGTTTTCCTAGGGCAGGGAAAGTATGCAGAAGATATTCTGAGGAGATTTCGGATGGAGGATTGCAGGTCGATATCTACACCTATGGTCACCAACTGGAAGAAGCTTCATGCTTCTGTGGAAGAGTTGGTGGATCCTCCTTATATCGTCAGCTCATAGGTTCGTTGATGTATCTGGTCAACTCTGGGCCAGATTTGTGTTTTGCGGCTAACACTCTTAGTCAGTTCATGGTGGAGCCTAGGAGAGTGCACTGGGTTGCCGCAAAACATGTGTTGAGATCATAGTTACATATATCTGCCATATATCACAAGCCATTCCCCTTGGAGATATATCGCCACTAAAAAATCGCGACATTTACGACATTTTGAATATATCGCGATATATTGAATGTGTCGCGATATATAGGGAATATATCACGATATTTTGGAAAATATTGCCCTGCTAAAAAAATGCATGAAATTTGGGAAATAAATCCATGGGTTAAGTCTTTGGCAGTGTTATTAAAACCAAAGATACTAAATTCTTAAAGTAATAAATGGTAATATTAAATTCTTAAAGTAAAAGTGACATTCTCCTTAATTTTCATTTTCTATCATTTTACTTAAATTTTAACACTACCGTTAATTGTTTCAGGATGTTTGAGAGTGGTTCCAACCTCATCGAACTTCATATGCAAAAAGTAGAATTTTAGATTTCATTAAGAATTCAACAGACTTAATAGTTTTCAAGATTTCAAGATTGCAACAATTCCACTGGATATTATCAAGTATGAGGGTATGGGATTGACATTTAATCAAGCACATCAACCCCTCTATGTACCTTAATGTTGGTGGCATTGATTGTTGATATCTTTTATCATGGTCTTAATAAAGATGTACCCTTCACTCATTAAGAAGGGCTAGAGCCTAGAGGTGGGGGCATAGGTTGCTATTGATGAATAGGATCCCAATATAGGCAATGATTTTTATGATATGCAGTTATGGGAGTAGATAACTCACATTGGTTTCCACCTCAGCCCCATTACCTTCCACCATAGCCCGAGTAGTTGGAGCTTCCAATTTGACACCTAACTCATCCAAAGCACCTACAAGACCCCCTACTACCTCCAAAGGAAGAGTGGTGCCCCTTGCCTATTAAAAGGGGTAGAGGGGATCGATGATTCCTACTATTTATCATTGTATATGTAGTATCTAGATGCCTCATGAGTCGTGATGATTCATCTCTTGAGAGACATTTATTTTGATCATTTGATGTGATTTTCTATCATTCCATTAGAAACATATTTCAGTATTTTCAGTTTATAGTCGATATCTAATCATGCTCCACCATTTGACATCTTATGCATCTTATATATTAGTTGTATTTTCATATTTATGTATCAATGTGTTTATTTGATATTCTTGTTGCTTTAGATGTTAAAAAAATTGAAAGAAATGGTTGTTTTTGTACTTTTTTTATGCTTTACGACATTTGCCGATATTTTCGCCGTTGTTGTCGATAAGTTACATTACGGACACTCGACGATATATTCGTTGACACTACATATGTAACTATGGCTGAGATACCTTGCAGGTACAATGGATTATGGTCTAGATTATAGGAGATCGGATGGGGTTAGATTGATTGGCTTCACGGATTCAGATTGGGCAGGTAGTGTGGCAAACCGGAAGAGCACTTCCGAATGTCATTTCAGTTTGGGCTTGGCAATAGTGTCGTGGTTTAGTCGGAAGCAAAAGTTTGCTGCTTTAAGTTCTGCAGAGGCCGAGTACATGGCAACCAGTCATGCTAGTTGTGAGGCACTGTTGCTTCGCAAGTTAATGGTGGATTTATTTGATCAGGGGCTGAGACCTACAGTGATTTACTGTGACAATCAGAGTTGCTTCCAGCTCTCTGAGAATCTTGTATTTCACGACAAGTCAAAGCATATTGAGATCAGATACAATTTCATCCGTGATTATGTTCAGAGAGGAGTTGTGGAGTTGTAGTACATTTCCACTGATGAGCAGGTTGCAAATATTCTGACAAAGTCTCTTGGAAGAGGCAAGTTCTTTCATTTCAGAGACAAGTTGGGTGTGGTGCAGAACACCTTCCTCAGTAAGAGGGAGTGTTGATTTTTGTACCTAGGAAAGTGTTCCCCCTAGTGATTTTTTCCTAAGTCATTAAAAGGGGAAAATTAAAGTGACCCTTGCAATTAAAAAAAAATTAAATAAGTTTTAATTTTCACTTTGGAGAATAAAGTGACTTTTTGATAAATTTAAGTGAGGTGAGTGAAATTAATTTTGGAGAGAATTAAAAGTCCATTTAATCTCATTCATCCATCTAATTCATTTTGGGCCCTTGGATTAGATGACTATTCAGCTTTCTCATTTAGACACCAAAAAGGCAAGGGAAGGCATTTTGAGTCTCATTATGTTTTTCATGAGAGTTAGGGAGCACAGAAGAAGAAAAATTGCAGGTTGAGAGAGAAGAGCAGAGGGCACGTTTCCCAAGACCGTACAGCAACAAAAAGTACATTTCTGTACTGCACATTCCCAAGAATAATTTTGGGCAAATTTTCCTGGACACGATTTTCGAGAAGAAAAAAAATTCGTGGGCACGAAATTTTGTACAGTCTATACAATTATGTATTGTCTATACGGTCCGTACAATGGGCACAAAAATCAAGTCAGCCTGTACATTGGGCACAAAAATTGAAGCAATCTGTACATTCAGTTTGGCATGGTTTTCGAGGCAGCGAGTTGACAGAAATTCTGACTGTAAAATTTCTGAATTCAATCAATTTGCTAAGCATTGTGGTTGAGATAAGTTTATCTTTGCTTTTTGTTGTACTTTCAATTTATTGCAGAAAATAAAATACTATCTCTAGAACAGGTTTTCCCCGAAGGTTGGGGTTTTTCCTGCGTCATTTGACCAAAAATTCTTGAGTCTGATTTTTTATGTGTGAATGAGTTTTTTAATTGTTGCTCTTTAAATTTGTAAAAATTCTTCTTGTGTTTCAGTCATATATTGTTTATGAGAAATAACTTAATTTGCAGCAAAGAGTAAATTGGGTTGGGCATTAAACAATGTTTAAAATGGAGGTTGAAACCAGGTTGGGAGAGTGCCGAAAAATTTACATGGAATGGGTGACGTTACAAAACACATGATCTCAATACACACGGAACAAAATTATTATGAGACAATACAACATTACATTGAAGGTCCACGATCTTATAAAGAGTCTGAGTGACCAAAACCCTCACCCTAAGACCCCTAAAAACCTAACTTTTGACGTAAGTCACTTAAGTGAATTTATTACATGTGTAGCCTTATGTCTTAATAGAAACTACATTCAAGAGAAGTGTAATATTGCTACTGTAAATTAATATTTCAGATTCAGCCCTAATGCTAAAAGTTCACAAGAAACAGATTCAAGAAACCTCAAGGTTGAGGTGAAATTTCTAAATCTGCATTTATTGCCTGCTTCTTGAACTTTGTACATGGTGTCAAAGCAATTCAGAGAATTCCACATAGCATTGCCTTTTAATGAATCTATTTATGAGTAGATTTTTGTATTGTTTGTTCATGAATGCTATATACCCACAATCTATGTCACAGGGTTCATCGAACCTAAACCTCCAGGTTCGGAATACGGCGAACCTAAAAAAATTCAAAAATTCATTGAGGTTCGCCGAACCTGATAGAAGAACCTCATTCCAAACCTGAAAAGGCGAACCGGTTTGACTATCAGGTTCACCGAACCTGATAAAAATGAACCCCAAGGCAAAAAAAACATGGTTTTCGTGTATTGACAGGGTTTTCTCCATAGTTTCGACGAAGTAGGTATTCTCTCTCGTGAGCAACTGTGCGACTTATGCACTGTGCGAATTGCGAGTGTCGAGTTATTTCCTCCCGAGATGCACCTTCCAAGAGCCCTGTGAGTCGAGTTGTTTTTTTCTAAGAACCTACGACTGCAACTGCACCTTTCAAAAACCCGCGAGTCGCGACTGTCGAATGCCGACCAATCGGCTTAGCACCTAGCGATGAGTCCAACTACTAAGCTCGAGCCACCAAGTTCCAACAGAGTACACCGGTGACCGAGGATCGAGCTCACGCTGCAGCAACTTCGCTGTTTCGAGACGTTCAACCCAATACGAAGAGTCAATGCCAGTCAAGGTGGCGAGTCTAATAAGTATCCCGAGGCTGGCCTTGTTTCGAGAATTACTATCCCATTGTTAAATCTACAGCATACTTAGCCATTGTTCTTTTTAATTTCATGAGCATTAATTCATGATATGGTAATATATATATATATTGTTTTTGGAAAACTGTATATATACGAACCTATGCTGAACCTCATCCAAACCTCATCGGAAAATTCAAACCCGAATCGAACCTGAAGTTCGCCGAACCTCATCCGAATCTCATCGAAAAATTTGAACCCAAATCGAACCTGAAGGTCGCCGAACCCAAACCTCATGACATAGCTCACAATGTGTTCTATTGTTACGTTGGTGGAATTTTGGACGGAATTGTATTTTCAAGCTTCTATATGTATGATATCATGATGTCTGTTCTATGTCCTTTGTATAGCACAATAATGTGTATGCCATTTATGAATACCATAGAACCATAGATGGTAATATTTGTAGAGTATGACAAGTCCTTGTGATAAGAATTTCAAAACATATAAAACAACATGGTCTGATTAAGTTTACAATCATTTGCATTTAATTCTTAAATATTTTCCCTTCACAAAGCAAAAATGTCGCATTGTACAAAAGTTAGTATCTACATGTAACATCTTTCTGCGCATGCATTCCTCTACTAAAAAATCAAACAGTTTTGTAATGCTCATGCTCAATTTTTCTACATGATGGCCAAACAAGAAAATTTTATGCATGCTGTGCCTCAGTATCAAAAAGACAAAATTGCATGCAATAAATATCAGCAGGTTTCTCAACATACCCAATGGCAAAGTTTACTCTGTAATAGATCCTCAACAAATGGAAAAAGATACTCCTTATATTGAGCAATGTAAACAGCCACATTCTGATACGAATTGGAACGGGATGCTAGGGAGAAATAATCTGCAGCATTTATTATATCAATACCATGTGGGAAATTTCCTTGTCTTCCAACATTTTCCTGGAAAGCAGCTGCTGCCGCTCTTCGACAATTAACCTGTAAGAAGACCTGAGAATATTTAGATCATGTTTAACACGAACAATCTTAAAAATTGAAATTCAACATAGCAGTGCAAATAAACACAGGAGTAATACAGGCAAATACATCTTATGCTGAATTCAAGTCAAAAAACAAGAACAAGGACATAATACTACCTCCCGATCATAGCATGCAATAGTGAGAAGGTGAGGAACAAGTTCTTGTAAGATGCCCTTCATAACTGAATGAGAGTAAGCACGGCCAAAGGCCCAGCAGACGTAGGCTGCAGCATCACGTACATGTGACCCCACACTGTGTGGACCTCGCCGGATGTCATAATGTAATGCCTGGCATATAATACTGAATGTATCAAGACCTTATTTAGAAGATATTCCTCATTACACTAAGGCACAAAAGAAAAAACCCAACAAAAACAATTTATAAATCTTGAGAGATTTCTTTCAGTTACTAAATAATGGTGAATTTAACCAGTTATGATGAATTCTGACTAGAAAACATGAAGCTAAGATGAAATGAATTACTAGGCCAAAATACGAAACTTTGTACGCTTCCTATGACTGCAGAAAACATTGCCATGAAATATACTAAAACCAAAAAAAGTATAATGATTAATCTATGATATTTGATTAATTGAACCAACAAGCATATCTCTCCAAGGTAGAGAAACAATGGATATTGCTAGCCGTCAAAGACAATAAAGCCTTCTCTTTGCTCATTCACTAGATCCCAACAATAAAAATAATATTATGCAGCAGGGCTACAATGATGCAGAGCAGCTTGTTAGAGGTCTGAGCCAGTCCCTTACATGAGCTGAGTTATAATGATCAGTGGTGGAGATATATTTTCAGAGCTATCTAGATTCTAGACGATGCAGAGCATGTTCTCGGTTCCCCTTGTCATGACTTAGCCCTTTATGACCCCATTGAGATCTATTGGATGGGTCATGGTTCACTTAGCAGCAGCAGTTGAGGCCTCCGTTCCTTTTTTCCATTATGCAGTCAGACTGTGCTTCACTTGTTATATCAGAGATTGATGCAGATGACTGAGCAGGTGTACAGCATGTGTGTGAGAGTGGTACTATGGTTTGTCTCTTTCATATATCTTAGTAGCTTTTACTAGACATGTAGTGACATGAGGTGGTAATTTTGTGCTAGTATGATTCTTTATGGACTTGTTATCATGGACTTGTTGAATGATTCAGATCATGAGTCTTTAGTATATGCTCACTTGTATCCACTTTATAGCAACCTGATCATTTTTCCTTGCTTTGCCTGGTGCCATCTTTCACTACCTTCACCCATCCCGTTACATCCATTATTGATTCTTGACCTTCGACTTATTGACTTGGACTTGTGAGAGCGATGAGCCTTCCCCTACCTTGACCCCTGTGCATGAAGGATCCATGTTTGCTTGTGTCTCGACTCTGGAGTGATCGGGCCGTTTCTTAAGTCCTCGAACCAAGTGCTCTTTGAAATGTTAAAGTAGCCATCGAACCAAGTACTCTACCCATTTGTGAGACACTCCCCTCCCCTGGTGTTCTCTGTCATGCATATGTCATTGTGGTGTCCTTTACTCCTATATTTGCTCTGAGAGATCACTCAGTTAGATCCTTATAAGCCAATCCCCTTCAGCTCATCCTTGTTTTATCCGCTTCACCCAGCTCAACATTGTTTTCAGTGTTGTAAGTGAGCATATGCCTACAGGCTACGACTTTGAAATGAATTGTAACATTATTCTAATGCAAGTCTGAATTGCTTTATGTTATAATCACCACTTTATATGTTGTTTTTGCTTTAGTTGGGCTGTTAATATAGATAATGGAGCATTGGGAAGTGTAACATTGTCTAGAGAAGTGTGAAATTGGCTTGAAAGGCATGATATTATTTGGGGTTTGTGATAAGGTGAATAACTCCATTTACATATGATTCTTGTGTCTTAATTTGATACAGTTTCACTCCAATAAGGGACTGATCATAGCTATTAAGGTTTCATGGAAGGTAATTGTGGTTTGTTGGTGGTTGCAGTTATCTTTAATTGATTGGGGTCTCCCCCTGGGTTTGGAGTTACCCAAAGTGTTGAAAGATTAGACTGTGGTGACATTGGGTCTACTCTTTCCCGAGCTTAACAATACTATCCTTGGTCCACACAACCTAGTTGTGTTGGGCTGCTAGCTTGAGCGGTAACACATAGTAGATAATAATAACCATTCTACCATAACAATAGATGCTAGTGAATAGAACTTGAATAGAATAGGCCATGCTATTCTATGCAATCATACCATTACAAGTAGTAAGTAAAATAATTGCAGTGACAGGGTCTCCAACTGTGAAATTCAATTAAAAATACTATCTCAATCGCCATGCAAACACCAGGTTTAATTGGGGCGATTGGCAGAAATTTTGATTGCACCATGATTGTTTTGGAGGGATTAGGAGAAATTTTGACTGGAAGTCCCATCGTTGGCAGCTAGATTCTGAAAGATATAATTTCTAGGTTTAGACCCTGCCTTTTATTACCTTGACTACAAAAGGAACCACTTCAGGGAGCCGACCTGGCAAAAGCAATCCCCTGCGAGCAAGTTCCGCCAATGCTAAGCATCCTCCATGCCATGAACCATCTCCCTGTGAAAATGCCATCAACAATAAAAAAATTTAGCACATTTGCATAGCATTGAATAAATGGCAGATTAAATAACACAAAAAACATGCAATGGCCATATAATAAAACAATAGGTTTTACATATCTATGCTTAATCTCAGAAATTAATAGGGCAACTGCCATTTCATTTGGACAACTACTAAATATTTTTCTGGTATTCTCCTCATTGTAAACCAGAACAAAGTCCAATACACATTCTAAATTATAAACCAAACAATCAAGCAGTCTAACAAAAAACAATTGATCATTATTGACTGCTGACCTCTGCTGGTGAAAAAAGCTCCAGTATAGAGCCTAAAACTTCATCAGCCAAAACAGCTGTTAAGCGTCCTGTAACTCGTCCAATACCCTTTGCTGCTGACCATCGTACAACAGTGTCCTGCATGCATCAATCACCATGTTAATCATTTTTGCCAGCCCCAGAAAGCAATAAAAGAAATGCATTCTATATGATATGCTCACTATGCCAAGACCAAACAAGAAATACAGAGACAAAAATTATCAACTATTTACAAACAGTCTTAGGAAAGTCTTGAAAAGAAAATAGAAAACTCTTTCAAACTTTTTCTTTGTTGATGAACATTGAAAACCATTTGGCAGCTCCAAGTTGTCAAGCAATTAATACTAAATAGCCTGCATAGATTTTAAGTGCTACCTAGTACCAACTACCAGATGTAAAAAATGATTATCATGAGGATTGGCACAACAAGTGTTAGAAGAGTCTCCCCTATCAGTCCTGGGAAACAAATTAGTTTTAGCAATGGTATGATTTTTGAAAAAGATGCACTCAATAATTCACAGAGTAGGGAAACAGATGAGTTTTAGCAATGGTATGGTTTTTGGAAAAGATGCACTTAAATTTTCAGAAAACAGGAAATGGGATACAAATACATAGATGTAAAAGTGGAAATGAATATTTTTAAAGATAGATTGCATAGAAATGATAGGAAGGAACTTCTCAAATTTTACCTTTTATAACTGCCCTTTCTTTATTGTTATAAATATTATTTCTTTCTTTACCCGAAGTCATGAACTCCCTAATGGATAATTTAAAATAGATTTTTATAGTACAGAAACAATATTACTGTGCTTGAACCTGCAAAGAAACATTTAGAATGGAAACTTCCAGGAAATGTTTCCAGAAGTTACACAAAATTTTCCTTACCAAAACGATTACCTGTACAGAAATAAACCCTAAGTTTGAGATTTTGGTTACCATCAACGACTCTACATATCATTATCAGTGTTGATTATTTCAAGTCCATCCTTGCGTAAACTTTTTCTCTGATAAAAATGTTGTGCCTGTATATGTATTTTCTCGGATAAAAATTTGGTGCCTGTATTTTCATGCATGCACTCTTTTCCTCTCAGCAGGTGATTCTTTCTTCATTTGTACACACCTTAGATAAAATAATCTAATCACTATAAACATACATTGAAGGCTTCAAAAATACATTTATGTGGATTCTAAAACCAAAAACGTTTTGCAAGCATGCTTCAATACTGGACAAATCTTAATTTAGGAAATGTGACAAAGAAAGCATCAGTTAACATTAGCTTCCAACTTTCTACAATTACAAAATTGAGTGCATGGGATATGAAATGTTACAAAGACAGAATCAGGTAACATCAGGTTCTAACTTTCTACAATCACCAACTTGTTTGAATGGGAAATGAAAAGTGACAAGGAAAGAATCAGGTATCATTAGTTTCTAATATTCTACAATTACCAAATTGAGTGAATGGGAAATAAGATGGAAACCACAATAATCGAACTGGATATCCACACGTGTATACAAACATACAGGCAATCCTTTGAGGCTGTTTATCTATGCAATTTAAATATATCTAGATGAATACAAACATTTGTGTACCTACAGTGTGCCAAGTAACACAGGTAAATATGCAGACACAGTGACCAAATATTTGAAAACATGTATGATGTTGGAAACAAAAGTCATCAAATAAGGCATTTTTACTTATCTTTAAAGTTAGAACTCTGCCGCATTGTATCTCCTAGTATTTTCTTTGCTTTCGGTTTATGGAAAAAGGATTATTTCCTGGGTTATTTCCCACTTATCCCCGACTATATGAAATTGTTAAAGGGAAACAGCAGGAAACAAGTTTCTGGAAACAGCTATGGCGACAGTTCTAAGGATGGGAAATTTCAGTTAGACTTCTTAGGAAATCACAGTAAACAATTTTTTAGAACAGAAAGAAATTTACCATGCAGTTTCTACACTATTCACTTCTGGTTTTGCAGTTCACCTCTCATGGAATGTGTTTCTTGTTTCACTTTTCAGTTTTCCGTCAATGTTGCTTAAGGGTTTAGTGGGGTTGTATAGAGATAGCCCTTCTCTTCTCTGGTTTTTTTTTCAACCAAAAAAATGCAAAACAGACATCAGCAGTTTCCAGAAACAGCCTCAGTGGTTTACAAAAAAAGCCATTAGCACTTTCCAGGAACAGACTCAGCAGTTTTTAGAAACAACAGAGGCATTTCCCGCCTCATGAAACATCGAAAACATCTTGGAAAACACATCCACTGTCTCAAGGTGTTTTAGAAACCGGAAATGCTTTCCAGACTAATTGAAACTGGTTTCTGAGATTCACTGGTTATTAGAGTGCCATGATGTATAATCAATTAGTCTAGACTCTCGATCATAACAAAGCAGGCCAAACTTTTGTAGCTAGTCATTTGAACTCATTGTCAAAGCTGACATCAGAATCCAGATACAGTATCAAGTATTATGCATCTACAGGCATGTGCCAAGTAAGTTAAAGATAGTATTACTAGCAAGTGTTTCAATGATATTAAATTTTCAAAAGAAAAAGCAGGTTAATTTCATCGAATCATTCATACTACTGAGCAAATTATCAAAACAAAAAAGGCTTCACAAACCCAATAAAAGATATAACATAAAACCAAGTACTTCAAAAAATTAAAATTATGCCCTACCATATATTAATATATTTTTATACCTTATCCCTTAAACCAGACAATAACTGTTCAATTACTTCTTCTATGACCTCTGGCACATCCATTTCTTTTTCTTGTGCTTCACCATCTTCTACATTTATAGTTGACTCCAATTCTTTCGCTGATTTATTTTCATGGTCTGTACTGGGAGCTGCAGATGAAAGATTTTCTCCCAGCAAGCTGTTCCTTCCCTGCAAGCAAAAGTAAAGGAATGAGTGCCAGTAATGATACAGAACCAAAATATGAGCATAGATGATAGATATAGCTTCCCTCAATGAACAAGTTCACAAATTATAAAAGTGACCATATGTGCATTCACGCCACCAACAATTTAGATCTTAGATACAATGTTGTCTCTAAAGATTTCTATATATCCCATAAATAGACTAGCAAATAAGTCCAAGGGGTAAGCTCACCCGGTTGTAACCAATGTTGCAGGGCATTTGGCTAGTTCCATGCCAGCAAATGCCCATTTCAAATCCCCTTGGGTGAGGCATACTAGTCACACCAACAGATGTATTAGCGATGCCATCCACAAATGTGGGGAAGCATCCCTTTGGTTTCCCCATGAGGTTTTTCTTGGAAAAAAATAGACTAGAAAAAATTGGTTGTTTAGAATATAGCATGTTGTAAAGATAAGGGTCAAAGTTATATCTGCTATTGTGGATCAACTTTACACCCAAATGACTTCAACCAATAAGCCATTAGTTGACAATGGACATCTTCCAAGTGGGCATTCAATTGGTTGAGAATACCTGAAGAGGATTCTCTATAAAAACATCTTCTGTCTGTAAAGCTGTAATGAGTTCTAACAGCCCATTTATGCTGCATACAAACAATATTATTTTCTTGTATAAAATTCTTTGAACGTGTGACTTTTGAAGAAGCATGCAAATGCACTCAATGACTAAATCTAGGGCCAATATGCATCATGTATTTATTTCTGAAATATACAAATAAGCATGAACCATGGTATCTTTTGTTTGGAAAGATGCAGAAAATGCTCTCACAAAAATTACCTGACAATATGATCTTTTTAAGAGGATATACAGTGGCATAAAGGTATAATAGGAAGGCCTTTTTATCTTTAAAAGCAGTATTTAATGTTCCAACTCAAGCATTTATCATGACATGAGTTGTCTAATAATGCATGCTAACATAATGGAAATCAATAAAGCCATTTTCTTGATTTGTGCTTAATCATTCCTCAGTGGTGCGAGAGACCCATGTGGGCAAGTTGAAGAAAGCTCTTTACAACTGAAGCTAGGACTGCATGCTTGTACTCCAGTGTTGATGAGTTCCAAGTAGGCTTAGGCTTCACCAAAACTTCTGCAGATCGCAATCTTTATCATATATTTGAGAGATCCGATCTACTTGTTTTGGTCCTGTATGTAAATGATCTCATCCTTTAGGAGTTTAGAGAAGCCTATTGCATGGTGCAGCACTGAGTTAGCAAGTTTGGGATGAAGGACATTTGACTGATCTGCTAATTCCTGGGTCTAGAGGTGTGGTAGGCTACATGTGAGACCTAATGCTTGAAACGTAAACAGTTGAGATCTCGAAGAAAATTCAGATAATTTTCTTAGAAATTTCAGATGTTTTGCAACTTCCCAGCGAATCTGTCTTGACTCAACCATATACTGACTCAAAGTGTTCACTACAAAACATACATCAGGTCTGATATTAACCAAATACAACAAAGATCCAATCAAATGTCTATACACCGAATGATCTATTAAATTTTAATCCAAGTCAGCATGTAACTTCTGTAATCTCAGATGATTTTCAGTTGGGACCCTGAAGAGATTTAGAAGATTACTTTAGGTTGTTGCTTTAGTTGGGGATCAGGAGTGATATCTTAGTTCAACAGGAAGCATGCATTTGCGGCAAAGTTCAGCAGAAGTAGATTACATGGAAACAAACACTGTAAATTGTGAAGCTAGATGGCTTTGCAAGTTGATAACAGAGCTGACAGGTGAGATGTTGGAGCCTCCTATGGTCTACTGTAATATCATAATTGTGTCAGACTCTGAGAATCCAATCTTCCATGACTGCTCTAAACATATTGACATTAGGTGCATTTTCTTTGGTACAAGGATCAAAAAGGAGCGATGGCTCTAGATCATGTTTAGACATCATCAGGTTGTGGATATCTTGACTAACCCCTGGCAAAGGGGAAGTTTGAGATGTTCCTGGAGAGACTAGGTTTGGTGGAGAACACTTTCCTTGTTAAGAGAGAGTGGTAAAGTTTAATTGTTTTGCTCAATTAGTATTCTCCTCCAATAGGGTGCAGTAGTGAAGGCAGATCGGTACAACAATGGCACTATTCAGCAGATACATCATACCTTGGGTTCTGTGCACATCAGAGTGGGCCTTTTGATAATGGTCCAACACTAGTTTTATTTGGAAGGCTAGCTGTAGTTGTCTAGAGAGGAAGAGGGAATATGCATGTTGTAGGCATGCACACACCATCCTTAGCATATTTCCAATTCTCTATCCCTCTAATTGTCAATTGGAGATAGAACTGTGCCCTTTTCCTGGATCACGGGTACTGGCCTATGGCTGCTACCCTTCAGAACACTTGTTAGTGTGCTGCTCCTGGAATACACCATAACTTTGGAAGCAGGTTACTCCAACTATAATGAATTATAATGTATTATATTTGTGCCAAGATTATGAGAGTGCATGTCACCATATATGAAACATTTTCCTAGGAGCATCAATCAGCTTGTACCACTTGTTGCCGCCTAATTCGCACCTCAGGTCATATGGCAAAAATCTTCAAGCCACTAGGTGCGACCTTGAGGGCAAGCCAAAGAGAAGTGTTGTCACCTGATACTTAGCTCCTTCGTCTAGGCTAAGTCCTAGCGAAACCAAGGGGGTGGTCCCTAATAAAAAATTCTATGGTTGTTAATTTACAAAAACCAAGAAACAACTAATCTCGAAGTTAAAATGAGATGATATTAATAAAAGGAACAACAGACTTCTGCATAAATTTAAATCAACAGCTTTGAGAAATTAAATAACATTCACGACATAGTATTGATTTAAAACTTGAAAATGAAAGTATGGACCAATGCCGAGAAGTAAAAAACTGTTGCTGTTGTGTCCAGCAAGTTTTGCAGTTGTCTCATTGTAAATTTTAGTTTATTAATGAGTATTGGAGGAGTGGGTTCATTGTTGATCAATTTTTTATTGTGACAGTGATCTTGATTATTAAGGGGAGTGGATTCCAGTTATACCCAAAGGCTACGAGGAATATGTCTGGATTTCCAAGAAGTGGTTCTTCCTGTGAAATGTGGGCTAAACTGGACTCGCAAAGGTATTCCAACACCGCCAATCGAGGGTGCAGCCTAACGGATCCCCACGGTCACTGTTTAGTGGTTCCTGCTTCATGTAAAGAATTTGCCCACAACATGAGATATCATTTAACCATCGGATATTCGTTTTGGAAGGTTAATTTGAAAAGGTGTGAAAGATAATTACTAGTCACTCCTATCCCTTTTGATGCAACCAACTAGTCGGACTAACCACAGAGTTGTAGAACATACAAGAATAAAAGTCATGGTTACTTTTAAAGATTTTGGGAAAGTTTTCTTCCTTAGAGGTTGAAAATTGCTTTTCCTATATTTCCGGTAATTTGGGAAAGCTCAACCGGGTTAGTTTTATTCAAAGTTCCAAACATTCACGCAGCAAAAAAATCGGCAGGGTCCAGGAATCATCATTTCGAGATATCTCGGCAACACATCGACAAACATTGGTAATAAATTGGCAACCTTGAAAAAATACAAAAATATTCATTTTCACCTGTTATCACATATACATTTTTCAGCCAAACTTCCATGATGCAGCATGCAGACTGATCTCCTTTGTATTCCGGGCTACTTTTACATGGGGTACCAGCATGGATTTCTACAACTTCATTCCATTTCAGAGCCTTGTCTTTATATTTCCTTGCTAGGACTGAGACCCAAGAGTCCATTAAAGTGATTTTGGTGATGATCTAGTTCATTTCAGCAGATCAGGAGTTGGTACACACACAGCCAAGAGATTTATCAGTTGGAGACAGGTATACATGGTGAGATCGGGTATATTTCCTTGGTTTAGTTGTTGCTCTGTGATCTATCTCAGATACATGTACTTGTCATGTTAGAATGATCACATTGACCTATGTTATATGTTCTTTATTGCTCTAAACCTTTGTTATGATTGATCAAGGAGTCCAACGTGAAGACTGTTGCCCATGCCATGCTCAAACAAATGTAACCCTTAGTGCTAGGTTGGTCCCATCGCATCTCTATCCGTCCATCCAGTTCATCCATATTTGCTTCTACCCTATGACCGATAGAGACTTGTGAGATTGAAGACCTTTCCCCATTCTGACTACTATGTGTGACAGACTCCATGTTGTTATGTGTCTTGGCCAGTGTGGCTAGGAGCACAAGGTTGTCATCCTTAAGTCCTTAAAACAAGTGCTCCACCATAACAGTTTTGTTAGACACTAAAGCATCGGAACGCAAAAAGGCTATATCTAAAGGATGCAAGAATATAAAATGTTGAAAAAGGTAGTCAGTGGCCAAGGGATTGAGCACCCATTCCTTATATAATGTAAGGCTCTGAGCACCCATTCCTTATACAATGTAAGGCTCGATTTGCCCTCTATAGGGGAATCAAGGAAAGGCGAACCCATCAGGGCTATGGACTGCTCACGGGCAGCGGATAGCCTAGTCATTTACTGGAGCCCAAAAGGCTTTCCAGGGCACCAGCTCTTGTAGGTTGGCTACTATCTTATAAAGAGTTATGAAAGTCATCGAAAGGTTAATGGCCAATGGATGAGCACTCACCCCTTGTATGGTGTTCCGCTCAATGGTCCCCATAGGGCCACAGGGTGAGACTAGTCAAGAAAGATTGGGTCTTTGTCAATACTGGAGCCCAGAACGCATCCAAGGCACCTGCCTTTGAAGGTTGACCTATATTTGCAATAAAGTTGCAAAGGAAAACTTGCTAGAGTCTGAAGGGAAGCATACCCAAGTACTTCACCCATTTGTGAGACACCTCCATCCCCTATTGCTATATGTCATACATGTGTCACCTTGGTAGAGTTTATTAGTTGTCAGCCAGACAGATCACTAAGTCAAAGTCAGTCAAAGTCATGTCCCTTGCCTTAACCTGGATCTTCCATCACCACCCATCTATAGCATAATTGGTTAAACCTGTAAGTATGGCATGAGCAAGCAGACTTACAGAAGACTCTAAGATCTTTCAAAAGCAAAGGTAAATTTTATTATTATTATGTTTGGTCATTATGATTATGAATAACTTATTTAAGTTGGGTTTTGATATACACCATTGGAGCATGGCTTACCTTGGAATGTTGCAGGATCATACTAGTACAGTATCTCACCTTGATTTTGGGTACTTTGACCTGGTCAACTCAGTTGACCGAGTCAACCACGTTTCCCAAGGCAGTGACTCAAAAACACAACATAGTCTATATTTGTTCGAAACATGCCCAGGACCAATACTACAGTTTCAGTTTTCGGAGTTTGGCCTCGATTCTCCAGAGAAGCGATTATTATCACTTAATTATTGGCCAGATGACCTATTTTTTTATTCAGATGGCAGTATGTTTGGTTCTCCTAGAGCAGAGCAACGTTTTAGGGGGTATGAGTAGTCACTTATACCATTCTTCTATGTCTCCAAATCATCCAAAGCAGTCAATTTGCCCCATTTCTCATCCTGGAGTGAGTTAAGATGGATTTATCAGTTTTCAGGGATTGTACCAACAGAAAATAAACTAGAAATTCACTGAAAAAATCAATTTGGCCTCCAGGGTCAAGGAAATGGTGTGGAACTTTGACATGTGATGTTTCTCAGCATCTCGGACAGTCCTTCAGCAACATTCAGTCAGCAGATATCCAGACTATTTAGTTATAGCTCAACCAATGAGGAAAAACCCCCAAGGGGCGCCCCCTATAATTAGCTATTGATGTATTTCATGATTATATCTTATGATTTGAAGTTGTAAAGGGGCCTAGGGTGAATTTAGCCCCTAAGTGACCCCCCTCAGTGTATTGATGTATCACACTTATGTTATATTTTGAGTTTGACTTAGGATAGGCGTCCTTGAGCAAAGTGCGCCCCCTATGGTTAACTCAGTCCCTTGATCCATGTGAATAAGTTATGTATTGATCTCCACCGTTGATGATCTTTTAATCTCAACTGTTGGATGATAAAGTTAGTTATGATTTGTTTCTCTCTCAAACTATTCAAGAAAGGTGACCCCCGTTGTAATGCATGAGCTTTGGCACCGAAATATCAATAAAGAGATTTTTGCTTGGGATTATTGATCTGTGAATCTTGTGGATGTTCTGATTTGATGATTGGCACAGTTGTTCTTCCATACTAAGTTTCATTCGGGATAGATCTTGCACCTTTTTCTTTACCCATTTCATCTGCAGGAGAAGGAGGTACAGTATGAGAGATAGGGCGACTTTGTGAGGAAGCTCACCTTCATCCTGGCTTCGGGGTGTTCGGTTGAGGGAGTACTTTTGTCTTTATGATCTTTTACTCTCTTTTTCTTTCCGTATTTTGCATATCCCATTTGTTTGCCTGATCGGTTGATGTTTCTCTCATCTGGCTGGTTGAAGGGGGCGCAAGGGTGATTGATTGGGACATAGCTACACCAAGATCTAGCTCGAGGAAGTTCATTTTGACAAGAGATCCGCATTCTTCATCATTTCTTGATCCATCACAGATTCCAGGTATGTCTGGGGAGGTGAGTTTCTCTTCTTTTATTTTCTGCACATGTATTGCTCATCATTCCATAAAAGTTAAAACCCTCGTTTCTTAGATCCATAAGTTCTAGCTTACAGCGAGCTACAAAACAAAAAACCCACTTTTGTTTTAACATCAAATCCCCAAATCTAAAGTTTCGGCTTGATTGGACTCCATTTACCCATCTAAAGCATTGGCCAGCTATTAGGGAAAAACACCCCCCTTAGGGAAAGTGGTCTTTTCAGCAAACTGCAAAGTGGGTATTGTTGGTTTCTTCTCCAATCACCTAATCTTGCACCCAACAATCATTTCGAGTATCCAACCTTGCTTAATTTCACCTATTTTCCCTAGATCCCAAATTTACTACATAAACCCTAGGGCAAATTTAGGGCTTTTACCGGGATGCTCTGAATCTCTCAATTTTTGTTTCAAACTATAATCAATCAGTTAACTAAGAGATTCAACCAAGTCTCCCTTGTCTATCTATTCTGTATCCATAATTCTAGGGTTTCTTGGTCTTAGGGACGCCCCCTGGGCTTACTGTTTTACTGGGTCCAAAGTGTCAGTATCCTTGACAGGTGTGACAACCAAGTTCTTTCGAAAGTCCTGGATATCGTAGGCACAACTTTAGTTGCCTTTCCTCTGTCGTCCTGAATAGGATCACCTCACGGGGCATCTACAAGATTTGTGATAACATCACCTTTAGAAAAAATCGGTAATATCTCGAGATAAATTGGGAAAAATCAACAATATCACGAGAAAAAATTAGCAATATCTCAAGATAAATCAAAAAAAAATAGTCGAGAGAAAATTGACGATTTCGGGTCGACTTTTTCACTAGATTTTTTACTATTTAGCAAACATCGACGAGTTGAAAAACTCGCAGATGTTTGCAACATTGTTATTTTTATTTCCAAAATAGGGAAAATGACATAAAGTAAAAATGCAAGATAAGTAAAACGTTTTCTAATTAAACTACCTGCGAATCTCTTTCCAATGCCACCTACTCAAGCAAGCTCTTTCAATGACACTGTAACTCGGGATAGCATAGGGGTTAAAAGTTAAATTTTTCATTTTGCAAGTAAAAAGAAATGAAATGAAAGAAATGGAACTACTGTAACAATCAAAACAAGAAAAGAGAGATGACCCAGATCCCCAATTAGGGATGGGGTGTGGGCACTTTGGCAGCCCACTTGCTCTCTTTATTATGATGATTACAAAATTATTTCTCTTTGGGATACTTGTGATCTTTTAAAGCTCCAATATCCACAAGTTTACATATTTTTCTAAGCATTTCCAAGGAAGAAAAAAGGGGAAAGTAAGAGGCTTCCGGTTGTCTAAATCTTCAAAATTTTAGCAACATGCCTCTCCACCTGTCCTTCAAAAGCCAAAAAACAGCAAACAAAAGTTAATACAAAAAGGTCCAAAACAGTTTAAGAGTGTTGGGAAAATACTACAAAAAATCTCTAAGTTAAAATACTAACTAAAAGTGCAAAAATTTAACTAAAGTAAGGCAAGCTAGAAAGCTTGCCTTCTTAGGGTCTTTACTTATTCTTTTCGAACAAGCAAATAACGGCTTTAAATCAACCCAATATAAAACTTTAACGCACTTGAGCAATTAGCTTTCCCAAGCTTTAGATATACTTGAAACAAACTTGTAAAAAGGTAATTAAATCTAACTAGATCTAAGCTCGAAACTTAAAACTACGTAATGTTACCAACTATTTTGTACAATAGTTGAACTTCCTATTGAGCTGCCAGTTATTGAGCATGATGAATGCTCATCTCCAGAGTTCAGAAGTTCAGTGTGTCTAAATTAGCCAATTTTGGCTAGCCTTTTTTAATTTTTTGTTAAAATGACCATGCCCCTTGGGGTTGTAATTAAATGTGCTAGTAGGGGGTCTCGAGTGGCTCGGTTCCCTTTCCCTTAGACTTAACAATCAAATAGGCTATTCCAAGGAGTTTTTTCCCTTATCGATTATTTCTTTGCCTTTAGCCGAGTTATAATCAATGAGTTTTTCTCCTGCAACCTCCAAAGCTGGATGCCCAAATTTGGCGGTTAAGACTTTGGGGATTATTAGAGTCCAACATTAAAATATGAACCTACTAGACACTATTTGTAAGTTCTATGGTCATTTCCTAGGTCCCAAGATACATTTAAACATTGTCCGAAAAAAAAATTCCTGGACGTCCTCGGATTTTTTTATTTTTTACTATAAAAAAATAATTAAAATTTTCAATTAATTAAACCATTTTTCCTATGGTTTAATTGAAAATTTTCAAATTGTAATAACTAAGTGGTCTGAGGGTGGATTTTGGCAAATAAAGACTTATTTTCTAAGCCAAAACACTCATTTAACCCCTAGACACACTTATCCTAAGTTTTGGATAATTATTTTTCTTTCAATTAAATATTTCCTCAAAATCAATAAATGAGGAATATTTAATTAAAATAATCATTATTTTATTAAATGGAGAAAATCAAAAAATCTCCAAAAAAGATCAAATTGAATAAAATAAAGGGCTAATTAGCTCGACATAGAGTATCGAAGGAGATTCCAATCATCATCAATCAATTTTGAGTCAGTATCGAGGTGCTTCAGTCAAACTCCCTCTTGAGATTTGTGCCTCCTTCCTCATGTGGGCGAATTCCTCTTTGCGGATGTTTGTGGTTGGCTGGGTAATAAAACCGAGGAATGAGGCCACCACACCCCCTCTCATTACTCCAGCACTCAAATGTAACTCAGTTAGACATTAGAACAACTACGATTCACTCTATCACAGCTTCAGTCTCTCTTGGGTTGCACCCTCCTTCCTCATGCTCACGCTAAGGTTGGGCAGCTGCTCTCTTTTTGTATAAATAGGAGGTCGTTCTCCTCATTCTGGATGGATGGAAGGGACCTCTGCCTATTGTAATGCTGCCGAGATTTTAAGGAATAAAGTTGAATCTTTGGAGGTCTACCATATGCTATTGAATGAATGCTTGTGCCATGAGGTGAAATTGTAAACGTTTTGATTTTATTTGCAAGTGTGGTTTATGGATCTAGCTTAGAAGGTTATTATAAAACATGTAGGGTAGACATTTACGATTGTTAATTTGTTTACTTGTGCTTTGCTTTCAAGAGATAGAAAAATAACCAAATATACTCAGTTGTATTGAGGTTCTTTGTTGCTTCTTGTTTTCATACACACTAGATCTAATCCCATTGTGCAGGTATTTTCTCATAGTCTTGCAGGTCACAGATTCGAAGGAGGATTGGAACTCAGCTGTCTCTTTTCTTCCCTTTGATACCTTTACAAGATTAATTCAGTTTGTTGCAGGGACTCCACGGCCATCAACAAAAGGATCAAACAAGGGCTTGAATTTCCCCATCCATCTCTTCAAACTATCTCTCTTTTTCCTAATTATTGGTTGATTATGCTTAAGAAATAGATTCGCCCTTGCATGCTTATTGTTTGGAATCTATTTTTCTTTAAGTACTCAGATCTGATTTGTCTTTAAAGAACTCCATCATTTGATTAGATCTAGGCTTGGAAAAATCGTGCTTTTACTTCAAAATTTTGAAAAAAAATCTGAGTACAAAATTTTTCAATTTTTTTTATTGTTTTCTAACATTTCGTGTTCACTGGTTTTTAGCAGGGCTGCATGTAAAAGTTAAGTTTTGGAGTGACCAAGATCGTCAAGAAGGCCTCAGAACAAGTTGATGGATACCCACTTTGATATAGTTTCTTGATGCACCATTGTAAGCTCTTAGATCCAAGTTTATTGGACTAAGAAGCACTCCATCTTTGTCTTAAAAATTGTAAAATAATTAAACAAGAGCAGCGAGGTAACCAGCACCCACATCCCATCCCCCTTGGGGGGATTTGCGTCTATGTCATTTTTTGTGAGATTGCTTTTTCTAACCCCACCACTTCATACACTTGCTTTTTAAGTGCAGGGTGTATACTTCTTTCACATTTCACTGTTTAATTCATTGTTTTATTTTTGCAAAAGTAATTTAGACATAAAATCATTCTTCGTCGCCACGAATTATGCTCTCACCTCCACCCAAAGGCTTTGCCGATTAGTGGAGATTGATCAGAAAAGTGACGCATAAGTTTGGCCAACATATATCTTGCATTAGTAGTATTTTATTTCTCTCGTTGTCTAACTTGTTTAATAAAATGAACCCAAAGTCTCTTGAACTTCGTTGAAAAGCAAGTCAAGAGCGTTCTCAGTCAGAGCCTTTATTTCCTGTTTTAACTTTCATATAAATTTCTTGAATCTCGCCATAAGGCGGATCAAGAGTGCTCTTTGTCGGAGGGTTGTTACAATCTTCACATCTAATTAAAATCGGAATAAATATTTATGCTACGTTGTGTATGCTCTACCCAGTTGGGATACCCAGAAGTGGTCGTAGATTTGCCTAATTCTCACATTTTAATCCAAGTCACCCTAATAAAAGTAACTACCCAACAAAGATAAGTGAAAATCCGACACTTCGGTTAGATTTTGTGGGCAAATTCCGCCTGGGGAAACTGGAACCACTGTACTTAAATCTTGGGGGCATCGTTAGGCTACATCCCTGATTGGTGTAGTGTTGAACACGCCCTTGGGACTTTGGCAGCAACGATGTCCTTGTACGAAGCCACCAAAGCCTAAATTCCGAACATATCTCCAATACTGCAAGGTATATCTTGAAGATCTTTTACCCTGTAATAATCAACTCACCTTTAAAAAACTTACATTAAAACTTACCAAGAAGCACTCGCAAAACAATCTCTTGCACCCTATTTGGCACTGGTCTTCAGTTTAACTTGCTTATTATCTGTCTAAAGCATTGCACTGTTTAATTTATCTATTGATTCATATCATGAATGCTTTGTGTTAGTTGTGTAATTGTCAAGAGATTATTCATTTCCATTTTACTCGCAAGTGTTCACTTGGTTATGTTTTTTGTAAGTGTTTATCAAAAACTCCTAAACAACACCCATCCGCATCATACACTTAAAAGAAAAACATCTTTAAAAACTTGAGCCTCTGAAACTCTTTAAAGACTACTCCCCTTGGCTTCATTAGGAGTTTGCCTAAACGAAGGAGTTGGGATCAGGTGACAGCACCTGACTCTTTGCTTACCCCTAAGGGTGGCACCTCTCCCTTCTACCAAGAGACAACCGTTCGAAAGATTCTCGGTTGACGGTGTGCACATCGACAAGCAACACATAAATTTTTCAGATTTAACATACTATATAGATCTACTTATACTAATTAAAGTTTATACCTTGAAAGTATAAATCTAAAATACCAAAGGACAAGTAACTGAGAAAATATTAGAACTTTGAATCAAAAGAATTAGAACCACAATTTTGATAAGCAATAGCGGGCACAAAGAGACGTCCTCTTAGTGGGGTCATGGGGACTCTACTTCTTCTTGGTTTTACTTGAAGAATAGTAGAGCTCACACGCTCATCGACTCTTCCAGCTTAGGCAATCTGTAATACACTTCACAAACTTCCAAAAGGGGATCAAATGCTAGTGTTAACAATAAAAGATACTTAGGACATATGTATTCGAACATGAAGATCATATATTTCTTAGCATTCCTGATCAATAACAATAGAAAAGTAACCATGCAAGTATTACCTCCTACCCTACTGGAATGCAATTCCCTTAGTAGGCCAAGGATCCCAAACAAAAGAGAAGCTTAATTACATGCAAATATTACCTCAGTAATGCACAAAGCATTGTGTATCCAAACCACCATTGACAACATAACCTCCAAAGCCTTTTATTAAAATCAAAGTTCCGAAAGATTACAAGAATTATAAGTAGAGGTTCCACCTTGTGATCCCAAATGAGGCCCAAATGCCTTGCTTAAATAAAGATCTTGGACCCAAGGGGCTCATATCCCAAGAGAGGGGCGCACTTCCTTAACTGGCAACTGACTGGTGTCGCACTGGATTGATTGAGTTAACTGAGGTGCCGAGAGTGATTTTAGGAGTTGATTGAAGCCACATCATCCTAAGGGATGCACCCTCCCTTTGATTGAAGACACGTCACCAAAATGATGTGCCTCATCCATATGAATGCTGATGAATATGGTTGTCATTGATGACAACACATTAATGACAAAAGCTAAATTGGTAAATGAAGAGAAGGATGACGACATGGCAAGGTGACAAGACAAAGGACAAGGCAAAGATGACATGGCAAAGAGTCAAGACATGGCACAAAGGACAAGACTGATGGCAAGCAAGACTTAGCAAGCACAAGTTGGTTAAGGACTTGGCTAGGTGACAAGATGGACCAAATGACCCATTATGTGGTCATTTGTGGCCTAATGGGGTCAAAAGCACACACATGGTTGCTTGTTGATCTAGTGCCCACAAGCTAAGTGGAGGTATCTTGATGATGTTCTGGAATCCCATGTCCATGTGGATGTAGCCCACCCTTGAACAACATATTGAAGCCTTTGATGTATGATGGAATGATGTTGGAGTGGGTGATGTGATTGAAGACATAATTCAAAACAATAAGTATTTGTCTCCTAACCACAGGTTGGCTCAACAAGAATTCATTTAAAAATAAAAATTAATAAATTACCTCCTACAGGCCAGCTCAGAAATTAATAAGAAATTAGTATAAATACCCAACGCAGTGTCTCCAAAAAACGAATTGGAAAATGGCAGAAAGAGCTCGTAGCTGTGATTTTTGTCTGAGATTTTTTGGGTCTGCTTGACTGAGGATTTTCAAGACTGAGACAGCCTGTCTAAAATTCGTGACTGTGGATCTTTGGATGGTTTTAGGGCTCCATCAAATCGAAAACAGCAGCAGTAATAGCAGCAGCAGCAGTCAGCAATTGGAGGATATCTTTCTGAATTTCGACAGCTACAGGAAATATAAATAACACAAGAAACAACATGTCTGAAATTTAGTGGACAGTAATGACAGTATAGCAGCAAGGAATAAATAATTCTGTGTATGAGCAACCATAGAAGATATGAGCCTTGGGGAGTTTTTAAATCTGATATATTTTTGGCTATACACAAAAAGTTTTGCAACACAGTAAAGCTCAAATTGCATGGTCAATATAAAGGTATGATGTATGTGGAGTAGATGTATATAAGCAGTCTTATAGAGAAACATACCTTTGGCATGACAACACATCACATAACATTAACAACAAACTCTAGATGACTGACTGACAGTGACAAGTCATTGGACAAGTGACATGACAGAGTTGACCAGATTGGCATGACAAGAGCCAAGTGAAATGTGACATGATAGTGTACTGGACATGACAAGTGATGACACTTGAAGACATAAGCAGAGGATATGATCAGTGTTGATAAACAGCAGACCCTAGATGACTGACAGACAGTGACAAAAGTGGACAAGTGCTTGACAGAGGTGATAAAAGAGACGAGTAGAATGATGAAGATATGATGCTAGACAGAATGATGATGTGGACATAATCGAGATGAACTTACAGACATAATGCTGACTTGTTAAGACAGAGGACAGTTTGTGGAGATACTGCTGATACGAGTTAATAATGATGTGTTACTGATAGTGATGACAAGATTGTATTGACAAGGGTAAATTGCTGTAATGTGACAAGAATGTAATTTGCATGTATCTACAAGTTGGGTCTTGTACATGTTTTCGATGTAGGATCTAAGAAAAACTAGGTAGGGTCCTAGATAAAGAGTCAGTGCTTCTGTATCAGTAGGTGCTGATTTACCTCACAGTCGCAACCGTTTGAAATACAAAAAATTACAAACATTATATCTTGTGTCTCTTGTGCAATAGGCTGATGATTATGTGTTTTATTTGATGAATGAATTGATTATTGAAGCATAGTCTATTGATGAATATGATGTTGAATTGAATGTGAAATGATGACTTAAGTTTTAAAGCTTCAAGAAGTGAAAATTGAAGTAAGTTCAAGCTTACCGATTCACCCCCCCTCCCTCTTGGTAAACCATTGTGTCTAACAATTGGTATCAGAGCGGGACTTCAACATAAGCCTAACAAGCTTGAAGGGATTTGGGGACACAATATGAAAAGATCAGCAAAGATCATTGACCATGAAGTTCCAGTCTTGGAGAAATCAGATTATTTTGGATGGAGAAGCAAAATGAAAAGTTACTTGAAGCAATTCGGTGTTTGAGAAATAGTGGTTAATCCACCTAACCAGCTCAGCAAGAAGACAAAGGAGCAGTTGAGAAAGACAATAAAGTTGCATTGAAGTTTTTGATGGACGGACTCTTAAGCTCTATTAAAGAAAGCATTGGAAAGTACACTTCAGCCAAGGATCTCTGGTTCAAGCTGGAAGAAGAAAACCAAAGGACAAGTCAAGACAAAGAAAAGGAAGCAGAAGTCAAGGATGAAAACCAAGAAGAAAAGAGGGTACAAGCTTCCGATACAAGTGAAGGTAAGTACTCGTCAATGGATGATAATTCTGAATGTAATGATGATGAAGTTGTTCTTACAGAAAATGAAGAAGATGTTTTGTTGAAAACAAATAATGCATTCACAAGCACCTTGTTAGATATTGATCTTAGATTCAATCCAAGACTCGAGAATAAAATGTCGAGGTCATTTGAAAAATACAAAGAGGAGACAAAAGCCTTGCTAATGAAGTTAAAACTCAAGAACAAAGACTTGCAAGATAAGCTGCAAGATCAAAATGATGAAATCAAGGAATTGAAGATTGCATTAGCAAAAGAGCAACAAGAGATTGGTGTAGATCCTAAAGAACTTGAAGAAGCGAGATGGGCTAACACTGATCTAAAAATCCAGTTGAAGGAAGCTAAAAGAATAGAAGACATTATGAAGCTTTAGCTGGAAGAAAAAGAAAAAGAAAATCAGAGACTTGAAATGGAAATTGTTGGTCTTAGAAAGAAAATTGAGAAGTCAAAAGATCTTGTGAAGTTCAATGAAAGTTCAGTCATCCTGGATGAAATTCTAAAGTGTCAAAGGCTTTCATCTGACAAGTCTGGCCTTGGGTTCAAGAAGGAAGAAGACAAATTGAAAGAAGTCATGTGGTCCCCCAAAACTCCTGAAGCGGGATCCAACAAGGTTGTTCATGCACCTGCACATGCCAACAAAGAAGTTGAAAATTCAAAAGTACCTCACTAAGCTACTCCCACTCATCAAAGCCATTCATTTGAAAGAAGAAGGACAACTCCAAGATGGAGCCAAACATCAAGGTATGAAAATAGATTTAATGGCTATTGTTATTCTTGTAATGGATTTGGTCCCAGGGCTATGGATTGCACATTCCAAGGAAGGAAAAATACTGGAAGTCAAAGTGATCAAATAAGATGTTGGGCATGTGATAAAGTTGGACATGTTGCTGCTAGATGTCATAATTTGAGATGCTTTACATGTGGTGGTGTTGGCCATAAAGCCCAGGTATGCACAAGCTCAAGAAGACAATTCATGAGAAGCTTCTCGTACCCATCAGCAAGGAAGGTCAATGAATCTTGGAAGAAGAAAGACATCAGCAGATTTGAAGATCAAAGAATCAATGATCATAGCCAAGCACATCCTAAGGTATGGGTAAGGAAAAACATAATGCTAGATCTAAATGAAGTGGATGATAAGTGCACAAATGAAGATGGTTGCCACATGGCAAGCCAAACTTGAGGTCTTTCAAAGACCTACGAATTAATTAGACAATTCCTAGGATCGGGATTGGAGAAGGACAATAAATGCGTGGGAGAAATGGTTCAACTTGGCTTATGGAGCTGTGAGCATGGATAAGAACAGATAAAGATGAAAACGGAAGTAATTCGTACAAGATCAGATTTGAAGTCTTGAGAAAGTTTGGCATTGTTCATTGAACAAAAGAAGTAGTTGGCAAAAATTGGTTTGAATTGAATTAAGAAGCAAAGACTGGATCCAAGTTAGTTGAACTTGAAGCATTCACATGGAAAGTGAAAAAAACAAAATGGTTAAATCTTGTGAATCCTTTTTGAAGGCACATCGGATTATTGGAAAAACGAAGATCAGTATGATTAGACCAAAAGGATGATGCATGTCGATAGGGGGAGCAACTGAGAGTATCTTCATGATGAAATGATCATGTGTTGAGATCCATGTGATAAACAAAACTCTGAGTACAAGTATGACAAGAGGCATCCAAATACACATCGATGTTTAAAGATCTTCAGCTCTAAGGTTCTGTGAATTATTCAGGCAGCTACAAGACGTTGTAGTAGTAAACAAAGCCCTGTCTTCTCTAATAACAAGTGGATTAGATGAGGAAAAGCTGATAATAGACGAGAAAGGAACTAATTACACCTTTTATGAGTTGAATTCTCTAACCTCAGGTTTCTCAGTATAGCAGCAGCAGAAAATCATCCATGTACAATTCATAAGACCAAGGGTACAATCTAAGGAAGACATTCATGTAAAAAGTATAATGGCCAATGTGCTCAAGAAGAATGCACAGATCCTCAAGAAAAACATTTTTGGGTATACTACAGCTCTTAAGTCTTCTTAAATGAGTTGCTTCAAAGTCATGTGTATCCTCTGATTTTCAATACAGCAGCAAATATATGGTAAATAGACGGTATGTATATTGAAGATAGCAAGGTACAAAGATGATCTCAAAGAAACACAAGAAACACACCCAGCTCAGTCAAAGGGGGAGCTTGTTCTAAGCAACTACAGCAGTACACTTGATGGGGTGAGCAAGAATAATATGCAGTGATTTCATAGTGCCATTTATGAATTGACTAGACAAAACCCTGATGATGTTTGAAGCAGCATATCAGATAGGGGGTGTGTCTACACTTATGTGAAATTTGAAGATGATCTAAAACTCAGATCAGAAGTTAAAATGATGCATTCAAAGCTAAATTTTTTGGGGACTGTGAACGTACGGGCACGATTTTCGAGGTGTTTTCAGGCACATATTTTTATATGGGTTCTGGGCACAAATCTCGAGGCAAACCAACAAGCATGAATCCCAAGGCATCTTTCTATGGCATGGTTTTCGAGACAGGCTGACATACAGTCCATACATCAACACATTTTTCGAGGCAGCTACAGCACAAATTTCTGAGTTTGATTTTTCTTGTTTGACACAGAAAATGAGACAGAAAAATTTCTCCGGTTGAGATAAGTTGGTCTGAAATTTTTTTGAGTATTACTGTAATTTTTCCCTGAAAATAAAAATCTTTCTCTCCTAACAGGTTTTCCCCTTGTGGGTTTTTCCTGGGCAAGTTTGCAAAAATCTGAGTCTGAAATTTATGGTGTGCATTTATTATATTATTTTCTGTCATTAAAAGTGAGTTTCAGCAGTGTTTTATTTGTCTGAAAATATTGTGCAATTTCCAGCCTTCATGAAAACTGGGTTGGGCATTAAACATTGAAAAATTGACATTAAAACGGGTGGGCTGAAAACTGAGAAAACTTTCATGGTATCAGAGCAAGGTTGGGCAGCAGATTAAAATTATTGCAGACAGACAGTAATTTCCAGAACTCGGTAAATTTCTTTTGACAATGGGCGGCACCTTGTTGAAACTTGAACTTTGCAGAGATAATGGCTATTAGACTTTGGATAGAGGATAGGCTTGATGGAGCTGTGAATTTTGTCCCATGGAAAGCTAGGATAGTGCTAATATTGGAGGAGAATGAGTTGTGGGATGAGGTGGTTCATAACACTACAGCAATTCATATTGTTGTTCCCCCTATCACCGATGCAGCAGCACTTACCGCCTTCAACAAGAAAGACATAAAAGCTAGAAGAATAATCCTAGATGCAGTTAAAGACCATGTGATTCCTCACATCTCGAGTAAGACCCGTAAATTTCAAATGTGGGATGCTTTGACCAGCTTATTTCAAAGCTCAAACAAGAATAGGAAGATGGTTTTGAGGGAGAAGGTTAAAAGCATCAAGATGGTCAAAGGAGAGGTTGTGATATCTTACCTTACTGGGATATCTCAGGTGAGAGATAAGCTTACAATAGTGGGAGAGGTTGTTCCTAATACAGAGCTAGTGCGGACAGCCATGAATGGAGTTTCAAAGCTTTGGGTTGTGTTTGTGGAGGCTTTGGTAGCTAGGGAGAACTTACCTACATGGGACAGGATATGTGATGATTTTGTTCAGGAGGAGACTCAGAGGGGTCTTACGCAGGGCAGTGCTTCTACTAGTAGGGAGGATGAGGAGGATGTGGCTTTGACAGCAAAGGAGAAGAAGAAGTTCAACAAGGGTCCCAAGCAGCAGGATGGGCGGAAGAAGGATTTGAGCACTGTGAAGTGCTTTGCTTGTCAGAAGATGGGAGACCATGTTGGGTAGTGTCCACAGAAGAAGAAGAAGAAGCAGCAGCAGACAGCAGCTTCGACAAGGGTTGAGTATTTTGCAGCTAGATTTGAGAGGGAGTTTTCTCTTTGCACTGGACATGTTGATAGAGAGAGAGCATCCATGATCACCAGTGTGGATGTTGATAGTGAGAGGGAGTATTCCTTGTTGACAGACCATTCTTACAGTGCATCCACCACCAGCACATGGTATATTGATAGTGGAGCTTTGAGCCACATGACAGGTGCTCGAGATTTGTTCTCTGAGCTTTCACGGGAAGACACTAATGTGGAGGTAGTGTTGGGAGATGACTCTGTTGTCAGAGCAGTTGAGCATGGGACCATTACCTTTCACAGGGAGTGCATGAGTCCCATGATTTTGAGAGATGTACTGTATGTACCTGGGCTGAAGATGAACTTGGTTTCAGTTTCCATGATCGAGGATAGGGGTCTTGGGGTGTCCTTCCTAGATGGACAGGTGCTTCCTACACCATTGGAGTCAGATGTGGAAAACTATACAAGCTCTTGTTTCTGCCCCAGCATGCTTTGGCACATCGTAGCGACAGCAAGCTTTGTGAGTCGTGGCATAAGAGGATGGCTCATCTGCATCATCCAGCTTTGCGTATGTTGAGATTTATGGATACAGGGTTACCAGAGTTCGGCACGAAGCACAATGAGCTATGCAGAGGGTGTGCTTTGGGAAAGTACACCAAGACTGCTTTTCCTAGCAGTGATAGCAGGTCAACAAGGGTTCTTGACTTTATACATTTTGATTTGTGTGGAACTATGTCAGTTGTTTCTCTGAGAGGGATCGAGTGTTATGTGACATTCATCGATGACCATTCTAGGAAGACCTGGATCTACTTCCTGAAGAGCAAGAAATCTAAGGAGGTCTTGCAGAGGTTCCAAGAGTTCAAAGTTCTTGTGGATAACCAGCCAGGGAGGAAGATACGTGCTCTTAGATCGGATAATGGGGGTGAGTATACCTCCAAGGAGTTCGATGGATATTGCAGACAGGAGAGCATTCGAAGGTAGTTAACGGTTCCATACACTCCTGAGCAGAATGGAGTGGCAGAAAGGAAGAACAGAGCTCTTGTTGGAGTAGGTAGAGCTATGTTACATGATCAGTCACTTCCTTTCTTCCTTTGGACATAGGCATGCAGTACAACTGTTTATCTTCAGAACAGGAGTCCCCTCGTGCCGTGGGGAACAAGACACCTAAGGAGAGTTTCACAGACAAGAAGCCTGAGGTGAGTCATTTTAGGATATTTGGTTTCCTGACTTACTCACATGTCCCTTCTGAAAAGAGGACAAAGTTTGAGCCCACAACAAAGAGAAGCATCTTTGTGGGGTATGATGAGACTTCGAAGGCCTTCCGCATTTATCTTCCTTCTCAGAGGAAGGTCGTTGTGAAGAGGGAAGTGAAATTTGAGGAGGAGCGAGCCTTCAAGAAGTCTATAGATTCAGAGCAGGGAGAGCAACAGGTTCCCACACCTCAGGTAGTCCACCCAGGTTCCCGCACCTCAGTACAACAGACAGTTTCACAGGTTTCTGGAGTTACTGGACCACACAGTATAGGCACAAGTTCTCCAGTTTCAGTGGTTCGTCCAGCAGGATCTTGGGGGATAGGTTTTGGGTCTCAAGCTACAGTTCACCATACAAAGCTTTAGGATCACAGGGTTCACTAGTTGTTGGTATACCAGCTTCTGGTTCACAGGTTACTGGGATTTCTACCTCTGGTAGTTCATCAGATGAGGACAGACCAGTGTGGGAGCAATCTTCAAGGAAGAAGAAGCCTAAGTGGCTTCGAGACACCTTTAAGGCAGCAAAGGAGTTTGGGACACCCAGGGAGCCAGTGAGGACTATTAAGATGCCAGACAGATTGGGTATGGCATTAGTGGCTAGTCTTCGTGATCCAGAGCCTTCTACTTTTAAAGAGATGCCATGATGGATGAGTACCATTTCATCATGAAGAACAATGTTTGGGAGATAGTTCCAAGACTTGAGGGGAAGTCAATGGCGACTTCTCATTGGCTTTACAAGCTAAAACATGTTGCAGATGGTACTGTGGAGAAGTACAAGGCTCGGTTTGTGACACGGGGTTTCTCACAGGTTGAGGGAGTTAGCTATGATAAGACCTTTGCACCGGTTGCTCATTATACTTCTATCAAGGCGTTGATTTCCATTGTTGCGGAAATGGGTTGGAAGATCCATCAGATGGATGTGAAGACCGCATTTCTCAATAGAATCACACATGAGGAGGTTTATGTTGAGCAGCCTCAGGGCTTTGAGATTCATAGGAAAGAGTCACGTGTGTGTAGGCTGAAGAAAGCCCTGTATGGGTTGAAGCAAGCTCCTAGAGCTTGGTACTCCAGGATTGACTCTTACTTGCAACGAATGGATTTTCAGAAGAGTGAGGCAAATTCGAATCTCTATTTCATCATGGTTAGAGATGATCTGCTCATTCTTTTGTTGTATGTGGATGACTTATTTATCACAAGAGGAAAAAGACCTATTGCAACTTGCAAGAAAGATCTTGCTTCAGAGTAGGAGATGACAGACATTGGGTTGATGCACTATTGTTTTGGGATTGGAGGTTTGGCAGGAGCTTGGACATATTTTCCTGGGACAAAGAAAGTATGCAGTTGATATTCTGAGGAGATTTCGGATGGAGAATTACAGGCCGATGTCTACACCGATGGTCACCAACTGGAAGAAGCTTCATGCTTCTGAGGGAGAGTTAGTGAATCCTACACTATATCGTCAACTCATTGGTTCTTTGATGTATCTGGTTAACTCCAAACCAGATTTGTGTTTTGCAGTGAACACTCTCAGTCAGTTGATGGTTGAGCCTAAGAGAGTGCACTGGGTAGTGAGCTTCAGAGACAAGTTGGGAGTGCAGAACACCTTCCTTGGTAAGAGGGAGTGTTGATTTTTGTACCTAGGAAAGTGTTCCCCTATGAGACTTTTGCCCTAGTCACTTAAAAGGGGGAAATAAAGTGACCCTTGCATTAAATGACTTGAGATGAGCATTTAATTTGATTTAGAGATTAAAGTCACTTTTTGGAAAAATTTAAGAGGTGAGTGAAATTATTTTTTAATGAGATTTAATGAGCATTTAATCTCATCCACTCATCTAAGTCAATCTCAACCGTTGGATTAAGACCATTCACTTACCCTAGGGTTTTCACCAAAAAGGCAAGGAAAGGCAAAACACGTTCACTTTTGAGACGAGTGAAGGAGAGAGTTGAGAGAGACCAAAGCCATTTTCTGAGAAAGAAGAAAAATCGCAGCAACAACCATTTTTCTTGGGCAGACAAATCGAAGAAGAGTACAAGAGCAGGGCACGATTTTCGAGGAGTTCAGTCGACAGAGTTTTTGAGGAGACAGCATTTATTGCTTCATGACCGTACAAGCCATACTGTACAAAATCCGTATAGTGCGCAGATTTCGAGGAAGAAGGTATGGGCACAATTTTCGAGGTGGTTTTTAGGCACAGATTTCGAGAAGGGTTTTGGGCACAAATCTCGAGGCAAACCAGTAGGAACGAATCTCGAGGCATCTTTCTGTGGCATGATTTTTGAGACAGACATACATACAGGCTACCGTACAATCCATACAACGACACGTTTTTCGAGGCAGCTACTGCAGAAATTCCTGCGTTTGATTTTATTGTTTGCACAGAAAACAAGTCAAAAAAATTTCTCCGGTTGAGATAAGTTGGTCTGAAATTTTTCTGAGTAAAGCTGTTACTTTTCCCTGAAAATAAAAATCTCTCTCTCCTAACAGGTTTTTCCCTTGTGGGTTTTTCCTGGGCAAGTTTGCCAAAAATCTCCTAGTCTGAAATCTATGGTGTGCATTTATTATTTTATTTTCTGTCATTAAAAGTGAGTTTCATCAGTGTTTTATTTGTCTGAAAATATTGCGCAATTTCCAGCCTTCATGAAAATTGGGTTGGGCATTAAACATTGAAAATTTGACATTGAAACCGGGTGGGCTGAAAACTGAGAAAACTCTCATTTTCACTAGGTACAATACAAGAATGCCAGGAAGTGCCCAAAAGTTTCCCCACGAAATTTTCTTTGAAAAATAAAAAATGAAATAGTGGATAAAATATATTTAAAAGACCATCATTTTCAGCAATGGCACAACAAAGTGAAACCTTGAACAAGCAAGCTCAAGCAGTTTAATTTTGATCTGGGGGAAGCATCTACATCGAATATGCATAAGGAATTGGCTTTGCAATAGCCAACCAAACAAAGGCATGCACAATATTAAAATGGCTACAAATCACCAAGGAAAGATCTTATAGTCAAATAGTCTATAGACAACTCTCCCTCAATAATCACAACTTTATATGGTTCATGGTCTCCTAGCAATTGCACTCTAAAAGAACTATAGAAAGATGCAAATAAATCTTCGATCCATGTACACATTTGATATGTAACTATCATGTGCTACATGTAGAGGGTTTTGTTAGTGTTGGAACAATGTGAATTTTATAGATCAATCTCCTTGTCCCTAAACACACAATTTCAAAAAGAATTATTAAGGGGGTTAGAATGGAGATGCACCCAATTAGTCATTCTAAAGGTAGTGATGATCAACTAGCCTATCGGACCCCTTGAGTAATGTGATAGAATTTGGCTATCAACAACCCTACCATAGTACCATGCAATTGAAACTCACATGGTTAGAGCTTAGCACCTCCAAGAGAAAAAGCAAGAGGGAATTGAAGAAAGATCTTGATGTAGGCTGCATAATATTGACGTAGGAAAGCATGTGGGAATTGAAGTGTAGGTTGAATAATATTGTGGGTTTCAAAGCTTTACATGAGAGACGTTTTCCTAGTCTGAGCTTGGGGATGTCCAAAAGCGGGAGTGTGCACTATTTAATTAATCAACTCACATTAATAAAATCAATATCCCCCAAACATTACGAAAATCCACCGTAAAAACAAGTTTAGTAAACAGTGGGCAAATTCTTCAAAGAAACCAACAACAAATAGAAAGTCAACATGGGGCCCCGTTAGGCTACATCCCTCTTGGTGTAGTGTTGAACACACCCCAACGATGACATCTAGCCCACATTTTCCTATGCAGAGCCACTTTTCCCAAAATCCAGACATATTCCCCGTACCATTCGGTATATCGAGAAACTCTTTCCCTTTAATTACTCATCATTTTAATAATTAAAACTGATCAAGTACATAGCAAAATATTTTCCCATTTTCAACTGCATTTATTATTTTGACTCCATGAAGGCACTGGTTTAATTCTTGCAATTCTATTTGCTTTTAGTATTGTGATTATGATATATCTTGTTATGTTGTTGAATTAAGCTCTTTAATTTTGCGAAGTGTCTTATCAGTAACTTACTCATCTTTAAACTCTGAAAACAACCACATTTAACACTTGAAACACTTAAGAGCCTTCGAAACACTCTTTAGGGACTACCCCCCTTGGCTTCGATAGGAATTAAGCCTAAACGAAGAAGTCAAGATCAGGAGACAATACCTGACTGGAGACTTGCCCCCAAGAATGCACTTAGTAGCTTGAAGATTTATGTTGGATTTCCCCCCAGTTGCGTAAAAGGCAGCAACATTTTTGGCGTCATTACCGAGGATAAATCTTTTTATTCCCGGAGTTCAACTTACCTTTGTTTTTTTCTTTTTAATAAAAATTGAATGATCTAGTCAAATAATCTAGATTTTACTCAATCCATTTGGCGACTCCACTAACCCTTTTGTTCTTTTTCAAGAAAAATAAAAAAATATGTTGAGAGTATGTAATTGTATATTTATTCTTCTCAGTTAGCAACTCCATTAAAGGGATAAAACCCTGCTACTCATACAATTTGATAGAGATTTATTGTGTAGAAATGAGCTCATGCTATTAAAATTTAACAATTAGATGAGTTTTAGCACAAGTGGTAAACTTTAATGCATGAATATATAAACTCAAATAATAGTACTACTTAACAAATTTTAACCTATAATAAAACAACATAACTTTCATCTCTTTCAACTTAACACTCCATTTGGTCACTGCGACAAGGTTGGTCCTCGAGAATCATCAAATGCAGTGTACAGTGAACTAATAAATCTCAAATGCCATGTACAGTAAAATAAATCTCAAATGCCATGTACCGTAAAATAAAAGATGAAGTGAAGGAGAAACTAAGGAATCCCAACCATTATTTGGATCCGCCTTATACTCACCGAAGGGGCAAGTCAATCTTGTCACCGAAGGAACAAGACAATCTGGGTAAAACAAAGTGTGTACCTTGAGAGAGAGTTCAGGTAGAAGTAGACAAACCTTAGATTCTTCAATCAAAATAGGAGCATAGTCATACTAACAAGAGACACACAGTCACGCTGCTGAAAGTGACTTACACAGTCAAGGGAATGTAGATCACGTTGAGCATGACCTCAGATTCTTCAATCAAAATAGCAGCACAGTCATACTGACAAGAGACACACAGTCACGCTGTTGAAAGTGACTTACACAGTCAAGTGAAGGTAGATCACATTAAAGTGACTTACACAGTCAAGGCACGCTGCAATCCAGGCTTGAAGTCACACTGATGTACACACAACCATGATAGGATAAAGACCGCAAGTATACAGGTATAAATAAAACCACACTAGGGTAGAAACCACGAGTAATACAAATCACGCGGTGTAATCACGGTGGTGAGTTTACACTCACAACCTACAATCACGCGGATGGGGTAGTGCATGCAAGGTAAGCACACAGGTGGAGATCAGTAGACAATCACGTTGAGGAGCATGCGATCACGATGTAGTGGTCTAATAAAGATAAAAATTAAAATAACAAGGGTCCAAAATAATAAATGTTAATGGTTTTATAATAAGGTCCTAAGGTATAAGTTTTCATAATAAAACCATACAGGGTCAAAGGTCCGTTTTAAAACATAAAATAACCATAACAATAAATGGTCCAATGGTCCTTTAATAAAACCATAAGGTAAATACACTTAGGATAAAAATCCATAAAGCAAGAGTCATCATAATCAAAGGTGCACACAAGTAAGAGTGCCAAGACCAAGTAAGGTAGAGGACCAAGTGTCAACCAAGAGGGTCACAACAACCCACATACTCACAGGATAAGGTGAACTATAAGGGTGGACAAACCTTCATCTACAGGACCAACAAGACCAAAGATGATCTTTTCTCTTTCTCAAGGTACATTGTTTTTTATATTTTGTCATCACTGTATAAGGGAAAGATCCAAATGAATGGTACAATCCTTAGGTCCTCAACACTGCTCCTAAGGGTTAGGTGCTAGGGACATCGTCAAGGGGTGGCCAATCCCTTGAGAAGCAACCTAGCAATAACCGATAAGGAGAGGGAACATCACACATCATTATCTTCCATTCTTAACGAATGGCTTTCATCCCTAAATTGAGTTTTAGTCTCACACTGAATCATGTTGATCAACCATGGACCCTGACCAAGTCCTCCATTCTCTCAGAGAATGGTTCTCAGTACTAAGTTGAGTTTCAGTCTCAAACTGAAAGTTGATCAACTACCTGCAGGACTTTCTTGGACATCGCATCCTTGGTCCCAAACCAAAATATGTCTATGCCTCTATTTGCAGAATCTACTTGGACATCGTGTCCCTGGTCCCAGACCAGAATACCCTAGAGGCGCATAAGGGCCCTAGCCACATGCTAGGGGCTTTGCCATGGCATCAACCTACTTGGTTGCAGACCAAGAACCCCAAGAGACTACTGGGGGCCCTAGGGTACCTTCTAGGGTCTTACTCTGCTCTAGTCAACTAACTACAGTACCATCCTCTCTAAGAATGGGTCTCGCAACTGCACTCACTTTAACACATGCGACATAAAAAAATTTAAAGTTCACTACTTGACAAATCTCCTATTTCAAAGCAAGACACATTCCATGGTTATTTCGAGTGTTTTATGATAGCCGAGTATGGATGATAAAAAAAGCTCGAATTTCCGGTGAATATCCTTCCATCGACTTCTCAAACATCCCAAGGTTCCCTAATTATCACAATGGTAAAAATATATCTGATTATCTACCTATCTTTTGGGAAAATAAGCACACTGAGGTTCAATAGGTCATATCTTTCCTTAAAGTTGTGGCTAACTTCAATGTTTTATATGAAGATAATATGATGGAGGTGTTTCTCAGTACTCTACAAGGAAACGCTTGTCATTGATATCTCAATGGTCTTCCAAATAAGGGTATTACTTCCCATTCGAGCGTTCTTAGAATATTCTTGAGGCAATGGCATAATGGTGAGAGTAATATGGATGAATTAGATATGTTCCTGGAAAAGTTCATTTCATCTCCTTGCCTTGATAGAATATCATGAGAAGGACCCGGAATTGCCACATCTCATCACGGTAGGAAATGATCAATATTGGGAGATTCCTATAAGAGATTGCAATAGAGAAGAAATCAAGTATCTTCAAGAGCATGGTAACATTATCACGGCATGAAGAGCCATTTATTGAAGATGTTGTTGAAGACACTCCTTCTGTCACATCAACAAAGAATATTGAAGATTGGGGATGCTTTTATGATTATTTCATTGATGATGATCACATTGGTACCCCAGATCTACCTCAAGAAGAAACAATTACAAATGCTTATAATGAAACTTATGATGAGATTTGTAATGTACATAATGGCACTCCTGCATGTTTTCCGCATAATGATGATAGTTTGTAAGGTTCGTTGCCTTGTGACCTTTTTATGATGAAGATGATTGTGATAAGGACAAATATAGCCTAGAGCATGATACAAGTGATGAAGATTGTTTTATGTCTGACGAAGATGTTGATGAGGATTCTTAGACATTCATGGAAAAGCCAATCTATGACATGTCTAAAGAAGAAAATTAATAAACCAGAATCTTTTGAAAGTTTTATTGATAATCCTATCTATGACATACCCGATGGAGGGAGTTTTAAGTCTCTAGAAGGTTTTATCGAAGATCCTACCTATGAGGTTTTAAAAGAAGAGAACATGGATTTTGAGGCCTTGGAAAATCTGTGTATGGAAGAGGAGCATGCGGAATTTTCGCATGATCAATCAGAGCCGTATATGAGTATCAGTAGTGAAGACATTGAGAAGCAGTAGATTAGATGCAATCAGTAGATTATCAGTCTCAGCCATCGTTTTCACATGTGGATGTTCCTTGTGACTTGGACCAGCTTGGGGCTTACACACAGAGTTATCAATAGATAAGACCTTTGGATGAGTATGATGAAGTAGTGTATCTATCTCATCATGCACACATGTACATTAGTCCTATCCAGTCTTGGATAGAAGAAGCCTGCAGGAGGACATGCCAATTTGGGAGGCGGTTCGATGAAGCCTTTAATCACCCATCCATCCCTCCCAACCTGAATCATCAAGCAGGTTTGCATTTCTTAAATGTGTCCTTGCTTTGGCTGGTCTAACATTGAATCTAACATTAAAACTTAATACTTGTCCTTCATAAAAAATTTCAATCTTTGGGGATTTTATGTATTATTTAACTAATCTAATAATATTTTTGTCATTTTAGCTTGCTGATTTTGCAGAATTGAAGAAAACAGAGAAGGAAATTCTGGCCAAATTTTGAAGATTTTCGACATCCAGAGCCCAGAAATCCCCTCTTTCTTCTAATTTTATCTTCTTAACTATGCGTAAGCCTTCTTGATTCAGATTTATAAGAATCAAAGGCATCCTCATGGCCAAAAGCATTTTGTAACAAGTAATAATAAGAAGCACGTGAAATTACGGATCCCACACCCTCCTTCCCCATTTGGGAAAGGCCTATATCTGTCCTTGAGTGGTTTGATTTTTAGATTAGATTTTACTTACTACATTAGATTATATTAGACTATGGGAGTGTATAGAACAATCCTAGATTCTAAAATAGTAAAATGTCGTCAAAATAAAACAGACATCACAATAAAAGAATGAGGGGAGAATGAGTTAGGCAAAAAAGAATTGAAAACCCCTAAGAGGCCATCAAAAAAATTGGTTCCAAAGCAAAGATCCTGCAATCAAGGCAGAGTAGGACAAGAAGAAAGACAATGCACAAAAGTCTGCAGTGCAACTACATCAATCAAGTGAAAGACAGTGATTAAAAAGGACACCTAATATTTATTAGGGGGCAGACGTAGAGGATTTAATTAAGAATATGTCTTAATACGTATAACCAAGAAAAGCAGCCTATCAACTATCACAACCATACATGATCCAAATAATCTTGTGTATTGCTATTTGGAGAATGTGTGGTCGAAAGGTAACAGGCGGAGTTTGGCAGGAGGCAAACACACCAGTGTTAGGGTCACCATTGAGTCTTTATGTTAGAATGATTTTATAGCCATTAATTTATTTATTATTTTAGTCTTGACTCTTTTGTGTATCTGTATGCATGTGTAACTGTAGTCTTGGTAGATTACAACTAATTGCCTTTATGAAACATGTTGATTCTCTGCAAAAATGTCGGCTCTTCTTGCTTATATAAGGAAAAGGAGGCCCACTGATATCTTTTTAGCCCCTTAATGTAATCCCTGATGCAAGTTTATTGAACAATTAATGTGATATAAGATGCGATTTCTTCTCAAAAATAGGTTCAGTTGTACAGAGATAATGGTCTAATGTCTACCTCAAAACTGGATGAATCCATAATGTGTTTTGAAATGTGCTATAACAGTCAATGTAGTTCTTGGTAAGGTAGTCTTTTGGCTCAGAAAATAGGCTGCTGTACTGTTTTTCCTTTAGAATCAACATTGACACTGGCGCACTTGAGACATCATATCTTGCTACCAAAATTCCATATGATATTTTGACCTCATCGACATTATGAAATTTCATTTCATTTATTTAAACAAATCAAGGGTTCAAAATGGTGCGGTGAAGCTTTCTAACCACATAGCGCCACAAAGGAACTCGTTGAGGCAGGTATGTTAGCCCAACACGCTGTGTTAACTTGATCAGCAATTTACGAAGCAGTGGACTTTGAGCAGCAGCTGCTGACTGTATTAGATTACAGGTCTCTTGCCAGACTGTTAATGCCACATCAAGTAAGATATCTCGGCCACCAACCTTGCACATGAAAGAAAGTGTTAAATTTAATTTCCAATTAAAAATAACCAAAAAACATAAATTGATAAAGTGCTGGAGAGGACTTCAGCTTCTGATTACTAATTGATTGAACATGATAACTTCAGAGTTGCACTGAAGCCCAATCAGTAGATTAAAGTAAGAAGCTTTACGGCTTCAGTGATTTACCTTTATATACACAGTAGTACTTGCATATGTACAAAAACAAATGTGTATGTAAGTCTAAATGTATGTGTGTATGCATGCATACACATACAGGGATATGAAAGGATGACTGAGAACAGCATCAGATACCGATGTATGTCCTGCAAACTGCATAAAGTGTTTTACTTCTTTGTACATGATAACCTATTTAAAAAATTATATGGATGTTGAAAACTTGAATCTATATAGGCTTCTATAGGCTTCTAGCAATGCATGTAAACACGTGTCAATATATACAGAGATTAAAAGGTTGCAGCACAGTGCAAAGTATATAATATACAAAGTTAAAATGCAAACTCCTGACTGAATTATTTTGGGAGAAGAGTGGATCTTCATTTATTTTTCACTTTCTTTAGGCAATGTCATTGTTCAGTTTTCCAAGAGCTAAATAAATTTCTATCACAAACATTACTAATGTTTGTTGATTTTTGAGCAGCATCGAGAACTATTTTCTAGGAGAATGGAGGCACCTGGTCAGTTACCAAGAATTTGATTCCAGTCTTGGACTGAAGCTCAGCCTGGGGCTGAGAGCAATTCTCTGGGAGAATAGAGGCACCTAGTCAGTTACCAAGAATGTGTTTCCAGTCTTGGACTGAAGCTTAGCCTCGTGCCGAGAGCCATTCTCTGGGAGAATGATGGCACTTGGTCAGTGGGCTATGGGACCTTCTCAAGTGACTGGCCACCCCCTGTTGAAGTACCTAGCACATGATCTTGATGTCAGCAAGAAGAACAAGAATAGAGACCATAGAAACCAAGAGAAGGGTCTAAGGTGACCTGTTTAAGGAGCTATGGTTATGGAATCTCAGTGAAGGTCCAAGGGCCCACCAGTGAAAGACCAAGAACTTACTAAAGAAAAACCTCAAAAGATCAAAAGATTAAAAAGATCAAAAGATTGAAAAGTCAAAAGACCAAAAGATTAAAAGCTCCTAAGAGTGGTTTTCTTAACTTATGTATTTATCTCTCAATGATGGATTATGAATAGAGAAGCAATATCATTAGAGCAACACACTTCACATGATTTCCATCACTGATCCAAGAACATTGTTTTTGGGGTTTATGCTGGTATTTCTCTCACTTCCACATTGAATGTCTGGTTCATTTTTTGATGGCAACCACAGGGGTCTTTTGCTTTGGGTATGTTCATCTGTTAAGGCCTTCTCCAGTCAGGCACAGCCCTGCAAGGGCCTTCTCCACTCAGTCAAGCCCTGTTTAGGGCTTGTTCTAGTCACCAGAGCCCTGCTAGGGCCTGTCTCCAGCTCACGGCAGCCCTATTAAGACATGTACAAGGCACTCGAGGCCTAGCCCAAGCACTCGAGGCCCTAAATCAGGCAGACAAGTGATTTTTCCAGGCACTGAGGGTTTGGACAGTCAATAAAACCATCAGTAAATTAACATCGGTCTTCTTTTTGCCTCCAAAGCTTTCTTTTATTCTAATCAACAAAAATAATCACAGTATTACAACAGCCAAGACCAGTTCTCTATCCAACTCGAACTAGCTTGGAAGAGAGAAAGGTTGTTTTATTTATAGCCAGAGCCAAGCCCCTGGGGGGCTACCAACACTGAAGATACACCTGGAGTTATCTGAGTTGAACTAAGCTTGGACTGAGTTGAACTACAGAGCAATGTTATCGGAACAGGACCGGTCATTGAACTAGCGAAGCCCAAAATGTGAACCAGACAGGAAACCAGACCAGAACCGGCACAAAACCGGGTAAAAAACGGCTGACTAAAAAATACAAAAAATATTCATATTTTGTAAAAAAACATATATATTCATGTGCATACATATGAATCCAAACCATTAATACACAAATAGTGTTAGGATAGGCTTAGGGTTAGGTTAGAAGCATAAGTTAGGTTTTAGTTTGTGTTTTTTTTTAAATTTGAATTCTATGAGTCCCCAGTCCGCAGCCGTACGGAAGAGTACGGATCGACCGGTTCCGTACCCGATTTGGAAAAAAATCCAGTTTGATGAATTTTTTTTGCTGACCGGACCGACCAACCCTGTAAACCGGTCAGACCAGCCGATTTTGCCGGTTCCGGTCCGGCTCCGATAACACTACTACAGAGGTGATTGACACCTCTCTCACTTAGCTCACCGTCAGCTTGCCAACACACCCAATCAATACCAAACCACCCAATCAACCACCCATCAAGATCAAATTGGCGTCAATCTCCACACGCACAAGCTCATGAGGTTGGTGAAAATTTGGTGGTGGTGATGTCACCCCACACATGCATGCGCAACCTCCCAAAGGAAAGGACCAAGGTTATAAGCTAAGGTTAGTATCAACGCATGCTTCCAATAATGAAAGGGTGGACCCCTCACTCCCTCACGTGAATGTGATGTGAAGGGAGGGTGACTTTAATTCAAAGTTATAACTTGGTCTCCCTTTGAAACTATACCAAAGTTTCAACGTATATTAAAACAATAAATAAATGAGGGGTCCACCCACTTAGCTCCTCCAATCCTCACGCTAGCTTCCATGTGAATGTTGACGCCATAATCTCCATGCGATTTCTCATTTAACTCAAACAATGTTTTACCACAAACTTAAGTTGAAGAGGGTCGTAAGTTTCACAGGGGGGCATGCCATGTCACCCCATTAACTTATTTTTTTAATTTTTCACTTTTTCAAACTTTGACTATGGTGCCAATTTGCCAAAATTTAGCATTAAAATGCTCTTCTAATGCATCTTTAGCTGAATAATGCTTCACAAGGTGTTTTGGCTGCCCGACTGATGTGGAAAGCGGTCCCTAGGGTAAAGTGGACGCTCTGAGTGTGCAAACGAGTGTCCCCACATCAGAAACAGACTCCGTATCTAACTTTTATTACATTTTGAAGTTTTTAAATTAAACCATTAAAAAATAGCCTAATTTTGCAGATAGATATTAAAATAAAAAAAAAATAAAAAAAATAAAAAAATTATTTTCACGAAAATTGACAAAACTGTAGGGGGACCTAGCACATGTCCATACGACTCAAATTCAATGCCTAGCATGTCGAAAAACATTGACATGCAGGCTTTAATAACCTCCTAAGGCCGAAACACCAAGAAGACTACCCCAACTTCGGAGGTGTGAGTGAAAAACTCAGAAATGATCAAAGTTCAACAACCAATAATAACCGAGGGAAAAAACACTCTGGGCTAGTCGGCTTGATGCTTAAGTCTGGGAAGTCGAGCCTTTTATAAAAAATTAAATGCTAGGACATTTTTTCCAATTTCCCCAAGGGGGTATGAACATGTGTTACAAAAAATTCAAACAAACTCCCAGAAAAAGCCTGGCGGATTTCTGAACTCTGATCATGAACAAGTTTACTTGTTCTACTTCGTCAGCTCGCTTGAAAAAACCACCAAGTACAACTTAGGTGGTAACACCTTCCTTTGATGGTTCCTCACAAATGTCTGTTAGTGCTTGGTTGCAAAAATTAAGTGTATATTTCCAATTAAATCCTACGGTTGAAGAAGATGCATTGAAAATGGCCATTCTGCATCTTGAAGGGAAAGCTAGTGATTGGTGGTTCCATGGTCTTAGAACCTTGCGACACAATCAGATTTTATCTTATGAGGGTTTCTCCAATGCATTGATGGAGAGATTTGAGAGGAAAGACCCTGAACTTCCTTTCAAAGAACTAGCGCAATTGAAGCAAGTAGGAACTCCTGAAGCATATATGTTAGAATAAGAAAAGCTTTCAGTAATGGTTTCTAATGTATCTATGGCTAGGTTGGTTTTATTGTTTACGGAAGGATTGACAGAACCTTTGAGAGGGCTAGTGAAAGCCCACAAGCCAGCCAAATTGAAGGATGCCATGAATTTGACAAGGGATTTGCAAAATGTGTTGCCAAGAACCAAATACCCTCTTAAGCCAAATTTGCCTTCCAAGTTCAAGGAAGGTAAGAAACCATGGCAAAAGGACTCCTATACCAAAGAAAATAAAGGAGGACCAAGCAAAGAAGAACTTAGAAGAAAGAAGATATGTTTTACATGCCAACAACCTTGGGTCCCAGGACATAGATGTGCCAAGGAAAAGGCACACTACATTGAAGTTTTATCTGAAGAGGAGGAGAAGGAGGAAGAGGCACAACTTGCAACCCAAGAAGAAGGCTATCAAACAGCAGAAGAAGAACAACCCACTCCTGATACAGGAAAAATTGCAGCACTTTCGGGTGTACCTAGATTCCACACCTTAAGGCTCAAGGGCAGCATACAAGGCCAAATGGTCACGGTTCTAGTGGATGGTGGAGCCACTCACAACTTCATAGATGCAGCCTTGGTGGAAAGGAGAAAGTTACAAGCTGAAACTTTTGATGGTTTCAGAGTCATCATTCCAAGTAACAATTCTATGGACTGCACTAAATGGATTCCAAAGTTTCAAGTTACTCTAGGAAATCATACTATCACTGATAATTTTTATGTAGTGAATGTGGTTGATACAAATGTGGTTTTGGGAGTACAATGGTTGTATTGTTTAGGGGAGCATATAATGAATTATCAAGTCCCTGAAATAAGGTTCAAAAATTCATAAGGGAAACCCATCTTGTTGAGGGGAATGCATACTTACCCAAATCAAGTAGTGTCTTCTCACAGCATGAGGACTATCTTGAGGCATGGAGATATAGAGTGGTTTGCTGAATGTTTAATTACATCTCCTAAACCCCACTTGAACATTGCTAAGCATCCTAAGAAGATAGAGCAACTATTGAGTAAGTATGAGAAGGTTTTTGGAGACCTTCCCCCAGGGAGACCACCAAATAGAGGTGTTAAACATAGCATTGAGTTGGACATAGGAACACAACCTATCAAAATGCAACCTTATAGGCATCCCAAAAGAATTTGAGATGAGATTGAAGAGGCCATTAAAGAACTCTTGGAGTTGGGTCTCATAAGGCCTAGTTCTAGTCCAGTTGCTTCTTCAATTGTTATGGTAAAAAAGAAAGATGGAACCTTGACAATGTGCATTGATTTAAGAGCATTAAACAAGAAGACAATAAAGAATAGATACCCCATCCCAAGGATTGATGAGCTTATGGATGAGCTCCATGGGGCCATGTTCTTCTCAAAGATTTACCTTAGATCAAGTTATCATCAAATTTGAATGAGAGAAGAAGATATACCAAAGACTGCTTTCAAATGCCACTATGGTCACTTTGAGTTTGTTGACATGCCCTTTGGCTTGACAAATGCACCAGCCACATTCCAATCATGCATGAACAACATCTTCCACAAGCAACTTCGTAAGTTTGTACTTGCTTTCTTTGATGACATTCTTATTTACAGTAAAACTTGGAAGGAACACTTGCATCATCTAGAAGAGGTATTAAAAATTCTGCATGATCAATCTTTGTTTGCTAAGCTGTCAAAATGTGAGTTTGGTCTAACATAGCTCTTGTATCTTGGACACATCATTGGTCAAGATGGTGTGAAGGTGGATATGGAGAAAATAAGAGCCATTTTAGAGTGGCCTCGTCCCAAAAGTCTCACTGAATTAAGAGAGTTCATTGGAATTTGCACCTACTATAGAAAGTTTGTGAAGGGGTTCTCCCAACTCACTTCACCTCTCACTGATTTGACAAAGAAAGATGATTTCCATTGGCATGAAGGGGCAGAGAAAGCTTTCCAAACAATGAAGGAGGTAATAAGAAATTGTCCTATTTTAGCATTGCCTGATTTTTCTAAACCATTTGTCTTGGAATGTGATGCATCCGGAGAAGGCATTGGAGTAGTCCTAAAACAAGGACAACACCCAATAGCTTTTGAGAGTAGGAAGTTGCAGCCACATGAGAGCATTTACTCCATCTATGATAAAGAAATGTTGGCCATCATGCATGCTTTGATCAAGTTTCGACAATACTTGGTGGGAAACAACTTTGTAGTCAAAACTGACCATAACGACTTAAGATACTTCCTCACTCAAAAGGGTTTAAATGAAAGGCAGCAAAAGTGGGTGAGTAAGATTCTAGCATTTGACTTTGATATTGAATATGTGAAGGGAAAAAAAAGTGTGGTAGTCGATGCCTTATCTAGAAGACCTTCTATTTCTCTCATGGATGTAGCAGAAAAATGGAAAGCCACATTAGAAGTAGAGTATGCCAAAGATAAATTTTCTTTGAACTTTTTGATGGGATTAACAATGATGATAGATACAAGGTATTGGAAGGAATCATATACTACAAAGGTAGAATCTATTTGGTCCCTAATTCAGGTTTGAAGGAGGAAATTTTAAAAAAGGCTCATGATTCTTCTGTAGCAGGTCACCCCAGTTTCTTCAAAACATATCGAATGTTGAGGGAAAGATTTGCATGGAAAGGGTTGAAGGCTGATGTTCTGAAGTATGTTAATGAATGCCCCACATGTCAACAAAATAAAGTGGAGCACACTCATCCAACTGGTGTCTTACATCCCTTGCCAATTCCAACACAAAAATGGGAGAGCATTTCCATGGACTTCATCACTGGGTTGCCCAAAGTATTTGGTAAGGATTGCATATTTGTGGGGGTGGATAGACTCACTAAATTTGCTCATTTCTTTGTTGTTACTACCACTTTCACTGCTGCACAAGTGGCTGAACTATTTTTTAAAGAGGTTTTCAGATTGCATGGGCTTCCTAAGAGCATTGTGAGTGACAGAGATAGCAGATTTTTTAGTGTATTTTGGCAAGAACTCTTCAAAATGGTGGGGACCAATTTGTCACCTAGCACAAGCTATCATCCCCAAACTGATGGCCAAACAGAGAGGGTGAATCAATGGTTGGTAGGCTACTTGAGGAACTATGTTAGTGGGCAGCAAAAAGAATGGATAAAATGGTTGCATTTGGATGGGTTTTGTTACAATACTACTTTCCATATGTCCATTGGCATGTCACCTTTTAAAGCACTTTATGGTTATGATGCATCCACTTTTATTGACCACATTTTTAGTAATAGTAGAGCTCCCAAAGCTAAGAATTGGATTGAAGAAAGTCATGAAATTTTCAAGGTCTTGAGAGATAACTTGCACGTTGCTCAAAATCAGCAGAAACAATATGCAGATCAACATAGAATGAAGAGACAATTCCAAGCGAATGACTTGGTGTATTTGAGGTTGCAGCCCTACAAACAAACAACCATTAAAGGTAAAGGTTCAGAAAAGCTCAAACCAAGATTTTATGGTCCCTACAAAGTGATTCGAACTGTTGGAGAAGCAGCCTATCAATTGGAGCTTCCCATGGGAAGCAAAATTCATAATGCATTTCATGTTTCTTGTCTAAAGAAGGTTATAGGGCAGCACATTTCAGTTTCAGATATTTTACCACCTTTGGATGATGAAGGACAACTTGTTCTCATTCCAAACAAAATCTTGAGAACAAGGGAGAGAAGGCTACGAAGCAAAACAATCAAAGAATATTTGGTACAATGGAAGGATTTTCCTAGTGAGGAGGCCACTTGGGAAGATGAACAAATTTTGCAGCATCCAAACTTGGCATTGCTTGAGGACAAGCAATATTGGGTGCAGAGGACTGTCATGTCCCCATTCCAATAGGTCTACTAGTTGACAATGTTCACCCACCTACTAGTTCCTAGGTTGGGGGAGGAGGCATTAAATATTGCAAATGAACAAATTTTGCAGCATCCAAACTTGGCATTGCTTGAGGACAAGCAATATTGGGTGGGGAGGACTGTCATGTCCCCATTCCAATAGGTCTACTAGTTGACAATGTTCACCCACCTATTAGTTCCCTAGGTTGGGGGAGGAGGCATTAAATATTGCAATAAGGGAGCTATGGGACACAAGAGAACCTTAGTTTATCATTCACACATTAATTTGGGTCATAGAAATAATAAATATGGATAAAATAAAGTGGCATTGCTTCATAAGGACATTTGGAGGTCCATGGGGGCCTTGGGTGGCTAGATGCTTCCTTACACATGTCATGGCTTAACCCAAAATTCGAAATTATCAGTGATGGAATGTTCTAGGAAGGTGAAGACTCATCAAATGACATATCATGAGCCCAAGGATTCGAATGGGTAAGTAGGAGTAAATCCCCATAGAAGAGGAAGAGTCTAGGAAGAAACTATGTGCCATGTGGAGCTAGATTCCCTACGCTTTATGACAACAATGATGGAAGATTCTATGACAAGTCAGACCTGATTGCAGACTTGCTTGCAGCCCTATGACAACCTAACATGTCAAAAGCTAAAAATAGGCTCCGAGAGGGCGAATTTGAGACTAGGTGGCAGCCATTCAAATTGGAAGGAAGATGAAGGGTTGAGGACAAGACCAAGTGGCATGGAGGTTACTAAACATCAAGGATGAGGTGGAGGAAGCCTATGGGTATGAATTCGACCTTGGAGTACCTTAGGAGGGTTATATAAATATGTCATGAGGAATAGATATGGATTTTGATCATTCGTGAATTTGCCTATGGCATTTGGAGAGCAATTGTGTGTCCTTTGCACAGTGAGTGCACACTTACCCTGCTAGTGAGCCAATTTCAAGAGAGTGAAATTCTCGTCCAAGTTAGCAATGAGAGAGGCCATTCAGACCTCTCATTTGGAGCTTCAGAGAGTGTTTTATTGCAGATAGGAGGCTGCTCTTGTTCGTGGCCCATCTTTCCTCCCATTCTCTCAATTTCCACTTCCATATTTCCATGTTTTTCTATGAAGGCGCACTAGTGTGAATGGTGGTTGCGCCCCATTGAGTTCAGTTGATTCCCAAGCTCTAATGTATGATGTATGGCTCTGTAATATCAAGTTCATATGCTCTGTAAGTCGAAATTGGAAGAAATACATATGCAAATGTCCACATTTCCAAGCTTTCTTGTGATTAGTTCCCATGTGATGATTTTCCCTTTCAATGGAGATTGTGTATCTGATGTGTATTACGACCTGGCTCAATGTTATATGTTGTTAGTAAGCTATTGAAATGTTGTCAATGGTCTATATTCATATTGCTCTGTTCAGAACCATTATATGCACCATTTATGAGCCGAAGTTGAGCTTTATTGTGTCATTTCCCTTAAGCAAATATCACTGAAATTGTGTATTCAAATATGAAGCTTTAATCCTCTATTGAAGAACTCTTAACCACGTATAATGATAGTAAATGAAGTCCCATTACAGTCCTCGTACTCTGTTCTGAAAGTTGGGATTGTTTCTTAGGAGTTGGAGAGCCATTTCCACCCACGCCCTAGGGGAAATTGCACCATAAATTGCTAGTAATTTTGCCCTTTTTGCCATTATGTCCAAATCAAGTTGCAGATGTCTATGAGTTGTAATAAAACACCAGATAGTCTATTTAAGAGTCTTAAGACTCTCCACATCAGTCCCTATCAAATTCAACACCCACTTGAGCCGTTCGAATCCCCCACAGTCCAAGCTAGTCAAGACAATTTTTCCAAAATTTTGCCAAAGTTGGGAATTTTCAAATTGGTGTAGAAAATTCTGAGTTTTACTGTTTACTGGTTTATGTCACATTTCATGGTTTTCACTTAGAGTCGGTTTTGCATTGGCTGTAAGTTACTTATGAAATTTTTACTGAACAATTAAACACACAGTAAAAACACTAACAGGCTGAAAAACACATTTAACAATCACACCATAAAATGATAGACTCAGAGATTTTTGGCCAAAATCAAGCCCTGGAAAAACCCCCACGGGGAAAACCAGTTAGAGAGAGAGAGATTTTATTTTCTTCAGCAAAATATCAGAACAAAAATAGTCAAAAATCCAACTTATCTCAACCCAGAAAAATTGACCAGCAAGCTGCCTCGATTTCTGTGCATGAACAGCAAACTGTTGTTCTCGATTTTTGTGCCGAACTGACCCAAAAATCAGTCAAAGACCGTACTGTACGGCCAGCATTAAATGCAGCCGTACGACCTCGAAATTCGTGCCAAAAATTTGATGCTGCTACCTTGGGAAACGTGTTGTACCTTTCCTCGATTTCTGTGCTGAAGATTTACCTCAAAAACTGTGCAGAAAAGGTACTGTCCGTACAGACTGTACGGAGCTCGATTTATGTGTTGTACGGCCTCGAAATCTGTGCAAGGTACGGACTATATTATATGCAGTCCACCTTCTCGGTAAATGTGCCCAGAACTTTCCTCGATTTCTGTGCCTTCCAAACCGTACTGTATGGATGCCTTGGGATGCGTGCCAAATCTGTGCCTCTCCTCAAAAATCGTGCAGTCTGGAAAAAACTCAGCTCCTAGAAATTCGTGCCTCTTCTCAGCTCCTTCAGCTCTCTCTTCTTCCTTCTCCTGAAATGAAAAAGTGAAGCATATTGCCTCCCTCAACCCTTTTTGTCTAAACCCTAAGTGGGAATCTAATCCAACGGTGGAGAAAGATCCAATCCAATGGCTAAGATTCAATGAGAGTAAAAATCACATTTATTTAAATCACTTAAATAAATTTACTCACCCACTTAAATTTATCAAAAAGTGACTTTAACTTTATAAAGTCTCATTAAGTAGCTTTTAATGTGAGGGTCACCTTTTTCCCCTTTTTTAAGTGACTTAGGCAAAAAAAATCACTTAGGGAACAAATTCCTAGGTACAAAAACTAACACTCCCTCTTACCGAGGAAGGTGTTCTGCACCACTCCCAACTTATCTCTGAAGAAGACAAACTTCCCCCTCCCTAAAGACTTCGTCAGAATGTCTGCTACCTGCTCATCAGTGGATATATACTGTAGCTCAACTGCCCCTCTCTGAACATAGTCACGGATGAAATGGTACCTGATCTCAATGTGCTTCGACCTGTCATGAAACACTGGAATCTCAGAGAGCTGAATGCAACTCTGATTGTCACAATAGATCACCATAGGCCTAAGCTGTTGATCAAATAAATCTACCAATAACTTGCGAAGCCACAGTGCTTCACAAGTAGCCTGACTGGCTGCCATATACTCAGCCTCAACAGAACTCAGTGCAACGGACTTCTGTTTCCGACTGAACCACGACACTGCTGTCGAGCCCAAACTGAAACAACAACCGAAAGTGCTCTTCCGATCCCTCACACAACCTACCCAATCTGAATCTGTGAACCCAACCAAGCTGACTCCACCCGAACCTCTGTAGTCCAGACCATAATCCACCGTACCTACAAGATATCTCAGTATGTGCTTTGCGGCAGTCAAGTGCACACTCCTAGGCTCAACCATGAACTGACTAAGAGTGTTAACCGCAAAACACAAGTCTGGCCTGGTATTGACCAGATACATCAATGACCCAATGAGCTGACGATATAAAGAGGGATCCACCAACTTACCCTCAGAAGCATGAAGTTGCTTCCAGTTGGTGATCATAGGCGTACACATCGGCCTGTAGTCCTCCATCCGAAATCTCTTCAGAATATCCACTGCATACTCCCCTGTCCAAGGAAAATATGTCCAGGCTCCTGCCAAACCTCCATCCCCAGATAGTAATGCATCAGTCCAATGTCTGTCATCTCGTACTCCGATGCTAGATCTCTCTTGCAATGTGCAATGAGACGCTCATCACCTGTGATAAATAGATCATCAACATATAGCAGAAGAATGAGTGGATCTCCTCCAACCACAATGAAGTATAGGTTGGGATCAGCCTCACTCTTCTGGAATCCCATCGATGTCAAGTAAGTATCAATCCTGGAGTACCAAGCTCTAGGAGCTTGCTTCATTCCGTACAAGGCTTTCCTCAGCCTGCACACATGAGAATCTCTCCCATGGATCTCAAATCCATGTGGCTGCTCTAAATATACCTCCTCCTGCAGAAGACCATTGAGAAATGCAGTCTTCACATCCATCTGGTGGATCTTCCAACCCATCTCTGCTGCTATAGATATAACTGCCCTGATAGAAGAATACCGAGCAACTGGAGCAAATGTCTCATCATAGTCAACTCCCTCAACCTGTGAGAACCCCCGCGCCACAAACCGAGCCTTGTACTTCTCCACACTGCCATCCGCAGCATGCTTTATCTTGTAAAGCCATTTGGAAGTCACAACTGACTTCCCCTCAGGTCTCGGCACTATCTCCCAAGCATCATTCTTCATGATGGAATGGTACTCTTCCATCATGGCATCTCTCCATACCTGATGCTGGGAAGCCTCCTCAAATGTGGATGGCTCAGAGTCACGAAGACTCGCAACAAGGGCCATACCATCCCTGTCTGGTATCACACCATACCTGTCTGGCTCCACCACTGTCCTGATCTGCTCCTGGGGCCTACCAAATGCCTCTACTTCCTTCAAGGTCTCCTGAAGCCACTTAGGCTTCCTCTTCCTTGAAGACTGCTCCTCCCAAACTGGTCTTGGGCTCTCCTCATCTGAGGAAGTCCCAGTACCTGAAGGTCCAACACCCCGAGGACCAGTACCTGATGAACCTGAGATCTGAGGACTCAACCCTGAACCTGTCCCTGAAACTGTCCCTGAAGTGCAACCACCTGAATCACTGAACCTGTAGAAGCTGTGCATGTACCTTGTGATCCAGTCACTCCAGAAACCTGTGGACCTAATAGCTGCATCGAAGAAGCCTGTACCAACTGAGGTGTGGGAGCTAGTGTCTCCCCCTGCTCTAACTCCCTAGACTTCCTGAAGGCTCTCTCCTCATCAAACTTCACTTCCCGCCGGACAACAACTTTCCTTGAGCTAGGTAAGTAAAGCCGATAGGCCTTCGAAGTCTCGTCATATCCCACAAATATACCTCTCTCTGCGGTGGGATCAAACTTTGTCCTCTTCTCAGAAGGGACGTGAGAGTAAGTCAACGAGCCAAATATGCGAAAGTGGCCCACCTCAAGCTTCTTGCCTGAATACATCTCCTCAGGAGTCTTACTCCCCACTGCCCTGTGAGGACTCCTGTTCTGCAGATAAACTACAGTGCTACATGCCTCTGCCCATAGAAAGAAAGGTAACCCCTGATCATGAAGCATCGCTCTGGCTGCCCCCACAATCGACCTGTTCTTTCTCCCTACTACTCCATTCTGCTCAGGAGTGTAAGGAACTGTCAACTGTCTCTGAATGCCCTCCTGTCAGCAGAATGCATCGAACTCCTTGGAGGTATACTCACCCCCATTGTCCGATCTCAACATCCGGATCTTCCTCCCCGTCTGCTTCTCCACAAGGGCTTTGAACCCTTGGAAGACTCTCAACACAAGTGAGGACTTCTTGCTCCTCAAGAACTAG
>LPNX011126482.1:386265-396598 GCA_001517045.1 Pseudotsuga menziesii | reverse complement strand
TGCACTCTCCCATCTGAAAAGCACACCCCAAGACCCCTGTCCTCAATGGTGGAAACTGACACAAGGTTCTTCTTTAGCCCAGGGACATACAACACATCCCGCAGAGTCATGAGACTCATCGACTCCCTCTGAAATGTAATGGTCCCCCGACCAACAGCTCTAACAACGGTGTTGTCTCCAAGGACAACCTCCACATCTCTACCTGTCTAAGATAGCTCCGAGAACATCTCTCGAGCTCCAGTCATGTGGCTCGAGGCTCCGCTGTCAATATACCAAGTAGTAGAGGTGGATGGACTCCCCTGATGACCTGCCAACAATGAATGCTCACAATCCATATCCATATCTGTGATGGTGGCTAAAGAGACTCTCTCTCTCTCCATCTGTCCAGCATATAGGGAAAACTCCCTCTGAAATGCATCACCAAACTCATCAACCTCTGCTGAGGCTGCAATCTGCTGTCCCTGTCCCTTCTTTTTCTTCTTGCTTGGACACTATGAAGCATAGTGCCCAAATGCCTGACATGCATAACACTTGATTTTACTCAAGTCTTTCTTCTGCCCACTCTGCTGCTGCTGCTTGGCCCCACCCTTCTTGGGACCCTTCTTCTTCTTTTTGCCCTTAGCTGCCAAAGCCACATTCTCGTCATCAACCCCACTGTGAGATGTACTGCCCTGTACAAGACCTCTCCTAGTCTCCTCCTGCACAAAGTCATCCCAAAGTCTATCCCAGGTAGGTAGGTTCTCTCTGCCCACTATGGCTTGCAGAAAAGCACCCCAGGGCTTTGAAGCCCCATTCACTGCTGTGCGTACTAGCTCTGTAGGTTCTACCACCTCCCCAACCGCTGCAAGTTCATCCCGAACTGCAGAAATCCTGGTAAGATATGCTGTGACTCCCTCACCCCCATTCATCTTTATACTTTTGAGTTTCTCTTTGAGAACCATTTTTTTGTTCTCATTGGAACTCTCATACAAACTGAGCAAGGCTGACCACATCAAGTGTGCCCTAGTCTTGCCAGAAATGTGAGGGATTATGTGGTCTTTAACTGCATCTAGAATGATCCTCCTAGATTTACAGTCCTTCTTGTTGAAAGCTGATAGAGCTGCTGCATCTGTTGATGCAGGAATGACAATCGGGTCAGCTGTAGTGTTCCTAACTGCATCGGGCCATAACTAATTCTCCTCCAGTATCAGTAAAATTCTGGCCTTCCACGACACAAAATTTCCTGTCCCATCCAGCCTATCCTCCAATCTAAAACCTGTAGCCATCTCTACACCAACCCAACAAAGTGCTGCTCACTGACAGAAGGTAAAATACTAAAAATTTCTGAGATCTGAAAATTTCTGTGTGTCTGCAAACTATCACTGTTTTCTGCCCCCAAGCTCTGATACCATGTAGAAAATTCTGAGTTTTACTGTTTGCTGGTTTATGTCACATTTCGTGGTTTTCACTTAGAGCAGGTTTTGCATTGGCTGTAAGTTACTTATGAAATTTTTACTGAACAATTAAACACACAATAAAAACACTAACAGGCTGAAAAACACATTTAACAATCACACCATAAAATGATAGACTCAGAGATTTTTGGCCAAAATCAAGCCCTGGAAAAACCCCCACGGGGAAAACCAGTTAGAGAGAAAGATTTTATTTTCTTCAGCGAAATATCAAAACAAAAATATAGTCAAAAATCCAACTTATCTTAACCCAGAAAAATTGACCAGCAAGCTGCCTCGATTTCTGTGCATGAACAGCAAACTGTTGTTCTCGATTTTTGTGCCGAACTGACCCAAAAATCAGTCAAAGACCGTACTGTACGGCCAGCATTAAATGCAGCCGTACGACCTCGAAATTCGTGCCAAAAATTTAATGATGCTGCCTTGGGAAACGTGATGTACCTTTCCTCGATTTCTGTGCTGAAGATTTACCTCAAAAATTGTGCAGAAAAGGTACTGTCCATACAGACTGTACGGACCTCGATTTCTGTGCTGTACGGCCTCGAAATCTGTGCAGGGTACAGACTATATTAAATGCAGTCCACCTTCTCGGTAAATGTGCCCAGAACTTTCCTCGATTTCTGTGCCTTCCAAACCGTACTGTACGGATGCCTTGGGATGCGTGCCAAATCTGTGCCTCTCCTCGAAAATCGTGCAGTCTGGAAAAAACTCAGCTCCTAGAAATTCGTGCCTCTTCTCGCCTCCTTCAACTCTCTCTTCTTCCTTCTCCTGAAATGAAAAAGTGAAGCATATTGCCTCCCTCAACCCTTTTTGTCTAAACCCTAAGTGGGAATCTAATCCAACGGTGGAGAAAGATCCAATCCAATGGCTAAGATTCAATGAGAGTAAAAATCACATTTATTTAAATCACTTAAATAAATTTACTCACCCACTTAAATTTATCAAAAAGTGACTTTAACTTTATAAAGTCTCATTAAGTAGCTTTTAATGTGAGGGTCACCTTTTTCCCCTTTTCTAAGTGACTTAGGCAAAAAAATCACTTAGGGAACAAATTCCTAGGTACAAAAACTAACAATTGGGACATTACATACAACAACGTACAATGATAATATACATCAAAATATCTTCCGAAGTTACAAATACATCAACACTCCCTCTTAACTAGGAAGGTATTCTCTCTCTTCGCAGTCATCAACACATCTGATCAAGTCTTCATCGCAAAGTCAACATCACGGACTCAAAGAGTCATCATCATAGCTGCTACCATCATCATCTTATTATTTGATCATCATACCATACTATCTGTCATCAAATTTTCTACAGAGCCAACCCTTTTTCATGCTGGATGTAGGCCTAGTCCTTTGTGTGTCCAAAATGGCCCCAAAACAGTCAAAATTCACAACAACGCAGGTAAAAATCTATTACATGCACTACAAGGCACTACTCCAGAACAACACCTGCACTTCAAAATGGAAATTCCTTCGAGATTTGCACGACTAACACAAACGGCAGGATCTCACCCACCAATGGCACATTGAAGGCTCATGAAAGCTCCACTTTCTCCAATGAATTCAAATTTTGACCATCCACACACTTGGTTTCCTTAAAAGGCCTCCTGGTGTACTTTGGAGCCAAAACATGGATTATTGAATTCACACTATGATCTTGTCATTTCTTGGCCACCTCTTGGCCTATAAAATAAAGCCATAGGCATGCTTATTGAAGGGTTATGCTATCAGGATTGTGATTGAGCTTCCTCTTAGCTCCCCTCTTCCCCCTTGTCAAGCATTACCAAAACTCCCTTGCCTCCTTCCCTCAACGAGCAAGTGCTCTTCTCATTTCGTTCCTTAACCATTTTGCAAACAAGTTTGGACAAGAAAGGCCTCCCTTAGAAAGATTCCTTTCGACGACTGTTCCTCTGCTCCACGCCCGCGAACACCCGGGACTGCTTCCGCCCATTTTTGCTCCACGCGACCTCCACTTTTGCTGAACGCGACCTCCACCTTTGCTCCACGCTGCCTCCATCTGCTCCGGCCGTGACCCACATCCTTGCTCCTCCTCTATTCCAATTCCACCCTCGTCCTCCACTCCAGGCCACAACCCTTCACCTGTGACCTCGACCGCCTTTGCCTGAGACTACTCCACCATTGCCCTATCCCGCGCTTCGGATCCCGCAGCTCAACGCCTACCCCCGCTCACCTCGCTCTCTGCACCCCTTCGCCTTCCCTAGTTTATCATTGATCAAACCAAGTATGAGCCCCACACTTATCAGCCAGTCTTGTGTCAGGTCATTCAGTCACACTTGGTTACAACAAGATCTTGGTTCGTCAGATAAGACCCTCAACTTATGATGATTCTTCAACTCTCATCGACACCAACACCTCATATTTTAGAGTTGAAGAAGTAGCAATTGTACCTTGGGATTCCTTTCATTCAATATAAGGGATTGCCTCGGACTGAGTAAGGAGAGCCATTAGTGCTCCTTAACTTAGTAGTCTTTCCTATGCTCAACAGAAACACCTTTACTCACATCAAGGGGAGTCATACATTTTGAAGATAGCAGTGTTCACATTTGAAAATGATAGTCGCAGTAGATTTGGTACAGTGCAGTCTTCTTGACTTCACCACCATTCTGGACACCAACCCCTATGGGCTTCTTCAGATTCTCAACAATTCCACTTCTTCAACACCAGTTACACCAAATCCAAGTTCATGTACTCTTGCATGGTTTTGGAGCACCCTCCTCCATGCCCACAACAGTTTATGAGAGATCCCTCGGTCTCTTCATTTTGTAGACACAATGGCCATTTTCACGAGCATGGGGATGCCCACCTCGTTTGTATAAAAACAACACATCAACAAACTTTCCCCTTTGGAAGGTCGCCCTTGTCCACACAGTTTGAAGAAACAACAAAGAGCACACAAGAAACAATGATGCATTAACGACTCTAAAGTACCCTCCGAACCTCATACATCAAGGGGCATTTGTTATCACAAAAAACTCACACACCTGCAACAATTTTGTGATTCACACAGTAAAGTGTCATCATCATACAGCATGCATCCAGGCAAAGACATCTTCACAAAACCCAAAGAGCATATTGAGTCCAAAATGGCTCCAAAACAATCAAAATCCACAACAACGCAGGTAAAAATCTGTTTACACACACTACAGCACGCACTACTCCAAAACAATACCTGCACTACAAAATGAAAATTCCTTCGAGATCCGCACAACTTACACAAACGGCAGGATCTCACCCACCAATGGCACATTGAAGGCTCATGAAAGCTCCACTTACTCAAATGAATTCAAATTTTGACCATCCACACACTTGGTTGCCTTAAAAGGCCTCCTGGTGTACTTTGGAGCCAAAACATGGATTATTGAATTCACACTATGATCTTGTCATTTCTTGGCCACCTCTTGGCCTATAAAATAAAGCCATGGGCATGCTTATTGCAAGGTTATGTTGTTGGAATTGGATTCAACTTCCTCTTAGCTCACCTCTTCCCCCTTGTCAAGCATTCCCAAAACTCCCTTACCTCCTTCCCTCAACGGGCAAGTGCTCTTCTCATTTCGTTCCTTAACCATTTTGCAAACAAGTTTGGATAAAAAAGGCCTCCCTTAGGAAGATTGTTTGCTTCACATTTTGCAGCTCACATCTTCAAGGTGTTGTGCTAGCCTGACCATTGGGCAATATACAAGTGGCTTGGCTCACATTTACTGTTGGAGTTTGTATCCTCTACGCCCTTTGTAATTTTTATTTAGTTTTGTTATCTTTTTCTTGGTTTTATTTTCTTTCCTGCGACTGCTCCCTTCCGCTATTGCTCCCCCTCACGCCCGTGATTGCTCCTCTTCTCTGTGCCGACAAATGCTCCTCTGCTTATAACCTTTCTGCAACTGTTCCTCTGCTCACGCCCGTGACTGCTCCCTTTCGCAACTGCTCCCCCTGACGCCCACAACTGCTCCTCTGCTCCACGCCTGCAACTGCTCCCCTACTCATAACCTTTCGGCAACTGCTCCTTTGCTCCACACTCGCGAACACCGAGGACTGCTTTCGCCCACATCTACTCCATGCTACCTGCATGCGACCTCCACCTCTGCTCCACGCTGCCTCCATCTGCTCTGGTCGCAACCTACATCCTTGCTCCTCTGTTCCAACTCCACCCTCATACTCCGCTCCAGGCCACGACCCTTCGCCCGCGGCCCCCCACCACCTTGGCCCATGACTGCTCCACCGTTGCTCCAGCCTACGCTTCAAATCCGACGATTCCTTGTCTCCCGCGATACAGCACGTACCCCCGCTCACCTCGCCCTTTGAGCCCCTTCGCCTCCCCTTGCCCTTCACACTCCCTCTGGTCGTAGCTATATGTGAGCCTAGGTAGAGTCGGGCATGGAGGACCTAAAGAAAAACAAGGAGTTTAGAGAAACTTCAGACACCGGGGATTTCAATAACATAGGACAGTTTAGATACCTCAATCAATGCCACAACAATCCAGAGTCAACCAACAACCCAAAGGACATCGCCATGGAGTCGAATTTTACATTTTGGACGTCCCAAGTTAAACAAATGCCAAGGAAAATGGAATCTCTCGAGATGGAAAACCACAAACTTCGTTCAGAAGTAAACATCCTTTCTGCTAGAGTTTCAGAGGTTTAAGGGGACAATTTATCCCTCTGAAAAATATTTCACGAGAGAAAAGAGTCGGAAAACCTCAACCTCCCAAACGAGACATTACACGCAAAAATTCCTGACCTCGATACCAAGCAAGAAGAAATCATATCCCAACAGGCCAACTTCAAACAAGAAACAGAATCACACATCAATTCCCGAGCACAGGTGGTTCGAGGAAAGGACAAAAACCCTTCCCCTCTTACAGCAGTTAAGGAGGTAGTGCAAGCCAAACTTGTAGAAGAACAGACCAAACGAGGAAGGGCGTTGAATCTTAAGGTGAGAGGTCTCCCTTTACCTCACCCCTTGGATCCTATGGAAGTGGGATTCAGGTTCCTCCAGAGTCCAGGATACTCTTGACATACCCAACATAAACATGGACAGAGCTTGGTTGGGTCACAACTCCACTCTCTTCCTCAAATTCTGAAATGCAACAGACTGGCCTTGTGCCCTCAGGAATAAATGGAAGTTGTTCTCCCTTCCCAGCAGGATTTTCTTGGACAAGGAACTCACCAACGCACAGGTTGCAGAGCTCAAACAATCCAAAGAACTGGTCGCTACAGCACGGCAGGCAGGGAAATGGGCAGTTATCAGGAATCTTCGAGCTGTAATTCGAGACTCCTTCCCTACTGGGTGGGCACCTCAAACTAGTAGTTCCAAATGACGAGCTCAACTGGGGAGACAACAGGGTTCAGGCATCTTTGTCCGCTGCTCGAATGGCAATGGATCCTTCCGGTCATCCCCAGGTCTTCTGTATGACGCTCTTGCTTCAGCAGATATCCTTCTTGTAACCGAGACACATGCATACCATGTTCGACCTCTCCCAGATATTGAAGGGTATCATTAGTTTTCAGTTTGCAGGCAGGAAACAAGGAGTCCAGGCGATGTCAAAGGTTCAGGTGGAGTTGCTTGTTTGGTTAGAGACTCTCTCTGGAAGAGGGTATCCTTGATAGTTGCAGATGAGTATGCCAAGTTCATGTGGATTCAGGGTAGCGCCAGGCTCTACTTTACCCTAGCTTCCTCACCATTTGCCATCCACAGTGGCTTAAATGGGAACCCCTTTATAGACTTGTACACTGGCATCACCCAATATTCCACTAACAGGAAGGTTATTCTTATGGGTGACTTCAATGCCTGTACCAAAGATCTCCAGATCCCTCTCCACGACCACTCAGAGGATGTGTTCTTCACCCAGGGGATTGATCCGGTCTCGATAGGTCTTCACCGGATATCAAAGGATGCCTTGGGGTTCACTACAGTTTATGGTAAACATCTCTTGCAGTTAGGGGAATCTCATGAGTTGCTAATTTTAAATGGCCTTCCACGTTTCCCTGATCCTGATTCTTTACATGTCGGCCTCACGAAGGGGGCGCAAGCATGGTGGATTATGTTATCGCTATCCAAAACTCGCTTCCCTTCATTCGAAATCTTTCAATCCTCCCCATCCCCTTGTTCATCATGCACTTCTCTCCCTCTCTCTCCAGCTTGACGCTCCTCCCCTCAAAGTCCGCTCTGGACCACCTTTCAGGTTAACAAAGGTGACCTAGATATCTTCTCGTCTACTCTTCGCCAAAAACTTCCACCTGAGACCCAGTTCTCCTCACTTGACTCTGCTTCCGCTAAATACTAGTGCCTTTCATCTGCAATTTAGGAAGATGCACTCAAATCCTTCCCCCACTCCACTCGTACCACCTCTACCTCCCTTTGTGTCATGATTGAGGAGGCACGCCACCGTTCTTCCAAAGTTTACTATTGCTTCATGGATTTTCGAAAAGCCTTTGACTCTGTCTCGAGGGAAGACTTCCTACAGAAACTTAGAGATATTGGCATCTCAATGACGCTACTGACAGCTATTGTGCACATATATGAGTCCGTCCTTAGTTGTCTTCGCACAGCTCACGGAATGTTTGAGTTCATCAAAAGCACTATCGAGGTTAAACAGGGTTTCCTGTTGTCTCCCACCTTGTTTGGGATTTATATTGATGAGTTGGAATCCTTTCTTCACGAGCATATCCAAGACACAGATGGTTGCTTTCTTCACCAAGTGTTGATAGCTATCTTACTATTTGTTGATGATATAGCACTCCTCGTCCTCCCCAATGGATTACAAACGCAGCTAGATGCCTTAACTCTATTTTGTGATCTCCAGTAGTTGACGATGAATTTGAGTAAAACCAAAGTTATGATCTTCAATGGGGTGAAGAAAAACTCGGACCTTCACTTCTTATTCAAAGGGGAGGAGGTCGAGATCACCAGCACCTATACTTACTTGGGGGTGCAATTCTCAAGTCCGCGCTTCAGTTTGTGACCATCTCTTCAACCTCGAATCAACAAGGGGTATGGTTCCTTAGCCCTACTTCAGAGACAGTGTTTTCGTCATCACTTCCAGGACACCTCGTCTAAGATGAGCCTCATGGACACCTTGATCTATCCAACGATCCTATACGGGTCAAAGATTTGGGGACCATCTTTAGTTGAGTCAGATTGGGCCTCAGTTGAGAAAGTCCAAACCCTTCTTCTTCGTCGCATCATCAAACGCAAACAGACAGTACCGCAACACATCATCCTGGCCGAGTTTGGGGCCCAACCCTTCCGCCTTAAGACGGCCTTCAAATTGGTTTCCTTTTTGCATCGTGTTCGAGGATTTGCAGACTCGTTAAAGGGTCGGGACAGGTATCTGTATTTGGCATACTGCTCTTCTGAGGCTATTGCCCGTGCTACCCACTCAGGTAGAGCCAAATGTTGGTTCACAGGAGTTTCAAACCTTCTCGAATTGATAAGGATTCAGATGGATCGTCTTCCTCTGTGTCGATATTCTCTAGATGCTCCTGGCCACCTTCTTCCTACCCGACAGTATCTAAACAAGATTATCAGAGAGGATATTTACAAATAGTTTATCCAAGTTACCTGGGTCAATCCTCCGAGAGGGTTGCGCCCAAAGATGGCCTTTTATGCTGAGCACTTCTTGGAAATAAGAGACGGGCTTATTGTTCGACCCCAATACACGTTTTGTCACTGGATGCAAGCTCTTTATATCCCTCTCGGGCAGTTCAGAGTAAGATCCTATAGACTTCGGGTAAAGACGGACCACCAGATTGATACACCGAACAGGATCTGCCAAGTATGTCATCTACAAGAAATGGAAACTGAGATGCACTTTATTTTCAGATGCCCCATATATTACAAGATCAAAGGACGATTCCATTTCTTGTTCAAAGGTTCTCAGACCCTCCTCGACTTTTTCAGGTACCCTGACCATAAATGTTTAGCAGTCTATCTACAGGAGGCTCTCAGGTTTCGAGCACATAATATTCAGCCTCCCACCATACCTGACAACACACAGAAGATCACGACATTCTTCAGCATGCTACCACCAATTAGAGGCACCAAGAGACCAACCGGCATGGATACCAAGCAAGCTTCCAAATCAATGAGGATTCGTGGTACCGCATCTAGACCCACAAGATCTCAACAGCAGATCCATACCAAATCTCTCCTTGAGAGACGAACTAGGTCCTCCAGACCTCAACACCATGCAAACTCTTCTCGACGACAACTCAGTAGACAACCCACATCTTCATCGAGCCAGCAAACTTTATTGAACTTCCCTCAGTTTTCTTCATTCAGCCTCAGATGTTAGGAGTACTAGACCTCGGTCCCATTCGCTCCAGGATCTTCTTCGCTAGAGCACCTCCGCCCCATGGCAGGGCTCTGGAGATGTGGCTGCAGCCGGAGCTCTCTCATCCTTCAACACAGCTCACTTTGCTTACTATTACCTTCTGCACTATATTTATTTCATCTCTTTTTAAAAGGAGACTGCTTGGTCCTCCCTCTCTGTACGGACATGATTGCAACCTGCAGTCCCGTTGACCTACTTTGTGGTCATTAGTTGGACATCAATAAAATTATCTGTGTTGCATGGGTACGTGTACCGAGGGGTCGGGTACACGTACCGGTACCAGGTACTTGGGTACGGCAATGGTACGTACCCAGACGTACCCTCACGTACCATGAAGAGTGTTGTCGTACCGGGTACGCAGTAAAAAAATCGGGTACGTTTGCAGGAAATGGTACGGCGTACCCCGATTTTGGGTACGTCTAAGGTACGGCAGTTTACAAATTTTATAAAATGAAAATCATTTATTAAATTATTAATTAATAGTTAATGTTTAATACCTAAATCGGGGCATAACCCGTGAAATATAC
>LPNX011126482.1:156248-380427 GCA_001517045.1 Pseudotsuga menziesii | reverse complement strand
CGAATCTCAAGACGAATCTCAAACGAATCTCATTTGAAAATTCGAATTCGAACCGAATCAAATGGTTCTCGAACTCGAATTCGAATTCGAACCATGTGACTTAGCTCTAAACTGGCCTAAGGGAATACGAAAAGCATGCGTCTAATGGCAAAGTGTGTAATGAGGCCAAACAATGAGATAATCCCTCAAATCCATGAAATGTGAAGCATAAAAGGCCATATTTATATGCAACCCACCTTGACGGTTGACAAAGTGATCTGCATGAACTACCTATAAATGTCCTCTCGAATGATTTTATTCAACTCTTGCCTGGTAAGTAATAGGCGACCAGGCACATCCAAGGAATATTTAAATGGAGAACACATGTCCATCGCAATACCAACAGATGCCAAAAAAACTATAACCCCCATGCACCAAGATTTAGTGTGACCTGAAGGCCTAGCTAAATTAATGGATTGCGATGAGAGACAGACAAATATGGGTACTGATCAAGCCTTGTCGCCGAATCAGCAAAGCTCTGAAGACAATGTAAGAGTGAGACAAGGCGAAACATCGTCTCAAACCGAAAGGGGCAGGCACCAAACTTAGTAACGATGATGGGTTGAGGAAATGTCTGCTTGCATCGAATGATGCAAAGAAAGAGGAGGATCTACACTCTCTCTTTGCAACCCAACCAACATCTAGTAGACAAGGCCACAAATCTCTAAACCATAGAGGACTGTGGGTCAAATGAGAGTGTCCATGAAAGACATCTTGGATGAGATGTCCTGAAAATGGTGTTTGAAGCATTGTCTCTCGAGAAGGGTTAAGGATTTGTATCCTTTGCTGACTCAGGACTATAAGGCATGATGTAGAATCAAACGAGGCCCTATGAACTAAACCCCTAAATAGGTATAGGTGCTAGTGATCTCAAACTCCTCACCTCTAAAAAAGAAGTGAAGATCTATGAGGATTTTCTTCGACCCATTGAAGATCATGACCTTGGTTTTACCCAAGTTGACCGGCAACCGACATGGATCACAAAAAAGGGCCAAAGCGTCCAATTGTCGATGCAATCCCTCTTGAGAAAAGGCTAGGAGAACCACATCATCGACGAAGAGCAAGATCGAGATCAAGACCTAATGGAGAAAACATCCATCATTGTTCAGGATGTGCTCCTGTAAAAAGGACTCTAGCTTAGAGGAAGCCTAGGGCATGGCAGGTGATATGGGAAAACATAATGGAGGAACATCCTATCATGGTGTGTTTTCTTGTCAAAGGAGATCACTTGATGACAAACATTTCACTTCAAGGGAGCAACATTGTGGCAACTCGATCATTAATATAACCCTTGCAAGAGGGGCATTTGATGTAAAAGGGGCTTTAAAAGCATTGTAAAGTGACTTTACGGGGCATTACACATTCTCAAAGGCACATTTCATATATTTGGAGGAAAATCCATGTATGAGAAAGTGCCATGTGGTATGGTTGACATGGTCCAAGCCCAAAGGCACATTTCACATATTTGGAGGATAATCTGTGTATGAGAAAGTGCCATGTGGTATGGTTGACATCAATGTCACAAGGTTCGGGTTCGGATTCGGGTTCGGCGACCTTTAGGTTCGATTCGGGTTCGAATTTTTCGATGGGGTTAGGATGAGGTTCGACATAAGGTTCGTCGTACATTTAAAATATATATATATATATATATATATATATATATACAACTATAACTAATTATAATTATAAACTATACTTTAACTATATAATGATTAAAACTTAATATATACATACTATAACTATATTATAAATTATAATATAAAACACATAATATAACTATATTATCAATTATAATATAAAACATTTAAAAAAACTTTAAAAATAAACTATAGTTAAAAAGTATTACATAAAACATTTAAAAAAATTATAATATAAAACATTAAAAATAAACTATAGTTAAAAGTTATAAAAAAAACATTAAAAAAATAAACTATTGCTCTACGGTTGAAGTCCTCATCCGTTGCCTTCGCCTTCGAGACTAGAACCTGCCCACTAGCCGAGACTGGAACCTACCCACTAGAGTTGGAGAGTGGCAGACTCACACTCACGGATTGTCGCGGGCTCACGCAAACACACAGAGACTCACGCAGTCGCAAGTTGCAACCCCTTCACAGACAGTCACGGACTCACTATCGCGGGCTCGTCTATCACATAGAGACTCACGCAGTCGCAACCATCTGCTTGGTTGAAACCCTCCGCCAAAAACAGCCGCCACACAGTCGCAACCATCTACTTGGTTGAAACCCTCCGCCGAAAATGAGCCGCCAAACCTTAACGAATTTTACAAATTTTTCTAAGGTTCGCCGATCTTCGAACCTGGAGGTTTAGGTTCGGTGAACCCTGTGACATTGGTTGACATGGTCCAAGACCCTAAACAAAGAACAAATGCACTCTAAAGAATTAGGATGTTGACATGTGGCAAGCAAACCTATGCAAAAGTGAATGAGGTCCCAAATCAAAATTGGATTATAAGCCAAAGGAAGTCCAAGTCAAAACATCATTATCACTCATGAGGAGGTGTGTCAGGGTTCATGAGGACTCTAAAAGTGGTGCGCTAGGGTTCAAGAGGCCCTAAATTGCATAAGCTCCTAGAGAAGTGTGCCCTACGTGGGAGGATATGCATAGTAGCTTGTGGCCACTAAAAGGACGCCTCAAGTTATCATGGCAGCAATCTTCAAGCCATTGGTTGTGTCCTTGGGAGCAAGTCTTAAGTCAAGTGTTGTCACCTGATCTTGACTTCCTCTGTTTAGGCTAACTCTTAACGAAGCCAAGGGGGTAGTCCCTACCAAAGAGTTACTAAGGTTTTTAATGTCGTTAGTTATGGATGTGAAGTTATTTCAGAGTTTGAGAAACGATTACTAAGACAAGACATCGCGAAGTAAACTTTAGTCAACAACATAAAATGATAAAACATTCATAACATGAGATGACTTTAAGCAAATAATATTGTTGCAAATGGACCAATGCCAATGGAGTCAAACAATGTTGCTAAAATAAGAAATGTTTTGCAATTATTTTTTGGTCAATTTTAATATTATGGATGACTGGATTTACAGGAAAGGAAATTCCAAAAATACCGTGAGGTACAAGGAATGAATTACCAAGTGTGGTTCTACCAGTAAAATGTGGGCTAGATCGAAGTCGCAGGGGACACTACACCAAACAAGGGTGTATCCTAACAAGGCCCCACAATCACTATCTAGTTGTTCTCGCTTCACCGTAGACTTCGCCCACAAGAGGTATAGTTGAAATGTCGGGTTTTCATTTATGGGAGTTAATTTTATTGTGGAATGAATTATGAAGTGCTAAAAACCTCGTTTTGATTGTCCCATCGTTCCAACCCAAAGGCCTGCAGTGTTCACAAGAGCATACAGAGACAAGTAGCAAAATGATTCATTTTATTTACAAATTGAAAACAAAACTAAACTACTTGCAAGGAAAGTAAAAAGTTTTCTAATTAGACTAACTACGAATCTCTTTTCTCATACTCGAGCAAGCTCTTTCGATACTTTGGGAAAGCGTAGTGATTAGTATTTGATTACTTTGCAAAAAAAGGTAAATGAGACTGAGAGAAAATTAAGGTAATTAAAGCAAATCTATTCTACTAGTTAGAAAGCAAAAACCGAAAAGAAGCAAACCATGCCAAGAGACAATACCACCTCCGACAAGGGGAAAGAGGAGAGGGCGCTATGTAGCCCACCTGCTTCCTTTATTATTATAAGTTACAAAGTGCTTTAAAATAAAGAATACCTTTGATCCTTTAAAAGTAGGATCAAGGAGGTTTACAACGACTTAGAAGTGACTAGAAGAGAGAATAGGAACTTTGGAGCTTTTGGATGGCTAGATTTGTCGAAATTTTGCCAAAACTTCCTTCCCTTTCCTTCGTCAAATTTGAAAATCAGCCAACTAAAATCACTTCAAAGTTAGTGGATTAGTTAAATCTAACATAAAAATACAAATGTTAAGTACTTGCAAAATATTAGAAAGTTTAATATTTTCAAGCACTAAAGAGCAAATGTTAGATTTAATCTTAAAATGACGATTTAAGAGCACTTTAGATCTAACTAATACAACATGTAAACAAGCTAAAAATGTTTGATAAACCTTTAAAGAAATCAAAGCTTGTTAGACATGTAAAAAAGTAACCAAGAGAGAAAGATTTAAATTTTAAGAGATGGATGAAAGGCCTTCAAGCTCAAGCTTGAATGTTGGGAAGATAAAGAGATGCCTGTAGGACAAAAAAGCATTAAATCCAAGTAATAGTAGTGAAGAGGAAGAAGATGGAACTGAGTTCCAATCCTCGTTCATCGTTGGTAACATGCAAAGCTGCACCACCTTTAAACAAGTGACATTAAATCTAGTATATTTTATTAAAAGAAATCTGGGAGAGTCCCAGTATAACTGACTACATTCAGTTATTCCTGGATCTCTGATAACAAAACATAAGAAAGCAAATCAAACCGCAAATGCTTAATCTATGGGATAGCAGTAGCCTTCTAAGCTTGAAATAAAATAAGTACAACTAGCTAAATATCAACTCAATGAAGCTCAAAGCATTCACAACCATGAAAATATGCACCACATGGACCTCCAAAGTCTTCATTTTATTCAACAAAATAGAGAAACAAATAAGCATTACAAGAGCAAAAGTTCAATCCTCCATGCAAATAAGGAGAAAGGACCTCACTTAAATAGGAAAAACTGAGCCTTGAGGGCGACTCAGTTAACTGGAGATGAGAGGGGCAACTTGAGCAAAATGATGGATGTGCTTTGAGCTAGGAACTAGGGATGGGCGCCACCTCTCATGAGGTAGGCGTCGCCCCTCCTTGGGATCTTGACCCTTCAATTTGATGATGCCACATAAGAGGATGCACCCCCTCTTAAGAGATGCACCCCACTCCAGCTAGAGACAACTCGCCCTATTGGGATTTGATCCCAATCACTCCAATCTGATGTTTAGTTAACTCCCTAGTGATCCTCAATTAACTTAGATACACTCCAGACATGTCCCCGACATGTTTCCATTTATTTAGGAATTTGTCTTTTTGTCTTTTTGGCCATTTATTTGGTTTTTTTGGCTTTTTCAAGAGAAATTTAATTTAAGTGATAAACGATCTCTCAAATTAATCCCAAAGTGGGTTTAGGGGTAAAGTGGGTGCTTTGAGTTAGAAAAATAGCACCTTTAGGACACTTTGAATTTTTACAATTAAATTACTAAAAAATTGCCCTTTTTTACAGGAAAAAATTTTAATCTCAAAAATTTTAAAAATAAACCTATGGGGAACCTAGTACATGTTCATAATGACTCAAAATGATGACTACGAAGGTAATATACATAGACACATAGACTTTAATAAGCTCCTAAGGCCTAACCACCAAGGCAAATACTCCAGCTTTGGAAGTTTGAGTGAAAAACTCAATAATTATATCTCGTTGACAAGTAATATATAATTAACAAGGGAAAAACACTCTAGAGTACCACATTGATAGCTAAGTGTAATTAGACCAAGCCTTTTACAAAAGATCATCATGCTACGTCAAGTTATTACAATTTCCCCGCAGGATATGAACATGCAAAATTTTAAAAGGGAGCCAAATTTAGGGCCAAAAAGGCCTTCTGAACTTCTGAGCATTGATAAGGAACAAGTGATTTGTTCAAATCCTTCCATAAGAGTTGGAAGAGTTGTTGTGGTGACAGTGAGCAACCTTCCATAAGTACCTCATTCCCTACTTTTTCTTGTTAGTGTTACTTTTTTGGTCATTTGCTTCCTCCATTTTGTTTTCCATTGTAATTATCAAAGGTGTATTTTAAAGGTTTTAGAATATTTATAATATATATAGATTATGTATTAATTGTTATATGTTAATTATAAAATATTATAAAAAATATGTATACATTATATAATAACTATATATTATAAAATAAAATATTTACAATTAGGTAAATATATATATACACGAATCTAATGTAGAACCTCATTTTGAACCTCATCCAAAAAGCAGAATTCAAACCCAAATTTAATGGTTTCCAAACTTACTCGAACCCGAACCACGTGACATAGGATGCAACACTTGGACCAAATGTTGGAGGGAGGAATGTTGAACTTTTAGTACCTCGAGAAGTGTCCAACAAAGCACCATTAATGGGACCAGCAAACAAAGAAGGTCTAGGCGCATGTAGAGAAGATAGTGGCAAGTACTTCAGAAGAGATTCAATAGAACGATCTGTACCACAACCTTAATGACAAGAGTAGCAGTACACCCTCCTTCAACAATTCCATACAATAGTAATGAGAGAGAACAGACATTTGCGGAGAGAGTTACAGAGGGTGCATTCATGCTTTCGCCGAGCATGTACCAACCTCAATTTAGTTCCAATGTAGATGATTTTTAAATGCATATATATGTTGAAAAATGTAGTTTGAGCAAGAGCTTCTTGCACAAGTTAATAATGAACGTGTGAGAAGAAGTTCAAGACAACTTTTTAGTGACCACTTAGTAAAAGTGATAAATAATACCATATTGTAGTTTCACTTAATAAATAAAAGTGAAAATTTAAATTCCTTTGATCTCTCAAGTATTAGAAATATAAATGAAATGTTCTTGAGATTTTAGAACATTAGTGAGTTGATTTTAATATAATCTTAGCCATACACCTCATTGTTAGGAAAAGTGGTTGCTAGGATTAAGGAGGTTAGTTGAGATTGGTTGCTAGAATTTAGGAGATTAGTTATTTCTCTCAAAGCATAAATAAGACAATATAGGAGAAGTTGAAGAACACACCAAAGAAGTTGTGTGAGGAACATACACAAGTGAATCCAAGGAAGAGAAAACATAGATAATAGGAAGAGGATTGACCAACAAGGTGGAAGACTGCTAGGATAGTACTGTACAATGTCATACAGGGTACAACCATTCCTCAAATTTCTATGTAGGCATACTATTTCTTTTCAACGGGCTGTAAACCTCAAGTTGAGGTGTCCTTGTAAGTTTTGATTATTAAATGATAAGTTGATTTGAAGGACAAAATTCTTGTGTATCTTGTTTATGCTTCTATCAATCAATTTCAACTATATGTATGAATGTTGCATGTTAAGAAATATTTCTTTCTATGGTTAAATAAGTTCATATTTCATTTATTTAATTAAAGAGAAACATAGGACAACAGTCACCTAGGGCCTGAAATTTACAATATATCTATATATAAATTTACAATATATATATATATGGACACACACACATAGATATATCCATGTCCTCGTGTCCCCTTCGAAGGGGGTCTACATGTCTCGTTCTAACACTTGTGTTAAGTGCCAGGTGATGTAAGTCCTCGGCAATGTTTGTTGCATGATATCTTGGAGGACCCCTTCAAACCTTGGCTCCCGTGGGCCAAGGTTAAGAAGGAAATTGTGTTGGCCAATGGTGATGTATTTACTATGAACCACATTCAAGGGCTCATTCCTGATAATCTTTTGTTAAAATTTTGCCTCCCTACAACGTGAGTTTGGTGGTTGAATTGGAACTAATGACCATGGCTTTTACCAAGTACAAGTTAGTCATGGGTTACAAATGACTTTGCTCCAAGCCTTTCCTTTAATGTAGTCTGAATAAACTTTGTAAGTTGAATCCCATATAGAAAACTTGGTTATTTCAAATTCAAGTATTTGGAAACCAAGGCTAACACTTAAAAAAGCATTTTTTAAGTACCTCAGGAATTGAGCAACCTTCCATAAGTGCCTCTAGTGTTGCACTTTGTTTAGTGACAGTGAACAACCTTCCATAAGTACCTCATTCCCTACTTTTTCTTATTAGTGTTATTTTTTTGGTCATTTGTTTCCTCCATTTTGTTTTCCATTGTAATTATCAAAGGTGTATTTTAAAGCTTTTAGAATATTTATAATATATATAGATTATGTGTTAATTATTATATGTTAATTATAAAATATTATAAAAAAAATGTATACATTATACAATAATTATATATTATAAAATATAATATTTACAATTAGGTAAATATATATACACAAATCTAATGTAGAACCTCATTTTGAACCTCATCCAAAAAGCAGAATTCAAACCCAAATTTAATGGTTTCCAAACTTGAATTCGAACCTGAACCATGTGATATAGGATGCAACACTTGGACCAAATGTTGGAGGGAGGAATGTTGAACTTTTAGTACCTCGGGAAGTGTCCAACAAAGCACCATTAATGAGACCAGCAAACAAAGAAGGTCTGGGCACATGTAGAGAAGATAGTGGCAAGTACTCCAGAAGAGATTCAATAGAACGATATGTACCACAACCTTAGCAGTACACCCTCCTTCAACAATTCCATACAATAGTAATGAGGGAGAAGAGACATTTGCGGAGAGAGTTACAAAGGGTGCATTCATGCTTTTGCCAAGCATGTGCCACCCTCAATTTAGTTCCAATATAGATGATTTTTAAATGCATATATATGTTGAAAAATGTAGTTTGAGCAAAAGCTTCTTGCACAAGTTAATAGTGAACGTGTGAGAAAAAGTTCGAGACAACTTTTTAGTGACCACTTAGTAAAAGTGATAAATAATACCATATTGTAATTTCACTAAATAAATAAAAGTGAAAATCTAAATTCCTTTGATCTCTCAAATATTAGAAATATAAATGAAATGTTCTTGAGATTTTAGAACATTAGTGAGTTGATTTTAATATAATCTTAGCCATACACCTCATTGTTAGGAAAAGTGGTTGCTAGGATTAAGGAGATTAGTTGAGATTGGTTGCTAGAATTTAGGAGATTAGTTATTCTCTCAAAGCATAAATAAGACAATATAGGAGAAGTTGAAGAACACACCAAAGAAGTTGTGTACATACACAAGTGAATCCAAGGAAGAGAAAACGTAGATAATAGGAAGAGGATTGACCAACAAGGCGGAAGACTGCTAGGATAGTACTGTACAATGTCATACAGGGTACAACCATTCCTCAAATTTCTATGCAAACATACTATTTCTTTTCAACGGGCTGTAAACCTCAAGTTGAGGCGTCCTTGTAAGTTTTGATTATTATAAGATAAGTTGATTTGAAGGACAAAATTCTTGTGTATCTTGTTTATGCTTCTATTAATCAATTTCAACTATATGTATGAATGTTGCATGTTAAGAAATATTTATTTCTATGGTTAAATAAGTTCATATTTGATTTATTTAATTAAAGAGAAACATAGGACAGCAGTCACCTAGGGCCTGAAAATTTACAATATATCTATATATAAATTTACAATATATATATATGGACACACACACATAGATATATCCATGTCCTCGTCTCCCCTTCGAAGGGGGTCTACATGTCTCATTCTAACACTTGTGTTAAGTGCCAAGTGATGTAAGTACTCGGCAATGTTTGTTGCATGATATCTTGGAGGACCCCTGTTTGTTGCATGATATCTTGGAGGACCCCTTCAAACCTTGGCTCCCCTGGGCCAAGGTTAAGAGGGAAATTGTGTTGGCCAATGGTGATGTATTTATTGTTAACCACATTCAAGGGCTCATTCCTAATAATCTTTTGTTAAAATTTTGCCTCCCTACACCGTGAGTTTGGTCATTGAATTGGAACTAAGGATGACCATGGCTTTTACCAAGTACAAGTTAGTCATGGGTTACAAATGACTTTGCTCCAAGCCTTTCCTTGAATGTAGTTTGAATAAACTTTGTAAGTTGAATCCCATATAGAAAACTTGGTTATTTCAAATTCAAGTATTTGGAAACCAAGGCTAACACTTAAAAAAGCATTTTTTTTTACCTGGCATCTAGATATGGGAGGACTCCCTATAGAAAAAGAGACTCGCTCACTTGGGTGTGTCTAACCTACGATAGTCGTAGTGTGGGAGACTTAAAACCTTGAAGCAACTCCTCTGATTTTGTCATCTAGCAAGGGCCACATGGGCTTGGATCAAGGCCCTCTACCAACCCCCCTCTTATGGCAGGATACCTAGCTAAGTGATAGACTAACTTGGGCAATTGAATTCCAATCTGCTTCGATACTTATCTGCACTAATTTGGTTTTGGAAAAAGAAAAATGATTGGGTATTCAATGCAAATGTCTCATCGCGCAACTTTTCTTAGATTGATGGAATGCTAATATGTACCAACCTCTTGATCTAGATCACTATACAAGCATAAAATGTTAAGCTTGAGATGGAACACCTATAACAACTGTTGAAACTCAAAATATTGGCACAAAGCCCCATGCATAATGAGTTGGGTGTCATTGGCTCCACCTGATCCAACATGCCTATTTCGTCCACATGGCCTTCCTGACCTAGCAAATTGGCCTGAATCAGATAGGTCCCACCGAAGTTCCATCACAATAGAACCCGACACTAAGCAAGGAGACAAGTTTGTGAGAGGCATGAGTATGTTCAAAGTTGGCCCTTGTTATTTCAGAGGGGCCCAAGCCTCCTGTTGATGGGAGGAACCCAATCCAACATGTCAATGTTGACACTCCTAGTTTGAGTTAAGGCCCTACACTAGATAATCACAACAAACCCCCTCCCACAACTAGTATTGTGTTAATGCTTAGTGGTTATTTGGTCGAGCAAATGCCCTCTGGTTCTTTGTATTGTTATGTTCATACGCCGTGTTGCTTAGACTCTCTATGAGTGGGTGGTCTGGTTGCAACCAACCCACATTTTTTGGCTTTGATGCGTATGGAGGATGCATTTGCAACCCTCTTTATTTGTATTAAATCCTTGAATATACAAATTTTATTAATAGTTAGGAGGATGCTTTATTCCAAAAAAAGGTTAATGTTAGGTGGTTAAACCACCATAATGGACTTGTGATATAATAACTTACGGATCAAGAGTGGCAAGAGTGGCGTAAGGTGAGAGAGAGGTTAAACAAACTTATCCCAGGATAGCCTTATATATTGTATATTTACTACAAATTGATGTATCATAAATTTACTACAATCCACCTATGTTGTTTCCATACACCACAATTTCTTACAAGAGAAAGGAGGACAATAAGATATTTAAGCAAACAAATCAAAAAAGTAGAAAAGCAAAAGATACATATTATAATTATATAATTGTTTGTGCCACTCCAAGAATCTACTCTAGGAATTAGGAGACAAATTATGAGGTAGGTCCCCTAAGTGTGTTTTCACCCAAAGTGTCTTGTGCACCGTGCAATACATATATGGAACAAAATACATAACCAATGAGGACTAAATGGCTTGAAGAGTCCAAAAAACAACATCCCATGATGCCACTACATCATAGATCATCATACATGTCATTGAACAACATGATCAATCATCAAAATCGTCACCACTGCCAGAACTAGAAGGAGTACTAGAATCAAGACTAGCAATGGCATAGGCAATGGCAACATCATTTGGCTCAAGCTCAGACTCCTCAAGGTCATCTACAACTGCAGTAGTAGTAGTACTAGTTAAACACCTAAAAGCACGAGGTTAGGGTTCATCTAGCTTTTGGGATAAGGTTAGATTATAAGTTGCTCAAAACGAGGAAACAAGAATGAGTTTTTTAGGAGAAAGGAAATTTTTAAAATGAATGGGAAACATAAATCATAAATCATTCATGTCGACAAATCATTGCCTATATTGGAATCCTATTCATCAATAGCACCCCATGCCTACCTCCTCTAGGCTCAAAGGTCCAAGGTCATAGCATAAAACAAATAAAAAATCCAAAGGTTTGATCATAAAGTATAAAATAGACAAAAGGTCTTTATTAATAAAACCATAAAGGTTTTATTAATAAAACCATAAAGTAAACATTTATAATTAAATAAATGGTCCAACCAAAAGAATAGTGTACCAAAGAAACCCATAAGGTGAGAGTCATCATAACAAGGGTACACACATAATAAGAGTGTTGGGACCAAGTAAGATAAAGGACCATGAGTCTACAAAGAGGGCCACAAAAAATACAACCCACAAACCCACAAATCAGGGTGAACAATACAAGGTGGACAAACAAGACCAGTTATCTTTTCTCTCTCTCAAGGTACATTGTTTTATATATTTTTATCATCACTGTATAAGAGGAAGATCCAAACCGAATGGTACGATTCTTTGGTCCTGAATACTACTCCTAAGGGTTAGGTGCTAGTGACATCATCAAGGGGTGGCGAGTCCCTTGTGAAGCAACCTAGCAGCAACGATTAAGAGAGAGTAAATCATCTTCCATTCTTGAAGAATAGCTCTCAACTCTAGGTTGAGTTTCGATCCCAGACTGAATCAAGTTCCTGGTAACTAACCAGGTGCCTCCATTCTCCCGAAGAATGGCTCTCAATACTAAGTTGAGCTTCAGTCCTAGACTAAATCATGTTGATCAACTCCTAGACCCTGACCGGGTCCTCCATTCTCTCGAAAAATGTTCCTCAGTACTAAGTTAGGCTTCAGTCCCAGACTAAAAGTTGATCAACTACCTGCAAGACCTACTTGGACATTGTGTCCCTAGTGCCAGACCAAAATATGTCTCTGCCTCTACCTGCAAGTTCTACTTGGACATTATGTCCGTGACCCCAAACCAAAATACCCTAGAGGCATGTAGGGGCCCTAACCACATGCTAGGGGCTTTGCCATGGCATCAACCTGCTTGGTACCAGACCAAAAACCCCAGGAGAATACTGCGGGCCCTAAGGTACCTTCTAGGGTCTTACTCTGCCCTAGTTAACCAACTAGGGTACCATCCTCTCTGAGAATGGGTCTTGCAGTTGCACCAACTTTAACACTCCCTCTCAGCAAGAGAGGCATTCTCAACAAAACTAAGTTTGTCTCAGAAGTGTTGTGCTTAGACAAAGCAGACTACATCATGTCACAGACATGGTTAACCTTCCTCTTTATGTGTACATACCTGTCATCGAGCACGAGGTTTTTTGAGAGCTTGATCTTTCATAGATCCACTTGGAAGTTATAATTGACTTCCTACTGAGAACCACTTTTCGCATGTCATTTAACATCTTCCAAACCTGATGTTTGGTTGTCACCTCATAAATGGAGGTTTCTAAAACAATGATGTGGCTTATTTGAGATATCAAACCAAAGTAATCATGAACCTCTCAATAGGTTACTCACAGAGATCAATTGAAGATTCCCTGACATCCCCCCTCTGCTTATTTAAGGGAAATGACTCATGGACTGGGCTTACTTTTATGTCTATATAACTGGGGGAGGGTTCTTTGAAAACTTTCTTCAAAGGAGATCACAAGGTTTCTTTGCAATCCCATTATGCTAGGTATTGAGGAGCTCTTTTGGCTCCCTCTTGATCTCTGAACTTACCAGTTGTTCCATTCATTTCTTAGTAGTTTCTTTGGGGGATGATCATCCAGCATAACTAATCCTACAATTTGTGGAGCCTCTTGCTCCCCATGTACATGAGTACTCATCTCCCTCTTGAGTTGTGCAAATAATTTTAAGCATAAACAAGATTTGTAAGCATTCATCACTTGTCACATCCTCCTCCTTTATAAGTTAAGATTGAATGTCATCAATTTCACATACTAACATGATTTTATCATTCATATATGTACACTGCAACTATCTTAAAGCTATCAAGAGCAAATCCACATGTTATGACAATACTAAGAGTCGACATGAATTGGGATAAGAAGTCCTCCCTATATCTGCCCTTAGGCATAAATCACATTGTGCATCACATTGAATATGTACCCATAGAGGTATCAGCATTGTATTATCTTTAATGGTATACATGGATTGGCACAAAGTTAGATCATAATCCTAGACATAAGATTAAGCTCTAGGCTTCACATTGAATGATGCATCATAAGCAATGGTTAAGCATTCTATGCCACTATCCTTTAAACCTAAGCATGAATTTCTTGAATAATTTCATGTATCATCATACAACATAATTCGGGATGATCATAAATTCTAACTTCCTTGTGTCAACAATCATTGATCACATCCATCAATGGGTCATAAGACTCTTTTGCACAAAACAATGATCAACTATAAGGCATCATAATTAAGTGGGCTTTCTAACTTATCATTAACATACCTCTTTAATGATCCATCATGTTCACAATCTATCAAATCCATTTTCTGATAACACTTGACAGTACTAAAACACATCTCATTGTTCAGATGTTATTGATCTAATCAACCAGATATGTAAATATCAAATCTCTCACCATCTTTATCACTTTGATGGCTAATGAACTCCTTCACCCAAGATCTGTAAAGTTCAAGTCCTTAATGTTACTTTGGCAACCCTTACCTTAGGATCATGTAGACTTTGTTACCCTCAAAACAGAGTTAGCTACAGCCTAAGCTCTGATACCATGTTGAAATTGCAAGGTTAGAAGAGTTTTTAACATAAGTGGTAAACATTAATGCATGAACATATAAAATCAGATTCAGAATATACATGCTTCTAATCAAATTTGAACTGAAATAAAACAAACATAATTTTCATCTCTTTCAACTTAACGCTCCATTAGTCATTGCATTAAAGTTGGTCCTCAAGAATCATCAAATGCCATGTACAGTAACAACATGATAAAATAATGTACAATAGATATCAACAGTAAAGAATCATAACCAATATTTGAATCATCCTTATACTCAGATATTTCAGATTTAATCTTGTCACCGAAGGATCCCGTCAACTAGGCAAACAATTTACGTACCTTGAGAGAGAGCCTAAGAGAGCTAAAGCAGAAGCATACTAACCCAGACTTCTAAGTCAACAAGTACAGTCATACCCAGTACAGTCATGCTGACAAAGGATACACAGTCATGCTGAGTAAGGATCCAGTCATATTGTACAATGACACACAGTCATACTCTTACACAGTCATGCTAAGTAAGGATCTAGTCACATTGTACAGAGACACACAGTCATACTCTTACACAATCATGCTTGTAGAAGACACATGGTCAAGTTGGTAAACCCACAGTCCACACTAGAAAAACAATCTCTCAATCAAGATAGGAAAGAGTCACAGTCCACACTAGCAAACGATCATGCTAGGTAAGACACACAGACCACACAGGTTCCTGGTCACGCTAGCAAACGGACATGCCGAGTATGACACACATACCACACATGCTAACAACTGGGCATGCTGAGTAAGACGCACAGACCACACACGCTAGCAACTGGACATGCTGAGTAAGACGCACAGACCACACACACTAGCAACCAAACATGCTGGATAAGACGCACAAACCACACAAGCTAGCAAACGGTCACGCTGGGTACAGACCACGTAGGCTCATTTTCACACTGGGTGAACGAACAATCCACACTAGCAAACAAACCCGCAGATGCAGAGGGCATATGATGGTGCAGACGCATAGAGCATTTACAACACGTGGTAGAGATAGCTACGCGGCCTAGCTAGGGCGATGGGTTCTCGTGGAGCTGAAGATCACGTTGGAGGAGAGCAACGAATGAGGAAGAGAGACATGCTAGCGAAGAGACCCACGACATAGGGCCACAATGGTGAAAACAATCGCAAGAAGGAGGAACACACGAGACAAGCAAAACATTCACGCGAAGGCAGCAAGAGAAAGCCCAGCATGAAAAGCTCACAATCACGACTAAGCCAGCAATGAAAGACTTGCAACCCAAGCAGAGAGGACCAGTCACGACCCAGCTAGAGAAGGAAACTACAGTCCATGCTCATCAAGAAAGACTCATGACCCAGGCAAAAAATCCACGATCCAAGAGAGAAAGAGTCTCACAGCTCAGCACCATGGCCGAACAAAGAAAGAGACGAGTCTGACGGCTCAACAAGGGAACCCATGGCCCAACAAAGAAAGAAACAGCAAAGAAGCAGCTCGCAAGAGGAGAGAATACAACCACGCTAGCAAAAGGAAATGTGCTAGAAGAATGCACCGTTATCAGACAAGGAATCGGGTACGTATCTTAAAGTTTTCATTAAACCTTAATTTATAAGGTTTAAACATTAATAAAATGGTCCAAGTCAAAAACCAAAGGTCCAAAAGTTTTTAATAAAAATAACTTAGGGTAGAATCAAAGGTCCAATGGTCATAAGCATATAACAAGTAAAAAATCCAAAGTTTTAATCATAAAGTATAAAATAGACCAAAGTTCTTTATTAATAAAACCACAAAGGTTTTATTAATAAAACCATAAAGTAAACATTTATTATTAAATAAATGGTCCAACCAAAAGAATAGTGTACCAAAGAAACCCATAAGGTGAGAGTCATCATGACAAGGGTACACACACAGTAGTGTTAGGACCAAGTAAGATAAAGGACCATGAGTCAACAAAGGGGGCCACAATAAAACAACCCACAAAAACAAGGTGAACCATATAAGGTGGACAAACAAGACCAGTAATCTTTTCTCTCTCTCAAGATATATTGTTTTATATATTTTTATCATAACTGTATAAGGGGAAGATCCAAACCGGATGGTACGATTCTTTGGTTCTGAATACTGCTCCTAAAGGTTAGGTGCTAGTGACATCATCAAGGGGTGGCGAGTCCCTTGAGAAGCAACCTAGCAGCAACGATTAGGAGAGAGGACATCATCTTCCATTCTTAAAGAATCAAGTTTAATCCCAGACTAAATCAATCCCAATCCCAGGCTGAATTTCAATCCCAGAGTGAATCAAGTTCCTGGTAACTGACCAAGTGCCTCCATTCTCCCGAAGAATGGCTCTCAGTACTAAGTTGAGCTTCAGTCCTAGACTGAATTATGTTGATCAACTCCTCGATCGTGACTGGGTCCTCCATTCTCTCAGAGAATGGTACTCAGTACTAAGTTGAGCTTTAGTCCCAGAAAGTTGATCAACTACCTGCAAGACCTACTTGGACATCGTGTCCCTGGTCCCAGACCAGAATATGTATCTGCCTCTACCTGCAAGTTCGACTTGGACATCATGTCCATAGTCCCAGACCAGGATACCCTAGAGGCATATAAGGGCCCTAACCACATGCTACGGGTTTTGCCATAGCATCAACCTGCTTGGTGCCAGGGACTTGGTTTCCTCGTGGGGTCAACATAATATTAAGTGGCTCGCAAGGTTTCTATTCTTACTTGTGATCTCCCCACCCGAATGCCATGTTTCCAAAAAGTTTTTGGTAGGGTACAAATCCTAGGTGATCTTGACAGAATAGTTACCCTCAAACCTGACCATCAAGTGAAAGGGTGTTTGTGTTATGCTATCCCGCCATCAAAGTTAGGCATGCTTCTAACCTGACCCTCAAGTGAAAGGGTGTTTGTGTTATGCTATCCCGCCATCAAAGTTAGGCATGGTTCTCAAAGCAACTTCAAAACAATGATAATTATTAATAATAATAATAAAATGTACCTCTTCAAAGCAGGCCTCATGTCAGGTCGGGTAAGAAGCCGGGAAAGCAACAATCCCGAGAACTTCCGCATGGGACCGGGGCTCGAAAGATAGTCTTTGCAGACAGCGATCATTCTCTCGACCAACGGTGGAGGCGCATCCTTAACCGAAGAACCTGCTTCTGCCAAAGCTGTATCCACCGATGATAGGTCAAATGGAATCAACACTAGAATCGAAAGCCAGAGAAGCATAGTACACTTGGTCTCCATTTCCCCGGTGCTTTCTTGTCGTATGGAGCTCAAAGCCGCTGTCGCGCCGTGGCATTTCTCTAGCAGAGACACCGCAAGCTCCAGATCGGACACCTGGTGAGGAAAAAACTTTAAAACTGTCTTGTAACCACAGACTGTGACCAAAGTATAGATGATTATGCAGAGCGGCTTGATGACTTCCAGAATATCCCCGGTATCGATCCCTGATTCGATCGCTTTGGTGCGAACGATGAGCATTAAAGGAGAAACCATGCTCTCAAGGTGCGGCTCGAGCAGCTGCCCCTGTTCTTGATATTTATCCATCTGTAACAAGATAATTTCAAGTTAATTAATTTGTTTCTTCAAGATGCTTCGAGATTATTCGGTGTAAGAGAATACTTACAATAGATCGGGCTTTCTTGATGGCCGAAAGATCCACTGCACCGCCATTTTGCACAATGCTAGCCACCAAATTTTCCAGGAATTTGTATTCCTGCACAAACGTTCTGCGGATTACCTTTTCTTTGGAGCAATACTCGTCGTCTTCTTCTATGTCGGGGACGACATTGCCTGCGACTATAACCTCGGAATTCATCGCTCGCGGAATCGAACGGTGGCTGGAGGTTTTCTGGAATCGATTCCTTCTTCCCGCTCTTAATTCAGAGGGGCGGTGAGAGAGGCATGTTGTCTAGATAAGTGACGACGGGACAACGAGGATACATTTGAAATAAATATGTTTGGAGGAAGACAATGATTTGGCACCAAGGGCCCATTTTAGGTAGTGCTTTCCTTCCTACTTATGCTTCTCTTTTTCCATGGGAAAATGATAACTTTATATTATATGAAGTTGTAAAGTTGTGTTTGAAAATAGAGTGGTTACATCAGCAAAAGCTTTTGCTAAAAAACTAAAATTACAACCATAATCCAATATGATTTACTATGAGAAAATTTTCACTATCTTATCTTACTCGGACTTATACCTCTTTGATTTCTTACTCATCTCTTAATATTATTTTTATCTTTACAGTTATGTAAGTTAAAATGTTCTCTACTTTTTATCCTTAATTTTATGCCTAAAGAGGATTTAGTCATTTTTTTTTTGCTTTACGAAGTTAATGGGAACAAGGACCCAACTTCATATTTACCTTAGATTGTTCCCTTGGATTTGGAACCATGTCCTATGGGTGATAAGAGAAATATGGTTACAAGGGCTGAAAAGGATTTTGATTTACAGAAGTAAAATATTACTGGTTTGGGTTTAGGTGACTGAATTTGAATTGAATCGGGTAACTCCTTTTCAAATTGAGAGTTTATATTACTTTCTTGTTCCTAACTCTTTAATGTGGATTCGAGGGTTAGGGCTTCTAAGGCTTCTACTCCTCACTGTTTGGGGAGGATAGGAGGGTTTCTATTTCAACTTATTCTGGGAAACCCCAAGATGATGTCATTTTACTCATTTCGTCAATACGTATGCAGAATGTAACCACAAGGAAGAAGAAGGGGGGAAAGAAGGATGGATTGAATTATTCCATTAAAGATATTTCTGGTAATAATTCCTCTTTTTGTAATCCTAAACTTTCTGAAATTACATCAATCGCGAAAGTGCTTTCCTCTAACTCATAGTCTGAGACTTTTTGGGGGCCCGTAGAGCATATATGCCCCGAGAAGGGGTTACCCAATGATTTTATTGACCCTAAATATTAGAGGGTTTAGCAATGTTCCCAAATGAACTGCCTTTAAACAGTTGATTAATGCAATCAATCCGGATATTGTTCTTCTTCAAGGGATGATGATTTCTACTGTATAGGAATGTGATATCTTTCTTAAATTGTTTCCTCCCTCGGATTGTTATGGACAAAATTCTACTAGACTGTATGGGGGCTTGTTAGCAACTTGGAACCCTTTAAAGGCTCGGCTTTCCTCTAATTTGAAGGATGTTGATATTCTTTTGGAAGGAAGACTTAAGGGCTTGGATAAGACTATATGAATCCTGAATGCATATGGTCCTTACAATAATAGACATGAGCTCTCAGATAAACTGTTTCGAAATAGTTGTCTTAATGACCCTTCTCTTATACTTGCAAGTGACCTAAACCTAACTTTATTTTCGTTGGAAGTTTGGGGCTTGGGCTGTATTGAAGATCCCATGGCTGGTTTTTTTAGAAATTCTTTTGAAGATGCAAATCTCATTGATGTATCTCCTTCTATTTTAGTTCCTACCTGGAATAATCGTCGGGTGGGTAAAGGTGGGATAGCAAAAAGACTTTATTGTTTCTTAATTGTTGGAGATATTAGTAGATATTTTGGAAAGTTTAGGAGCTGGTCAGTTTCTTCAGGATTATCTTATTGTAAACCTCTTGTTTTAGAAATTGATATGGAGTCGTCTAAGGTGAGTTATCCCTTCAAATTCAACCACTCATGGCTTAATGATAAGGAGTTTTATAGTTTGATTTTTCCAAAATGGAAGGAATACTCTGATTTAGAGTTTGGCTCAACCACACAAGCTCTTTTATTCAATCTCGAAAAAATGAAGTTTGATATGATATCATGGGAGAAGGAAAAGAAAACCAAGAATCAAGCAGATCTAGTCTAGATTGAGTTGGAGTTGAATTCTATAGCAGAAATATTGATGATATATTTTATGATGTTAGGAAAGAAAAAGTGTTACCTTTAGAAGCTTCGAAGCAAAAACTTAATCTACGGGAGGAAGAAGCTTGCCGATTGAAGAGTTGTGCGATTTGGTTGCAGAGTGGTGATAAAAATACAAAATTCTTCCAGAATTTTGCTAATCAGAGGCATATTAATAACTCTATTTGGGAACTAGAGGATAAGAATGGTTCGCTCTTAAAGGATCAAAAGGCTCCAGAGAAAGTGGTTGTTGAGTATTTTAAAGATGTTTACAACAAATGGGAGAATCCAAATCTAACTGATCAAATGAAGGTGACTGAAAAATATCCCATAATTTTCAGTCATGAAGGTGGTGAGTCAATTAATGTAGTTGTTACCATTGAAGAAGTTAAGGAGATTCTAAATCAATTTGCAAAAGATAAAAGTCCTTGCTCTGATGGTTGGACTATGGAATTATTCTTACACTTCTTTGATCTTTTTGTAGAGGAGCTTCTATAGACTGTGGTGTTGGCAGGCAGTTTAAAGGGATAAGCTTGATAAGTTTGAATAAGTTTTGAAGAAGACTGTGATTGTGTATGTGATGATCTTCTTGGCATCTGCGGAAGATCGATCTGTGTTTTGTTCTTTGTCACAACTATGAGAATGTATTTCGGGAACCTGTTTTGATGTGCGAAGTAATATGACATGAGCGGATGTTGATGGAACCTCTTTGTCTTATGTTTTCTTGTTTTTTATTGTTTAATGATGCGATATGAATAATTCAATGTTTCAATATGATTGTTATTCCGGAATGATGCAATGTCTCTGCATTATGAATGATGAAATATTTATCGATCTCTTTAGGATTCAACATAATGCTACGATCTAATATGTCGATGCAATGTAAATGGTTTCTAATGTGAATATGTGATAATAAAACCCCTGCCTAAATCTCTAAGTAATGTTGTGAGAGTGAGAAGATAACAGAAAAGTAAATCCTCCTCCTTAATGTGAAAACTTGGTTCTGACAGTTCTCCCTCGAACATCTCAGGTGAGACTTCATCTACTTCACAAGTTTTGTTGGACAGGGTAAAACCGATATGGGTTGGTGCTCAGGGAGATCGTTGTGTTTAGGGGTGTCGACAAAGTGTGAACCCCTGTCGACAGATATGTGTCAACAAATTGGACTAGCTTGGGTGGTTGGGAGGAATGATTGTTACCCTCCCCACCTGGGTTCAAATCTTGCAAGTGACATGATGCTCTTGATGATCCCTTATGTAATACTTGAGTGGATTATGTAATTTGAAAAAATAAAATGCAAGAGGTGGTACAGAGGAGGCTGGCACACTGGAAAGCAGTGGCAGCGCAAGAGAAAATAATTAGTCGCAATAGGAAAGTGTATGGTGACGTCCGCACGGATGCAATACGGTCAAATCGGGCAGTTAATGCAGCAATTAAAATAGTCGGGTAGCGGTGTCTATGGACGAGACGCGCGTTTATGGAGAATCTGACTATTAGATCAGGGGGATTAGTGACAGATTCGGTTGATAAGTGGTGGATTTGGTCGTAATGATTGGAAATCTTTCGCACAAGCGCTACTGCCCTATAAGAGTTCAAGGGGTGTAAGTTGGATGAATCATCATTGTTGTTGAGTGAGAAGAGTATAGAGAGCATAGAGCAAAGCATCATTGAGCAGTTGTGAATGATTTAGAGAGTGGAGATGGCACAAGTAATTTTGAGTGGTAGCATCCATGATTCGCCACCTATGGGTACGTCGATTGTGGAAGAGGGGGTCAACATGCAGACGGAAGTTCCACGAGTTCCTCTAAAGAAGAGGGGGGGCAATCATCCTAAGTCAACCTTACAAAAGAAACAGACGACTAGAAATTCGAGCAGAGCAAAGCAGAAGTAGCGGCACAGGCTGGGTCGTCGACAACAAGGGCAAAAGGCTCCACAGCAAGACAAGGGGTGACAACTGCGAACATCCCTGGAATTATTCCCCGTGTAAGCTTGGTGCAACCTAACCTAAGGTGACGAAGAATCAGAGTTACCCAATTCGGATGTCGACATTGCCAATGGGGATGCATTGCACATTTAATATTGTGCCTTATCCGACGAGGATGAAATATAGCGATCATGATCTGTTGGCATATATTGAATGCACAACGAAGTCGTTTGAGTTGCAAGATGGGAAAGATAGCAAACCACTTGTGCGCACACTGTAGCAGTGGGCGATGGGACTGCAAAGGTTGGGGCTCTTAGGCCTCATACACATGTCGCACTTTGGCAAGGTGGTGGAAGCCAATGCATGTGCCAAGCAGTTATCAGTGTGTTTTCACGATGGTTATTTGTGGCTGGACACAAAGGTGCTAGTCACCGTGGAGTTGATCTCACAAATCACTGGGTTTCCCATGTAGGGGCCCAACCCGTCCTAGTACTTTCGTGGCAAGGACAATGATAAGCGGTTAGCCGCCAAGTTGAAGCAAAAATATGGAGTGGACCGAGACATGAGATCACATGTTGTCGACACTATAAATGATCAGGAAGTTAAAGTAATACAGAAGAACTGCCCCAATCAATGTACATCTGGGGTGATTGCATGCGTAGAGGGCGTGTAGATGAACTAGTTGTTGTTTTTACCCAACCAGTTAACGAAAGATGCGATGTTGGTGCAGGAGGGTAAGCGGTCATTTACTTACTCTTGGTTATTAATATTGATCGCATTAGCTGCATGCATGGAGCCCAGAGACTATCAAGGGATGGACATTGAGATTGCCTAGGTTTGTAAGGGCACGCGATAACAAAATCTCTGGTATCTCAACCAGAGGGACCGATTGACTGATTGTGTAATATAGTTTGGTTGTATTGGGATGCACTGTGGATCACAACAGAGAAGGTTCCGCACCTATCTAAAGAGGCGGAAATAAAGAATCGGTGGGTCGCGATATTTGCGATGGGCCCGCACGTGATTCATATACAAGCAAGAAGAGACCAGGAAAAGCAGTTGTTGACCAATCAATACACGTTAATCGATGAGGAACTTGATACGATAATAGATGATTGGTCTGCTGAGTAGAGAGCGTCAGTCAGTGCTGAAGAGTAGTTAGACATTGTAGTGGGGCCTCCACCAGATGATCCTAGTGGATCAAACACAAGTGCAAGAGAGCGAGCCAGAGTCACGGGAGGCCTCCTCAAAGACTCCGACAGATTTGTTGGTAAGGGTTTTGGTAAGTGAGTTGTGCAACGTTGCGACAGCTGCACAAGCTGACGCGACATCGCCCAAATACAGTTCAGTGCGATGGTCGGAAAGATAACCATTTTGAATATTTAATATATTATTTGACCAAGTTTGTCGCCATAGGTCAGTAGCGGTTAGAAGTTAGTTAGAAGTGGACCTTCAATGTAAAGGCACAAGCCTATATATAGAGCTAGTTTTGCAATTGTAATAGACATCATATACCTAGATAGCGATAGACAGGAGAGAGTCATCTGTTTTATCTGCGATCTATCTGAGTTTTGGGATGTAATTGGTCTCCTGCTGTGGAAGAATTATTTGTTTTGGATCTATTGCGCAAAATGAATATGACATGATGGTTGTTGCATAAATCTTGTCTTTGTCTTACTGTTTTCTCCGCTACGATATCAATGAGAAGTGGGTTGAATCTGTTATGATGATGTTGTGATCTATTATGTTGTCTTTCAGTTATGATTTACTGATGATGCTGTGATCTATTCCATTTCTGTTATGATGTTACTAAGATCTCTTCCAATTCTGTTACATTTATGATAAATGATGGTTAAAGTTGTTTTATACTGTTGTGCTGATACTGCTACGACAAATGAATGATGCGATTTGTTAGATTTGTAGTGATGAAGATAGATCATGATCACGGCCTTAGTTTTGTAATCTAATGTTTATGCTGCTTTATCCCATCGAATGCCATATATTCCCTTCTCCTACCAGAAACTTGGTTCCGACAACTCTCCCTTGAACATCTTGGGTGAGACTTCGTCCGCTCTACGGATGTTGTTGGGCAGGGTAAACCCTGTCTGGGTCGGTGCTCAGGGAGATCACGCTGGTTGGGTGTCGACAGAGTGAGAACCCCTGTTGACGAGGCTTTAATGGCGGGTTTTCGCCAACAAGATTCAGAGATGGATCGCCAATTTGAAGAGACAAGGATAAACCAAAGGCAGGAGTAAGGAGAGGTGAGAAGCACTGCGCCAATGGAATACGAGCAAGTAAACCACATCATAGCGGCGATCACCATGGCGACAACTACGAGTGAGGCGTAGCTAAGGCAGCATTCAACCAAAGGATTCTAGGAGGTAAAGACTCAATTACAGTCTTTAATTAATGTTATTTTGGAGAAGGTGCCAGAAGCCAATGTATTGCAGAGGAATGACAAGTTGAGCATAGGTAAGTGGGTCCGGGTTGTACAGATTCTGCTGTGAGTATTGGAGACCAACAGTGAGGATGTTGATGCCTCACTTCAGTAGTTTCAAACAATCACGTTGAATGTTAATGAATTACCAACACACACTTTGGTGCGGTTGCAGAAGTTAGCAAGTCAGGAAGAGCGAGAACAAATCATTGAAGACCACTTACTGAAGTCGCAGGAGAAGGAAGGATTGGAAAAATAAGAGATAGAGCGCCTCAAGAAGGCATAGGATGTACTGATTGTGGAGAAAGCGTAGCTGTGGGATGATAAGGCGCGCGGTTGGAGTAAGTTCTTTCATTCGTCTGTCAAGAAATCCCCGATGTAACAGATGACATGGTTGCGGAGACCAAAGTTTTGCGGTTAGGGCAAGTTATCGTAGACTTAAGAAGACATAACAAAGATTTGTAGGCACGCGCAGTCCCAACCACGCCACTGGAGAAAGTTCCAATGCAAAAAGGAACCATCGAGGATGCAGCAACGCAACTGGAAGAAAGTGAGAAGGAAGCTAAGTTGATCATTGATGAAATCACGCAACTTTGGGGCAGTGTGGTTCAAGACGAGCAGTTGTAGCAGTTGAGCACACAGTTGCATGAAGCAGAGGTGCAATTGACAGCGATGAGGGCATCACTCAAAGTAATTCTCCTCGTCGTATAGGTCACTAAGGCAGCAGAGTTGAACGAATTGCAACAGCGCACAACCAAGGCAAGAGAGCGTCATCAGCGTCGTACCACTCAGTTGGACGAGTTCCAGGACGTTGGTGAGCAGTTAGCGCTCAAGGCAATGAATGCGCTTCAAGGTGTGCAAGAGAGTGGGAAGGAGGTGACCACCAAACTTGTTGAACATCCATCCGAGCAGGATGTGGAAGAATGCACGACGATCAACGAAAAAACCAAAGCTGCAGTCGAGGAAGTCAAGCAACAGTACGAAGACTTCAAGATAAAAATCAATGAGTATATAGTTTCCAGTTGACGTGGATCGAGATCGAGCCACAAGATTGTGTTGGGGGCTTGTTGGCAGGAAATTTTGATGCGAAAGAGGAAGAAAGGTGCGCAAGGCGAAGAAGTTGACAAAGAGTCGGCTTGGTCGTAGTTTTGTACCTTTTGGGTCATGATTTTGTATTTTTTTGTCCAAGTCAGTTAGAGAGTTAGTTAAAGTGGACCATTTTGTAAAGGCACAAGTACATATATAGAACTAGGAATGTAGTAAAGGGATAAGCTTGATAAGTTTGAATAAGTTATGAAGAAGACTGTGATTGTGTATGCGAGGATATTCTTGGCATCTGCGGAAGATCGATCTATGTTTTGTTCTTTATCACAACTATGAGAATGTATTTCGGGAACCTATTTTGATTCGCAAAGTAATATGACATGAGCGAATGTTGATGAAACTTCTTTGTCTTGTGTTTTGTTGCTTTCTACTGTTTAATGATGTGATTTGAATAATTCAATGCTTCAATATGGTTGTTACTCCTTAATGATGCAATGTCTCTGCATTATGAATGATGTCATATTTATCGATCTGTTTATCAGTGAACATAATGTTGCGATCTAATATATCGATGCAATCTAAATGGTTTATAATGTGAATAAGTGATAAAAGTAAATACTCCTCCTTACTACGGAAACTTAGTTCTGACAGTTCTCCCTCGAACATCTCGGGTGAGACTTCATCTGTGAAGTGTTGTTGGACAGGGTAAAACCTATTTGGGTCGGTGCTCAGGGATATTGTTGTGTTTAGGGGTGTCGACAGAGTGTGAACCCCTGTTGACATATCTTTGTCAACATGTGGAAGAGTCTAGAAGGAATGGGTTTATTCCAGAAAAGTTGAACTCAACTTTCATTACTCTTATCTCGAAGAAGGATAGGCCTAACTCTTACAATGATTATAGGTCTATCTCTTTACGTAACCTGGTTTATAAAATGATCACTAATGTTTTATCAAATAGAATCAAGCCTTTTTTAGAGAATGGTTTCTCAAAAGAATAATTCGGCTTTCTTTCAAATAGGCAGATTCTTGGCATTGTTGGGGTGGCCCCTAATGTATTCTTTCCATTAAAGAGAAGAAACTGAAAGCCTTCATTCTAAAAATGGATCTCATTAAGGCTTATGATAGGGTGGACTAGACTTTTCTCTGCTTTGTTCTAATTCAATATGGTTTGCCTGTTGAGGTTTTAAATTGGATAATGGGGTGTGTTTCAAGTGCAAATTTCATAGTATTCGTTAATGGTCAGCCTTCTATTTTTTTTAAAGGTGATAAAGGATTGCAGTAGAGATGTCCATTATATCCCTTACTCTTTATTATGGTTATTTAAGGATTAAGTTTGCTTATCAACTCATCAAAAAGATAAAATTTTATTCAAGGTATGAGTTTTTCTCCCTCCTTGTAAATCTCCCATTTGTTGTTCATTAATGATGTTCTACTATTTGGGAGGGGTTCAGTTAATGAATGGAGGACTTTCTTTGAGGTCATTCATATTTTTTGTTATGTTTTGGGTATGAAAGTTAGGCTTGAAAAATCCTTCTTTAAGTATAGTCATGAGGTGGAGTTAGAGCAGGGTTTGCGGGACCATATTTCATTCATTTTTCCTTTTCAAATGATTCTTATGTAGGATGGTTTTAAGTATCTATTTTTTTTAAACCTAACAATTATAAGAAGGAGGATTAGAATTGGTACATATAGAGGGTTGACAGGAAAATTAACATTTGCTCTTACATGTTTCTATCTTTAGGAGAAGGTTAGTTTTGGCAAACTCTATTCTTCAAAGCATCCTGGTTTATTGGATGTCTTTAGCGATGTATCCAAGGGCTGTGATGGAAGTAATCAGAAAAAAGAATGTTCCAATTTATTTGGGATGGTAATTTGTTTTTGTAAATAAGACATTATATTACATCATCTGAAAAATCACATGAATGCAAAATAGATGGCCTTGCCGAAATTAAAAGACACCAGTAGCCCGATAATTTATTTCCTGCCCTTCATACTATTCCAAATCTAGAAAGATCCCCATAACTAATAAGCCCCCTAAACTGCCATTATAGAGACCCATATATTTTCAAAAAGAAAATGAAACACATGTGATTCCTTCGACAAAATACCATCTATAAATTGCTATAACAAAAGACACTGACATAAAACAACACTTAAGAACTAATACTTATGAGGTAAAAACCACACTCCCCTTCATAACAACAGATAATGTTAAATAAAGACCTAAAAACTACTTGGATTGGACACAAAGCTCGAAGTCTCCATCACATATCCATGATCGAATTTGGCCCGGAAGAGTGAAGCGAGCAGCCTGCACAACCCATAATTGGACCAACACCATCATGAACACACACTTTCGAATATCACCCACACTTGCTTTGCGATTGACACAGAGCACTCGAGATGCCTACAATTAGAGCTGAGGCTGAGGCCGGATAAAGTTGGATGCCCAAACTTTCAAAAATGAGTTTGATTTTCCAAAGCATGAGTTTATAGTCCTGATTATGATATTTTTAGGATCGGATTGGTTCCTCATCACCAACAGCCTGATTTTCTCTTTCCATGAGGACGCATGAAATGAGCCCTTTCATAACCCAAAAGGTGGCCATAATCCTATCATAGGATGAGAGTCAGCCTGCAATGAACCCCCGGTCAAGGAGCCATTGAACAACCTCTTCCTTCAACTCATCTAAGGACATTGCCTTAACATGTTCCCATAGGTCCCTCTTAACCTTCTACATTTCCTCCTTGATGGCCAGAGGGATTCTATCCTTGGAGAGTCAAGCATCCTCATAAGATTTCTTCTACTCCCTTTTCACCATAGGGGCTTTACCCTTCTTTTTAGCTCGCAACACCCTCTGTGTCTTTTGCTCATGGGCAACCATCCTTATTTTCCACAGAAGATACCTAGCAGCCTTACCAGCCTTTCTACTATCAAGACCCAACCTAAACCATAGAATATGCAGAAAAGCACGAACCTTTCCTTCACTCTTATAGCACCTTCCCCCTCCGCCTCCATAAATTCCACCACTATTTCACCATTACTACCATTCATTTGTCGTATAAACTCCTCCATCAAAACTCAAGTTTTCCATAGATCTTCAGATGCCATCCTCTGTACAAGGATCCAAGCGCATACTCTTCTCATAATTATTTACAGAGGTTCTTAATGGATCATTCACGCGATGGTTAAATCAGACCATACTTTCATCGTTCATTCCCATTGGGCAATCCTCATTCTAAGTGGTAGCCGAAGTAGCCACATGTGATCTGTTGCGGACTGCATCATGACGCCCTGTGTTAGTACCACCTCCCAGCATCGAACCAATATCCTTTGCTACCAACTGGGTGCATTGTGATACCCATTCCTGATTTCTAAACTCCACCAATTGTCCTTCACGGTATCTTTGCTTCTCGACCTCTCCCATGTTTGAAAACCAATCAACCACACTGTTTCCATTCAGTCTGACGTGGCCAAATGTTCAAGCATGAGGGTCTCTAAACATCACGACCAACTTTTACACCCTATGAGCTAGCCTCCAACTGTCTTCCACCTTGGACAACTTTCTTCCATTCTAAAGACTTCCCACCATATGATTGCTGATATGGGAATCACCTTCTATAATTAAAGGCTTGTAGCCATGGAAGATGACCAAGTTCAAGTCCTTGAGTAGGCCTTCCATCTCAGTCATGTTATTCGTTTCCTCCCCAATGTATCCAAAAAATGCCTACATGATTTCCCCATTCGTGTTCCACATTGTGCCTCCAAAACCAGCAGGGCCAGGGTTTTCTTTAGAGGCTCTATCAGAATTTAATTTAAAGGAGCCATAAGGAGGGGGAACCTAGTAATATGGGTTGGCATGTAAGCCTCTCGTGTTCTTCTTATGTATGTTGTCCTAATTAACGTCATTAACACCCCATTCGATGAGTATTCTCTTCTCATACTCACCAACCTCCCAGTCCTTGTCATTCCATTGGGTAACTCTGATGGATTCCTGAATATGAGTCTTAATTGTCTCCCACATTTGACCTGGAGGGGAGTTCAAATCCTAGAATATCCTACGGTTCCGCTCCTTCCAGATCTCCCACAATAGGAAGTCTGGAAAATAAAGCTAGATATAATTCACAATAGGATTATGAAAGGTCGTTAGATCCCAATTCCTGACTGTTTGGTTAGGGCTCCTCCTAACGCAGTTTGATCGTCTGAAAATTTCTGCACCTTTATCCAATAAGTATGAAGTAAAGGGTAAATAATCAAGTAAATGATCCATCGTTTTCTCATCACTCTGACATAGGGCGCACTGGAATGGGCCAACCACCACCATCTTTCTAAGGTTCTCCCTTGTCAAGATCCTCTGATATATGACTAGCCAAATAAAAGTTATGACCTTTGGCCATGGGTTCAACTGCCACACTTTTTTCTATATTTTGTCCAGTTGTTCATCTCTATTGTTTGCCCATAGGTCATGGGATTCTTTAGCATTAAAGAACCCTTTTAACGAATAACCCCATCTTACTTTGTCTAGTCCTTCTTAGATTCTAATACATCTTCCCTTAATGTTGTCACAAATCCTAGGCCATTCTTCTTCTGGGACTCTTTGAAGCCACAATTCAGGCATGTGTCATTCACAGTACTCGTCTTCCCCAACAATAGGTTTCTAGAATTGGTGAATATTTGTCAAACCTAGCGCTCTGCACCTAGCCCGACTAGTTTCCATGTTGTTTTGGGCAGCCAACTTAGGCATCTGTTGCCATGAATCTTCCCAAAAGTTTGTCGACTCCCCATCTCTAATTTCCTAAAAACTATGGTTTTGAATTAGGCTTTTGCTATGAAAAGTCGTCTTCCAAATGTGCGGCCCTGGTTTTTCCTCATTAAATTTGACTAGGTCCTTCTTCGTTCAGTTTGGGGCATATTTGATATGCCATAGTTTATCCCATGGTTTGGTGGGTGTGTGACCCATCCCCACTATATTTTTGCTCTCAAGACTTCACTGTTCTTCTATGGATCCCTCAACCCCATGCCTCCTTAAAATTTAGGGTGGCATATCTTATCCCAACTTACAAGTTCCCATTTTTCACTTCTCAACAGTGCCACCCCAAAGATATTTTCTTTGGATACTTCTTATCTCTTTGAGGATATTCTATGGAGCATCCATCACAAAAATAAGGTAGAAGGGAATAACTTGTAAAACCGATTTGATCATAGTGACTCTACTAACCAAATTGGGAGGCCTCAGCATCCAACTGGATAGTCTTATTTTCATGTGATTCAACAAATCTTCCCAAGACACTTTCGTGATAACTACCTCATCCAGAGGAACACCAAGATATATGGATGGAAGGGAGCTCCCCTGGAAACCCAATATGTGAGTTATGTTTCTTTGGGAAATCCTAGATGTATTAAAGAAAAAAACTTGTGACTTTTCTCAATTAACCTATAGGCGTGAGGCCCTAGCAAAGGAGTTCTAGCATTTATTAAACAATCTGGCTTCTTGAATAGAGGAGCGGCCCATCAACATTGTGTCATCAACAACTACTAATGCGTTTGCACATCAGATGTTAGATGAAGCCTTAACCCTTTGATTTCTTCTCACTCAATCATCGTCTTGATCTTCCTACTAAGGCCTTCTGCCATAATAATAAACAAAAAGGGGGATAAAGGGTCTCCCTTCCAGATTCCTCTGGATGGGTTAAATGTTATAGTAGGAGACCCATTCAATAGAATGGAAATGAAAGTTGTCGAGGTCATATTCATATTCCAATCAATCCACTCTTGATTGAACCCAAAGGCTTTAAGGGTTTCTCTCATGAATTGCCAGCATAACTTGTCATATGCTTTTGAAATGCCCAACTTTAGAAGCATACATGGGTTTTTAGTAACCGTTAAAGAATGTATCACCTCATGGACCAAGATCACCCCATCTAAGATTTGTCTTCCCTCCACAAAACCTGATTATTCCAGAGATATCAAAGATGGGAGAATAGGTTTTAATCTGTTATCAACAACCGTTGTAATGATTTTATAGAGAACATTACATAGAGCTATTGGTTTGAATTTAGTAGGAGAATCTGCCCCCTCACTCTTGGGGATGAGGGTAAAAAAAGTTGCATTTAATGCCTTCAAAACACCTATTTGGGCTGGTAACTTAAACTCATTTAAGTTTCATTTAACATCTTGGAATAGTATTGCTCTCCCTAAAAAAATGGGAGGTTGGTGTTAAAACACATGTTTTGGTTTGGTGGTGCTTTGGGTGCTAAAACTTTGTGGAGAGCTCTTTTCATTGTTAGCCTTTGGATCGAGATCCTAAAAAGAAAATATTTAAAGACGAGTTTCCCCGCACATTGGATCTGTGATACCCCTGTACTCCAGTCTAATACATCAGTCATTTGGAAAGGTTTATATAGGAAATTGTCAATTCTTTAGAAAAGATTAAGGTGGAGTGTCAGTCGAGGGATCCAAGCCTATATTGGAATAGACCCAATTGTTGGTTTAAAAGATAATTTTCAGTTATCTACTCAATTGGTTACCTTTCTACATTTTCATAACTTTGAAGTTTTAGCATAAGTTTATAAATCAAATTGTTTGGAGGGCAATGGTTCGGTTTGGCTCAACTCAAAATATCCTAGACTTTCTTGATTAATAGCAGTTGAATGGGATAGGTATGTCACTTCTTGTAATTCTATTGGTATCAAATTATATAATAAACAAGATGTTCTTATTTGGGACTAGGAGGATTTAAATGGCAGGATTTCGGCTAAAAAGGCATATGATTTTCTCATATCTAAAAATTGTAACTCTTCTCCAAAATGGTGGGCCCTAAAGTTATGTAAATTGAAAATTCCAGCAAAAGCTAGATGCTTTATTTGGTTGTGTCCGGAAAATATAATTCTTACTTGGAATAATTTGTCGAGAAGAGGCTTTAAGGGATCGGGAGTATGTATTCTTTGTTTTCAAGAATTTGAGAAGGTGTCACATCTTTTTGTATATTTCCTTTTTGTGAACCGTGTTTGGAACTTTTTCCAAGCTACACTAAATTTTACGGAAAACTGGAATTATTTTAATTTTCGGGACACTATGATGCAATGGTTTTGTAAAAATTACAGGTTTAAAGAGTTGCCTTTGTTCATAATGTGGGAAGTATGGAAAGCAAAAAATCAATATATCTTTGAAAGGAAACAAACTTCCTTTGCTTAGGTGCCTTTTAAAGCAATTGCCCAATTTATGGAATTCAACATCATAAAGGAAAATGTTAAACATGGGAGACTTCTTTGTCCTCATTTTGATAGTTATTGTTCATTGGGCTACTTTGATGGGGCACAAAACAACGGTCTTTGTGGTGTTGGAATGGTCCTTGGTATAAAACTTGATCATTCTATCAAGATTAAGATGGGAGCTAGCTCAAGATCAAACACAAAGGCAAAATTACTTGCTCTTTGGTGACTTCTTTGGTATGCCAGGAAAAGAGTGTTCAATATCTTCGAGTTGTAGGTGATTCTATGGTGATCATAAATTGGATTTCAGGGAAAGAAAATATCGATGTCCTCCATCTCTTACATTGGATGAATATAATTCAAGATTTGATAGAGTCATTCATTCAGCCCCCCTTTACACACATTTACAAGGAATTCAAGTTTGAAGTTGATGCACTTTCTAAGGAATTTGTTGGTGTGATGGAAGACAATATGCAGTTCGAGGAATTTTGGAAGGTCATTTAATTGATAAAGGAGCTATTAAGCTCTTTTATATATTTTTCAGTCCTTTTTGTAATTGTTGGATGAGAAGTTTCTAGTAGGTTTGAAGGAGGGGTCTTTGTCAAAGATTGTCAATGTTTTTTGTCAAGTTTTGTTTAGCTAGTATGTAAGTCTTGGATAGGGAAGATAGATTGAATCTATTGTTATAGATATGGTAGGGGAATGTTAGTAGGCCAATGATGAAAATAAATTTTGTTTCTTGATGTAACTTTGATTCTCAATGAATAACAAGTTACTCTTTTTTTTGCTTGAAAAAAAGTTTATATAATGTCGGGACTAGGGACAAGAAGGTAGAATTCACTTAGAATTCTACCTAACTATGGAGAAGAGCTAAAGAAGAAGAAGAAGGAGCTACGACAGAAGTAGCGACAAAAAAGCAAAAACAGAAAGGAAGCTGCGACAAAAGCAGTGAAGGGAAGGAAGGAAGAAGAAGAAGCTGCACCAGAAGAGGAAGTCGCAATAGAAGGTAGGAGTGCGACAAGGCAAGGTGCGATAGAATAACAGTATCAAAAGGCGTGCAAGTAGCATAACGGCTAGAAAATGACAGTAAGGCATAATGCTTAGAAAGTGTCAGTCCTTAAAGATCATGGGTATGAGTTTGACTAGAGCTGACGGAAACCACACATACGAAGGTATCTTTGTAAGTCAGGTTGTTAGTGCCTCTTGTTAGGTGTTACTAGAATAGGAAAGACAATCTGTTGGCTAGATATAGGAAGTTGACTGAGAAAGCGATAAAAAACGAGTCTGTAAGGAGTCGGTAATGAGTTTGTAACGAGTCTATAAAAGAAGGAACCCAGGTTGTATGCGGGTTAGCTTCTCTACTGTGGGGTTCACTATTGTTAGCTTCTCGGTTGTTGGATCTGTATTTTGTCTGTCAGTATTGTTGAGTGCATATGAGTTGAAGAATCTACAGCTAAGTGCGCATAAGAATAGGAGAGGTTGAATCGATCCGAGTTGTGTGCAGATCATTAGTAAAGCTAAGTAGGAAGAGAGAAGATAAGAGCACATGAGAGGAAGGAAGAGTCTGTAAATATAGAGAATATGATCTAGAACAGATTCTGCAGCTTAGTGCACAGACGAAAGGTGCATATATTTCCTTATGCCAAATGAAGAGCACCTTTGTGGTTTTTTCCCATATGGGTTTCCACGTTATATTTTGTGTATATGTATGAATCATGCATGTGTTTGACTTATCTGCATAAATGTTGCATTGAATGGATGATTATAGATTTGCTTATAAACGAATAAATATATATCAATCACATTGTATCAGTTGAATACGATCATGCTACACAAAGATTGTTGAAATAATAAGTTCCATAAGAGAAGTTGGGTCGTGGTAAAAAATTGTTCACATTGAACATAAATAATCCACCCGTAGACTTCGTTGAGATCCTTGGTAAAAGGCCAAGGTACCAGAAATCCCCCACCCAACAGCGAAAATGTAGTTATGGCAGTTACCCATCAAGAGAGATATCTCAGGTGAGGATGGATATGTGTCACAGGTGCTGCCAACTAAGCTCTACTATGTCCTGTCGATACCTTGGGCTTTGTTGTGTTGAGCAAAAGGGACTAAACCTAGGTCAGGATCCTCGGAGGAGGGAGAAAAGCCAACAAATAGTTCTGTTGTTTGGACCTGAATCATTTTGGTGAGGGATATGTTGTGGGAACCAATGAAACCTTAGATCCAAGATTGGGTGGATTTCAAAGCATTAGAATTCGCACGAGAAGAAAGCAAAGGATCTCAGTGGAACCCAACAGACCGGTTGGATCAGTACATCTATACAGACATCCACAATATTTTCTTTTATGAGTTTCCCATTGTGTTGCATGAGTGGTTGTCTAAGTTGGAAACCCAACAAAGAAATTTCCAAGAAGGGGAATCGAAAGAGTGGAATCCTCAGTTGATTGAGCGACTGGAAGGAGTAAGCAACCCTGTGTTGAGGGATGTGGATTTTTAGATAGACAATATCTTGGAGGGATACATTACTAAGTTTGTTGTTGACACAATAACCTCATATAGTGAGGCAGAGCGAAATTTTTTTCAAGGACATTGCAGTAGATATCTGTCATCTTTAAATACGTGGATGAAGATGCTTGTTGGTGGAAAAGGCATTATGCAAATGTGACAAGTGAAGACGGTTTACAAAAATAGTGGGTATGTCACAAAAAAACTCTGTGAAAAGTGACTCACCCTGAATTGAGATGTTCCCAGGAGATAGTGGTACTGAACTAGATTCTGGCTATTTAAGAAGCAGAAGAAGATTTAGATCTGGCAAGCGAAGAAAGACTCTTTTAGGAAGAGGGAGTCACAGCATGAGCAGAGAAGAAGAAGGCTACAATCTTGCGTCGTACTTAGATGAAGGGTCTTGTGATGAAGAAGAAGAATATCAACCGATCTCTGAAGGAGATGAAGAATTATAAGATTCAACTAAAGCTCTAGATCGAAAATGTGGTTACAACTTGCCTACAACACCACACACATCGCCAGAGGCAAGATATGGAGACTTATCTCCAAGTGCATTTGTAAATACAAGTAGTACTAACGCTGTAAATAGCGGAAAAGAGAGTCTGACTAGCCAAAATTTTGTTCTGACAATACCAATAGTAAATACAATGGCTGGAGTTGACATTAAGTTACCAATATTCAATGGAAATGGGTTGGAGGACCCATAACAACATTGGTTCCTTTGTGAAGTTCTGTGGACTGTACGACTTATCCAGGATGAGAATATCAAGAAAGCACAAATGATCACGACTTTGCAAGGTCGTGCGCTTGACTGGTACATGGAATTTTCCATAGTGTCAGTAGGAGTTGTCTATAAAACACTCAAATAGATTCGAGTGGGCATGATAGATGATTTTAGGAAGATAAAGTCTAAATCACAATGCATTACTGAGATCAAAGAAATTAAGCAGTTAACGACAGAGTCTGTCTAGGACTTTGACCAGATGTTTAAGACATTAATGGACAAAGTAAGCTTCCAAATGTCGGACGTACAACATAAGGAGTGGTTCATTCCTGCCTTGTTGCCGCACATCTGAGCACCATTGATGCAAGTTGGAGATAGAAGCTCTGGAGATAACAATGAAGCTAGAATCCTCGCTGATTGGAGACAACTCACGGGAATGATGCAAATTCAATCACAGATGGCCAGGAATGATGCAAATTCAATCACAGATGGCCAACCTTATGGTGCAGCTCCATGACATTAAGAGAGGCAAGTAAGTTCAAGAATAATTATGGTGTATAAGATGTAGAACGGAGAGACACCATAAATACAATTGCTCGACGCTCATGAACTACGTCACAACAGGAGCTCTAAATTCGATAAACACCCAAGGGATGCCTTAGTGTAGAATATGCTAGACTAGGGGCCATAAGTCTAAAGACTGTCTATATTTACATAATATTGTAAGTGCACCAGCTAGTCTGTATTGTAAATTTTAGAAATCAGTAGGTCATGATGAAAAAGACTACAGAGCACTTTAGTTGATACATGAAAAGACGATGGATAACCACTTGATGAAAAATGATGAGCAGATGCAAGTTGAACGAGCGATACCTTACTATTAGCCTACTCAATATCCACCACCACAATATCAACAACCATAGTACCCTCAACCGCAATACTAGCAAAATCAGTATCCACAACAACAACAATACTGTCAACAAAAGGGAGGTGGAAATTTTCGAGGTCGAGGACAATAAGAAGGAGGAGAAGGATTTGGTCGTGGAAGAGGCCAAGTCGTATGTTATAACTGTGGGAAGCTAGGAATTTTTTCCTGAGATTTCCAAAGTCCTGCAAAAACATGTACTTATTGTAAATCGTTTGATCACACTGTTGAACAATGTCCACAATTAATTGCAAAATCACAAGCTTGAATTGTTGTAAATCTCAATCTGATGTTGAATCAGAATATGAACCCCAACCAAAACTTTCAGATTATTTCTGTCGAGCCGAGAGAACCTTACATCGATGTATTTACAAGAGGAGGTGTTGCGACAAGTGCATACCATAATACACAGCAAGGACAACCGTAGGTGAGACTTGAGCACAGAAGAAAGCACCGCTAGATGTCCAGAAGGAGAAAGAAGTCTTCTTGGATGTGCAACCAGAGTTTATTGATGCTAATCAACCATCGACATCTAGACAAGTCAAGACCATGCCCGAATGATTTGAACAGTTACTTATGAAGCAACCAATGAAAAAGGTTAGTAAGCTCAAAGAATTTTCAAAAGTTGTTTAGCACTAATCAATGATAAAGATGTTGTCGCAGAACTAACAACACTAATAGAAGAAACTCCATATGACCTATGACCTGAAAAAAGAGTTAACCATATCAGGAAGAGACTAAAAATAGGTCCGAGAACTACGAATGATTGCATAGATATGAGACTATGATATGGATTATGTCATATTAGATCTGGGCTTGAATGTTAACATATTGACAAGACAAACATGGGAGAGCATGAATAGACCGCAACTAGACTGGTCTCCCATTCAACTAAGGCTTGTGAACCAGTCGAAGCTTCTACCAATTGGTAGACTAACTCAAGTACATGTAGAAGTCAAAGGGTTAAGAACATATGCAAATTTTGAAGTAATCGACATTGCCGATGACACAAATCCATAACCTGTACTTATGGGAATCGATTGGGAGATAGACAACCAAACCATTATAACTTTTAAGAAAATAATCTTATCATTTGAAGATTCTGAACTAAGCATGGTCACGCCAATCGATTCGCTTGAAGGGTAGAGATATGTCGAGGCAATAAATAGTGGAGGTCAAGGCAATTACCTAGATCAGTTGTATAATATCATGTCTTCAAGAGAAGATTATATAAATCCAATAGCTGATGGAAAACTAAGTTTGTGGAGTGTAAGTTCTTGCACATCCAATTTAGGTGATGGCCTAGAAAATTGGCAAAATAGGGTACATGAAGTATCCATGAGAAGATGCACAAGAATCACAAGATCTATCAGAAGGGTAGGAGCCGAAGCAGCGAGATGCCTACATATGAAGGTTACCCAACCTTGCGTCTTTTCTAGGGGAGTTTGAAGAAAAAGTTACAGAATCGTAGCGATTGTCCGCCTTAGACTTTGTGCTGAAAGCTACACCCGCTAGATGGTGGGGTACACATAAACAATCTATCTCTGAGTGGCCACATTGTAAACAATTACTAGAGATTAGATTTGGGGAAGTGATCAGTTATTCTGATAAGAAGTATACACGACTGACAAATCCTGTGGAGCATATTGAGCATTGTCCCAGGACATGGCAAGAATATCCGTGAGAGGAGTGGGTTTATCGATTCATCCACATATTGGAAATGGTACCAAGAAATTGGTATACATCAGTGGAGATGCGAAGAGGATTTGTTGAATGGGAATATTTAGTTACAAGCTTCACCCATACATTTGAATTCACAAGTGAGCATCCAACAATTGATGTTGCGCTACAAAAAATGAAGGAAAAGATATTTGAAGAAATCTCGGTTGCAACCATGAACTTCCATCAATGCACCATGATAATACACCACTGGATGGAATGTTACAATATTACGGGAGAATCAGATGACGATGATCTGCTTGAGATAAACATACCTAATTCCAAAGGTATGCGTGGAGTGGAAGGAGTTGGTATATCTAGTGACCAATTCCTAAGTCCACTCAAGATCAAGAAAGTAAATATTGGGTCGTATGAAAACCCAAAGTTTGCCAATATTGGAGACTACTGAGACAATGAGATTGTGGAAAAGAGAATTGACTCACTGCATGAATTTAATGATATTCCCTACAAAATATTTCGAGATGACAGACATATTCAGGAGAATATATATATATATATATATATATATATATATATATATATAGATATATATGTATGTATGTATACATGTATGTATGTATATATATATACACACAACACAGACATATACATACATATATATATATATATGTTGTATATGTATATGTCTGTGTTGTGTATATATATATATATGATAGGATATGTTGGATATCATTAAATTCACAAATTCAAGAGAATACGACAACGGTCTTTTTGGTCACATCTGGATTTATGGAGATAACTACCATTTGAAGTTACAGATAATTGGCACCATAACACAAAAGTTTCATTAACGAGTTGACAGTATGTCCATGTGCCTGAAAGGACATATTCTTTTCTGATTAATTGTTTGCGCATGCGAAGAACAACTAGGGAAAATTGAGGTATACTATTAGACTTCGTCACCACGACTCCTTTCATCCTGTGTGCAAAAGAGAAGAGCTAATATTGTCTGCAACTTTGAGAGCAGAACTAGGTTGGTCATAGTATGGTCATTTCCATTTCCAACACAAGTACAATTGAGTTTGAGCTTGCATCACCCACTTTAATTATGAAAGATATCACTAGTTAAATCCCACCACAGACGGAAGGGCCACCTGCCACTCAACAGGTGGCACCATCTACTCAGCAGATAGATCTACTTGTGAACTGCAAGGGAGCGAGATATCAGAACCTTTGGTTTGAGAAGGAAAAAAAGGAACGACAAATAGAAAATAATATTGAATTCTTTATGCATGGAGAAGCTATAAGGTACCAAGTAAAGAACATGTATAGATTAAATAACGCAATTGTTCAACAATTTCGTTAGGTTTTTAGATTTGAGATTGACGTGCACCATATTAACATGTAGCCACGTTGAGACTAGCAGCTCAAAGTTTGCCAACCAAATTCATAATGACAAAGGAGGAGGTTGAAGTAATTGTTAATGATTGGTTGAAGGAATGATGTGTTCCAGTTCCAGAAGATCAACTTCGGCAAGAGGAAGAATAACTACAATAAGAGAACCCAGATGAGGGGAAGGAAGAAGAAAATCCAGTAGAGGATTTGGACTCCATAGAAAGTCATTCCAACTCAGCCTTTATAGACCTAGAAACAGAAAATGAAGGGGGAGAACCTCAAAAAGAACAAGTACAGTCCAGAAGGAAGAAAAAGAAGATGAAGGATGACATAAATGCAAACACCATTAGCTTGGACAATGAAGATGTACAAATGATGACTGAGGTAATAGCTGAAACAGTGCAGAACAGCTTCAAAACCACAGAGGAGAGACAAGAAGAGATTTCAGGTACGATTATTGATCTTGTCAAAGCCTTGTGTAAAGCAGTTGAATATGTTAAAATTGTTGTCAAATATTCAGTCCCAACCACAGATTCACAGGATCCACCAGAGACTTCAAAAATAGAACAAACTGCAACACTAGTTCCAGTCCCACCAATCAAGGTGGAAGTGTCCAGAGGAGTTATTGATCTAGGAACACCAGAGTTTAATGATGTTGTCAGGGACATCAACCAGATAACCATAGATTTCTCGTCCATGGAGATAACTGAAGTATATGAAATATAGGGTGTTGTAGCTGTAGAAATAAAAGTGCACGAATGTAACTTGGCTAAGCAAGTGAAGGCTACATATAAAAATATTAAGAAAATGAAACCAGTATTACAGGAAACTGAGAAGAAGACGAAGGGATGGGAAGAAAATTGTTAGAAAATTGACAAGGCAATAGCTTTGGCATGTAAGAGCTTTGCAACAGTCGGAATAACAGAGGAAATGGCACCAACCACCAAAGTCTCTCGACTTGGTGCAATAGTTGAAGACCTTAGGAGGAAGGCTACGCAATTTGAAGAGTAGGTAAAACAAAGCACGCCCTCTCAGGTAATAGAGGAAAGAAGGGAAGCAACAATTGAATCCGCGAAGAAAATAGAAAAAGTAGAAGAAGTATGTGCCAAAGATGTCGACCAAGTTTCTCATACTTGGGAAGCCCTAATGGATGATGAACAATCACAGAAAATTGCGAATGAGCTGACTTTGCTTGAAGCAAACATTAGTCAAATAAGGAATGACATGAAGTAGCTACTCTTAGCGTAGAAAATGGCTAAGGCAATAGAGATGAGGAAATTGCAACAACAAATAACAGTGTTGTGCACACAACAACAACACCGTGAGGGAAAGGTGGAAGAGCTGCTGGCTGAAGCGGAAAGAGTTACATGAATTATTTAGCATGTACATCAGAAGGTGTGGGGCATAGTGACATCAGTAGAAAAGATAATGTTGGAACATGTCAGTTCCTACCTGGTGGAACAATTACAGAAGACAAAGGAAGAAGTGCACGTAGAAGCAGAACGAGTGGCAAAAATTGTGGCAGATTTTAGAGTAAAATCAGCGCAAGGAAAGACATAGAGGAATAGCTTCGAGTGGCTCGAGACGAGCCATAGGTGAGTGTTGGGGGTCTGTTGGGCCTAGGGACAAGAAGGTAGAATTAACTTAGAATTCTTCGTAAGTATGGAGAAGAGCTAAAGAATAAGAAGAAGGAGCTATGACAGAAGTAGCGACATAAAAGCAAGAAGAGAAAGGAAGTTGCGACAGAAGCAGTGAAAGGAAAGAAGAAGAGAAAGGAAGTTACGATAGAAGGAGTGAAAGGATGAAATAAGAAGAGGAAGTTGCACCAGAAGAGGAAGTTGCGACAAAAGGAAGGAGTGCGACAAGGGAAGGTGCGACATAATAACAGTATCAGAAGGCGTGCAAGTAGCATAACATTTTGAAAATGATAGTAAGGCGTAACGCTTAGAAAGTGATATGCCTTAAAGATCGTGGGTACGAGTTCCACTAGAGACGACGAAAACCACACATATGAAGGTATCTTTGTAAGTTAGGTCATTAGTGCCTCCTATTAGGTGTTACTATAATAGGAAAGACAACTTGTTGGCAAGATATAGGAAATCGACTGAGAAAGCGATGAAGAACAAGTCTGTAACGAGTCTATAATGATTCTGTAATGATTCTATAAAAGAAGGAACCCAAGCTATATGCGGGTTAACTTCTCTACTGCGGGGTTCACCACTGTTAGCTTCTTGGTTGTTGGCTCTGTATTTTATCTGTTAGTATTGCTGAGTGCATATGAGTTGAAGAATCTGCAGGTGAGTGCGCAGAAGAGTAGGAGAGGTTGAATCGATCCAGACTGTGTGCGGATCATTAGTAAAGCTAAGTAGGAAGAGAGCAGAGAGAATATTAGTGAGCATGAGAGGAAGGCATAGTCTGTAAATATAGAGAAGAAGATCTAGAACAGAGTATGCAGCTTACTGCGCAAACGAAATGTGCATATATTTCCTCATGCTAGATGAAGAGCACCTTTGTGGTTTTTGCCCGGATGGGTTTCCACGTTATATTATGTGTATATGTGTGAATGATGCATGTGCTTGAGTTATCTACATAAATGTTGCATTGAATGGATGATTATAGATTTGCTTATAAATGAATAGATGTATATCAGTGGCATTGTATCAATTGAATATGATCATGCTGCACAAAGATTGCTGATATAATAAGTTGCATAAGAGAAGTTGAGTCGCGGTCTAATTGTTCACACTGAACATAAATAATCCACCCACAGACTTCGTTGAGATCCTTGGTAAAAGGCCAAGGTACCATAAATCGCCCACCCAACTGCGGAAACACGGTTCTGGCAGTTACCCATCAAGAGAGATATCTTGGGTGAGACTGCATCTGCATTGTAGGTGTTGTTGACTTAGCTATGCTCTATCGAGACGATATCTTGGAATTTTTTACTCTGAGCTTAAGGGGCTGAATCTGGGTCATGCTACTTAGAGTAGGGAGAAAATCCAACATATGACATAAATGTTATGGGACTAGCATGTCATATTAATTAACAAGAGCCATAATGTGGCAATGACCCCGACATTGCCACTTGTTTTATTTACAAACAACTTTAAGAAATATCTATTTGTGGGATTCATTGGGAAATTAATAAAGATCAAGATGAATGAATTAGTTGAGAAATAATTGCCCTATTGTCAATTTGATCACAGACAAAAAAAAATGTCAAAATTGAGAACACATTTTTATACAAGAAGAAACTATAATTTCACTCTCAATTAAGGATACCCAAACCTAAACATAGTTCAAGGATGCTCAACACTAGCAATGAGTTTGAGAATGATGACCCCTCCCTTCTTCCCGTACATCACTCGTTTCAGAAATATCTATTACAGGATTCATTGGGAAATTAATAAAGATCAAGATGAATGAATTAGTTGAGAAATAATTGCCCTTTGATCACAGACAAAAAAAAAATGTCAAAATTAAGAACACCTTTTTATACAAAAAGAAACTATAATTTCACTCTCAATTAAGGATACCCAAACCTAAACATAGTTCAAGGATGCTCAACACTAGCAATGAGTTTGAGAATGATAACCCCTCCCTTCTTCCCGTACATCACTCGTTTCAACCTCATTCTATCATATAACAAAATTAATCATTATATACAATCAATCATAAAATAAAATTACGATATTATATACAACAAATAATAATATTTTATCTTATTACTACTTTTGATATTTGTCTCTTCTCGTAGAACGTGACCAACATTAAATTCCAAGCAAATTGCTTTACCTTTTTCAAATTTAAATTTTTTATAAGTCTCGCTAAGAATAGGGCACGTTGGAAAACTTGTTTGGGAGGCGTTAGTGTGTGTCTAAGTCACTTGAAGTTTACAAAGGCTAATAAAAAATTTGAAACCGTTAAACATCTTAAACTTGTGTTTATCTTAGAGAATTGAACATCTGTAAGCCGTAGATGTTGCTTAAAAATCATGCCCTCAATACTATTGTGAGCATATACACATCTCAGGAAAAATAGAGGCCCAAATAAAAATTTATCAAAGTGTTGAGGTGTTGGTTTTGGAACCTATTCAGTGGTCTTTGATCATTTAAACAAACTTTTGTCTGCCACTATCCTTTAAAAATAGGTTTGGTGAATAGTTACATTTAAATTCCAAAATCAGTTGCTCGGCAATATCTAAATTAAAAAAAAATACTTGAATAAATTGAATTACCTGCAATTTGGTAGAGGTCTATTTAAACCAAGCTTGTTGAAAAGGTTTTATCCAACCATATCCAGTGATACTAGGATCCACTGAGTAGTCTCCACTGTCTAAACAATATAAATTCATAACGCTTTTACCCTCGATCTTTGAGCCTTTCATCCCCTTTACTTCCATATTATAATTTCCAAAACCATCAATCTTCCTTTCATGTAGGCGAGGATTGAATTTGGATAGATTGTACTCCATGGAGACAATGTGTTTCATCACTTGTTTTTGTGTGAGTGTTGATTATTGGTCGTGATTCCCCAACAGAATTTCACATGGAAGTTTAGCAGATATTGTCAGTTCAAATGCTTCCTAGAGAGAAGTTGCACCATCTTTAGCATCCATTCCAAATATATTATCTTATGTTTCTGATTGCACACGACATCAAGCACCATCAATTCCATAAAGACACATAAACAGATAATATTCACTCAGGAAAGGGGAATGAAAATCATGTGTATGCATGAATGGTGCAGGTAAATATCTTATGCATTAAAACACACAATTTGTTATGATATGATTTTGATTTTGCAGTGGAAAAACTTACAATTAAACGTTATATGCATTCAAGCTAACAAATATGCTTTCAATTTTGAATCGAGGTTTAAAATTTGTATGCATTCGAGCAAACAATTTTCTATGATATGATTTTGAAATTGGGCAATAATGCTCAGGGTTTAAATGTGTCTCCATGGTCTTGGTAACCTAGGATACTTTCCTAGTCAACACCTCCCACTGGAAGGAGGTGAATAGTAAAAATCCTTTCAACTGGACCCTGTAATATTAAAAAGAGCGCAAACCCTTTCAGTACAGGGGTTTTCAAAGCTATGCTATAAATCCAAAGCTTAAATCAATACCCATAAAAACAATAAAATTTAGTTTCTCTACTTTAATCATCCTTTTGACTAGAAAACACATCCTCACATTTTGTGCTTTGGCCATCTGCATAATGCATGTTTGCTACTTACAGAAAAAACCAATTCAAATCCCAAGTTCATAGAACAATTCATACATACAAGAAAGAGAGATGACAAATGCTATAGCCCAAATGTTTAAATTGGTAAACAATAAAAAGGAGCGTGTAAACATTACAAAATGTCTGCAACAACAACATGACACAACAAAGGTGTTATGAAACCAAGTCCTAGAAATAACATAAATTAGTAGAAATATACAAGAAGATCCATGCCTCAATGATGAATAAGAGAGATAAATAACTATCATCTTCGAGGGAGGAACCTCCTTACACAATTTTCAGTGTACCCAAGATAAGAGAATATACAATTCTTTCTCAAATGAAAATATATTCTTCCTATATATAGGAGACAAAGGTGCACAATAACAACTAATATACCCAAGCCTACATCTATATAATACACCACCATACAGGGGGTAAAGTGCCACACTATAGGAAGAACTATACCCAACATTTAGGTTGACTTGAATATGTAGTTGACTTCAATGTTGACTATAATCTAAGTTTAACTTCAATCCAAGGTTGACTTTCAGTCCAATGGTTTACTTCAATCCATTAATAGTATTAACATTAATGACTTCAATACATGGTTGACTTTAATCCATAGTTGACATCAATTTAAGGCTGACTTCAATCAACAACCACATTTTAAAAAGTGGTTTATTGATTTTGAAGGATGGTTGACTTCAATCCATAGTTGATTTAAAACCATAGTTGACTTTTATGCAAGTTTCCCTTTAAACGATGGATGACTTCAATTAATGGATATTTATAGTTTTTGGTTGACTTTAATGCACGATCGACTTCAATCAAGGTTATCTCTAGCCAAGGGTGACTTTAAGATTGACATGAATCTAAGGTTGATTTCAATCAAGGTTGACTTTAACCCAAGATTTCCTTTGGCCAAGATTGGCTTCAATAAAATGTTGAATTCAACCAAAGGTTGACTTAAATCCATGGTTGACTTCGATTCATGGTTTACTTCAATACAAGTTTGACTTCAATCCAAGGATGACATCAATCCATGGGTGACTTTCATCCAATATTGACTTCAATATGTAGTTGAATTTAATGCAAGGTTGACTTCAATCCAAGGTTGAATTCATTTCAAGTTTGACTTCAATCTATGATTGACTCTAATACAAGGTTGAATTTAAGGTTGGATTCAATGTAAGGTTGACTTTAAGGTTGAATTGAATTGAATTTTGACTTCAATCCATGGTTGACTCCAATCCACGGTTTACTTCAATCCATACTTAACTTCATGTCACTTCAATCCAAGGTTGACGTCAATTAAAGGTTGACTTATATCAAAGGTTTGAATTCCATCAAAGGTTGACTTCAATCAAAGGTTGACCTCATTGAAAGGTTGACTTAATGCAAGGTTGACTATAATGTTGAGTTATATCCAAGGTTGTCTTTGGCAAAGTTGACTTCAAGGTTGACTTTAATAGAATTTTGAGTGCAATCCATCGTTGACTTCAATCAAGTTTGACTTTAAGGTTAACTTCAATCAAGGCTGAATTCTATCTATTGTTGACTCCAATCCAACATTGACTTCAATCCAATGTTGAATTCTATCATGGTTAACTTCACGTAACTTTAATCTATAGTTGACTTCAATTTAAGGTTGACATCAAGGTTGACTTTAATTAAAGGTTGATTTCAATGCAAGGTTTACTTCAATTAAAGGTTGAATTCTTTCAAAGGTCGACCTCAATGCAAAGTTGACTTGAATAAAAGGTTGACATTAGGGTTGAATTCAATTCAAGTTTGACTTCGATCCATGGTTGACTCTAATCAAATGTTGACTTCAGTCCAAGGTTCACTTTAAATAAATGTTCACTTCAATTAAAGGTTCACTTCACTCCAAGGTTAACTTCAATGCAAGTTTAACAACTACATTTTAAAAAGTGGTTGATTGCCTTTGAATGATGGTTGACTTCAATACACAGATCACTTTTAAGCAAGGTTGACTACAATCCATAGTCAACTTTTAAGCAAGGCTCACCTTGAACCATGGTTAACTTCAATCCATAGGTGACTTTCAAGCATGTTTGACTTTGAACCATGGTTGACTTCAGTTAATGGACAATAATAGTTTGTGGTTGACTTCAATACACAATTTACTTCAATAAAGGTTGTCTCTAGCCAAGGGAGACTTCGAGGTTAACATCAATCCAAGGTTTATTTGAATTAAGATTGAATTTAATCCAAGGTTGCCTTTGGCCAAGATTTACTTCAAGGTTGACTTGAATCAAAGGTTAAATTCAATCCAAGGTTGACTTTAATTCAAGGTTGATTTCGATTCATGGTTGGCTTCAATACAAGGTTGACTTCAAGGATGACTTCAATCCATGGGTGACTTTCATCCAAGATTGACTTCAATATATAGTTGACTTTTAAGCAAGGTAAACTTTAATCCAAGGTTGGCTTCGATCCAAGGTTGAATTCATCAAATTTGACGTTAATCCATGGTCGAATCCAATAAAAAATTGACTTCAATACAAGGCTAACTTTAGTCCATGGTTCACTTCAATCAATAGTTGACTTTGAATCAAGATTGAATTCAATCCAAGGTTGACTTCAATTCATGCGTAGATTCAATCCACAAGGGTGACTTCAATCCAAGGTTGACTTGAATCCATATTTGACTGTAATCCAAGGATGAATTCAATCCAAGTTTGATTCAATTAGTTAGTTACTTCAATCGAAGTTTGAATTCAATCCAACATTGACGTAAAGGTTGCCTTCGATCCAAGGTTGAATTCAATCTAAGGTTAACTTCAAGCAAATGTTTCCTTCCATGGTTGACTTCAATCAAAGGTTGACTTCAATTCAATGGTTGACTTCAATCCATTAATAATATTAACATTAATGACTTCAATCGAAGTCAATCCAAGGTTGATTTCAATCCATAGATGAATTGAATCCATAGTTAACTCCAATCAAAGGTTGACTTCAATTCATAGTTTACTTCAATCCAAGGTTAACTTAAATATTTGGGTGACTTCAATCCAAGGTTGACTTAAAGGTTTACTTCAAGCAAGGCTAATTTCAATCCAATGGTTGACTTCAATTCATTAATAATGTTAACATTAATGACCTCAATCCATGGTTGACTTTGAACAATGGCTGACTTCAATCCACAACCACACTTTTAAAAGTGGTTGATTGAATTTGAACCATGGTTGGCTTTAATCCATAGTTGGAATTTAAGCAAGGTTTACTTCAATCCATAGTTGAATTTTAAGCAAAGTTGACTTCAATCCAATGTTTTTTTTTGACTAAAACATAGGGATAGATTATATTGATTCCGGTAAAACAGCTACCGCAGGCTTGACAAAATTACAGTGATTCATAGCTGAGCTAGATTCTGTTTTCAAAATGGTTCTAGGAATCCAAAGCAACCCAACGGGTAGATTACAATAAAATAAAGAGGCATAGAATACGAAGATAGAGCTTAATAGCAGGTCGCAGCTAGAGTCTGGGAGACTTCTGAGTGCCAGGATTGTGTTCATCATTTGTCAAGTTTGGCAATTAGTTTAGAGACAGTCGTCTCCAGAGCACTTATGCATTTCCCAAAGTAGCCATGGGTGTTTGCAACGTCTTTAAAACTGGTGTGAACCTCTTCTTTGAAATCTTGCAGATTCTCTGATGAAGCTGAGTGGTCTGCGTGCAGCTTCCTGATGTCTTCATTGAGGATGTCCCAGGTTTGCTCTCATGCCTGGTTTGTAGCTTACAAGAGCTTGTCTTGTTTATCCACGCGTGCTCTGAGCCTCCCCATTGTATTCTCCAGCGATTCAATCCTTTCTTCCACTGTTAGTCCCGATTCTGAGGAAGATCCTGCCATTGCAAGCCGCTGATAGCCCTGGTTCAGGTGAAGAAGGAGCGTTGGGCAATAGTTTGACAGAGTAAGCATCCTTGGCCGCGCAGCTATGGCTTCCTCTTTGCTCTTCAGTGGGGCTTCAACGCGCTGATTCTTCAACGTTTCTGCTGTCACGAAGGAAGAGTAAACCCTTGAATAAATAACTCGCTGGGAGGGAATCAATGTCATGAGAGTTTTGTGACCGGCAGCGAATTGCAGAGATTTTTTGGCAGTGTCACGAGGGAGAGAAGATACATGGTACACTGGAGTTCTGCAAAGCAAATGGAAACGCTGGTTGAAGATCCTGAATCGGCTATGGCTAGGGGACGTCACATCGATTTTCCTCTCCATCCTTGTGCAAGATGCCTCTGCCCAAAAGGGTCCCCCGATTTGCTTCTTTGTCTGCCAGCGAGTTCAGCCCCCTTAGCACATGGAAGAATCTGATGGAATGGAAATGTTTGCTTAGAAGCTGAATTTTCCGATAAATTTGTGCCAATTTAATATGAGCTGGATGCTTCCTCCTTGTTAGAGCTTGAATCAGCAGGCGAGAATCACCAAATATCGTCAATTTGGCAATTCCTTTGGATATCGCAATTCTTAATCCTTGTAGGAGTCCACAAAATTCTGCTATATTATTTGATTCCGTGCCCAGGCCCCAAGAGTAACTGTTGAGCACAGTTCCATTAGCTGACATGAACACTCCACCGCGACCAGCTAAGCCAGGATTGCCCTTTGAGGCTCCGTCGAAGAAGAGGCAAAGTTCGTTCAGAGAATTTTTCCAGCTGATGAAATCAGGTTCATCGAGCCTAATTTCCCACTGAGCAATTTGGGGTTGATTTGGCAAGAAACGGTTTTGATGATTGGGAACAATCATGCTAAGCCAATGTGATTCATCAGGCAGAAGTTGAATAGTGTCTTTTAGGTTGAGGTTGTGGTCAAGAGCTTCCCCTAGAATTGTTCTTGCCTGTATTGCAATTTTAGAAGGATGGATTTCATGTTCTCTGAAGATTCGATTGTTCCTCTCAATCCAAATTTTCCAGCAGATGGCTTTTGGAATCCATTTCCAGGCTGTTTGGAGCAGCGTTTTCTTAGCCATTTGAAACGGTGAAAGATTCATCCAGTCTGAGAGAAGGTCCTGGATAGTGTCTGGAAGAGTGATGTCTAGATTTAGCTTCATAGCTTCTTTCCAGACTTCTTTGGAGAATTTACATCCAAGGATGATGTGATCCGAGGTTTCTTCCTCGTTTTTGCAAAGAGGACATCTAGTTGGGCCTTCCATACCTCTTTTCTTTAGATTTTCTCCTGAAAGGATGCTTTTGTGGGTTAGCGTCCAACAAAATATGTCAATTTTCGGGATGAAGGCTTTTGACCACAGAAATTTCCAAACCACAGGATTGGGGGCAGCATAAGGGATTGCTTGGATGTTCTTATAACCTTCTGAAGTTGAATAATTTCCTGATTTGTTTCCCCACCCTCTTCTATCTCTGATTCCTTCTTTGATTGGAGATTTGCCTTGGAGGAGATTCGTTAGAGTTTCAGCTTCTTATTCTAGATTAGGTGGGAGGTCACCTAGATCCCAGCCAATCCAGATATTGTCTTCCCATGCTGACAAATCCCACAGCGAGGTGGCTCCTTTATCCAATAGCCAGTGCTTGATGTTATTCACTTCCATGCATAACCCAATTGGAGTTTCTCCCAGGATGGAGTCTTCCCACACTCTGATTGTTTTCCCATTTCCTAGTATCCAGTATAGATTCCTTCTGAACGGCTCAAACGCTTTAAGACATAAGTTATATATCGGGGATCCATTTCTGAGTGGGGGTTGTGTGTCCAGACATCTCTTCCTTCTTCCAGGGAAGTATTTTTTGTGGAGGACTTCCTTGCTCCAGCTTTCTTTCCCTGTGATCAGCTGCCATAGCAACTTAGCTCCTAGTGCCAAATTTTGGGTGGTTAAATTCCGCACTTGAAGCCCTCCTTCATTACGAGGTTTTTGGATCTTTTCCCAGCTCACGAGGTGGAATTTCTTTTCATTCCCTTTGCCCCCTTCCCAAATAAATTTTTTGAGCACTCCTTCTAACTTGAGAATTACCGAACCTGGGGCGAGAAGAATTGAAGATTGGTAGATTGGCATGCTATTTAGAACAACTTTTATCAGAACAATCTTCCTTGCTAAGTTGAGCCAGTTGGCACTCCATCTTTGAATTTTGACTTTAATTTTGTCTAAAATAGTCTCCCAATTTGTTGATTTGATTTTGGTTTTGCAGATTGGGATGCCAAGGTAAATGAAACTATCCCAGTCCATCATGCCTTCCAGCTATTTCCCTTAGCTCTCTGGCTGAGCACTTCCAGCTGAAGATTTTGCTTTTTTGGAAATTTATTTTACTTCTGGACACCTCTTTGTATAATTCCATCTCTTGTATGGATGTTTGCTCCACCTAACAACAAGGTGTCATCTGCAAATTGGGCATGATTTATGTCCCGAACATTATTCACAATTCTTAGACCTGGAAGCATATGAATTTCCTGACAAAGGTTAAGCTGAAAGTTGAGCACAGATGCTTGAATGGCGTAGAGGAGAGGAGACAGAGGGCAACCTTGCCTTAGTCCTCTAGAGGCTTTGAAGAAGCCTGTAGGCCTTCCATTAACTAGAGGGGCTATCCACGGATCATAAACACAGCCTTTGACCCAACTTATAAAGGTGGATGAGAAGCCAAATTTTGCCATAACAACAAATAGAAAGTCGTGGCTAACACGGTCAAAAGCATTAGCTAAATCAAGTTTAATGACCATACCTTTCTCATTGCGTTGATAGCTTGAAAGTATTGCTTCTTGGATGAGAATGATGTTGTCGAGGATTTTTCTTCCTTTGATGAATCCTCCTTGATTTTCCGGGATAATCCTGGGCAGAATTCTTTTAAGCCTGGAGGCTATAATCTTGGTTATAATCTTGTACCCTGTGTTGCACAAGGAGATCGGTCTGAAACGGTTGAAGGTGGTGGCACCTTTTTCTTTCGAGATCAGAGCAAGGAAGGAAGAATTGGTGCTTCCTCCTAGTTTATTGACCATCTGAGAATACCGGATCATTTTTAAGAGGTCAATCTTGATTATTGACCAGCAGCAGGTGAAGAATCTTGTTGTGAAACCGCCCGGACCGGGGGAGCTGTCAGGTTTCATAATCGAGAGAACTTCTTTAAGTTCATTCATAGTGACTGGGGCAGTAAGAAAGTTATTTTCCTCAGGCTTGATAAGGGGTGGAATGAGATCAAACGGATGGGAGGAGGTGTCAAGCGGGTCCTCTATGGGAGCTGAGAAAAGCTCTTTGAAAGTAGCCATGGTTGCTTGCTTTATGCCCTCAGAGTCTTTGATCAGGCCGCCTTGAAAATTTATTTCAGAAACTGCTTTAAAGTTCTTTCGAGCCTCGGCCTGCTTATGGAAGTACTTGGTGTTTTTGTGCCCACTTAAGAGCCAGAGACATCGGGATTTTTGTCTCCAAAATTCTTCTTCCAACCTGCAGGCCGAGAAGAGTGCTTTCTGAAGGTCTTCTTCCTTTTGTAGAAGGCAATTTGAAACGGGAGAGACCTCCATGTGGAATTGGTGAGTTTCCAGATCGGCTTGAGCAATTTTCCTTCTTGAAAGGGGAGAGGTAATGAGCCTTGCCCAGTCTTTCAGGTTAAGTTTAAGCCTCTTTAATTTTGCTTCCCAGATGAAGGACGACGATCCTCTTATTTGAGTTTTCCAGGAGTCGGAAACTACTTGCAAAAAGTCCTCATGTTGGATCCAGAGAGGACTAAATCGAAAGGGAATCGGGCCAAGGTCTTGATTTAGAACCAACTCAAGAAGGATGGGCTTATGATCGGAGGTGCAATGAGGGAGGATTTTGGAGGAAGCTAAGAGGCCCAGGGAGAGAAAGGAAGAGTGAACTAGGAACCTGTCAAGCCGTGCAGCAACATGAGTAGGTCCCATTCTCTTATTAGTCCAGGTAAACTTTCCTTTGGCAGGCTTTATATCAATTAGATCCCATCCAAGGATGATATCTTCGACCCACTCCCTCGATGGATCTCTGACCGGCGTGCCTCCTTTTTTCTCATTTGCGGCAAGGGTGACATTCAGATCGCCTGCTACTATGATGTTTTCTAGATGCTGCAAGTTAAGAAAGGACTCTAACAAAGTCCAGCAATCTTTTTTTTCCTAATGCAAGACGGGGACATAGAGATTGAAAAGACTTACACCTCTTCCAGATGGTTTGTGGATGAGCTTAGTGAAAACCCAATGCAACGCACGTTCTTCAGCTTCGAGGTCATAAAGAGTGGAGTCCCAAAAGGTGGCAATGCCTCCAGAAGCACCTCTAGAGTTGTTGGCAATACCAGGTCCTTTTTTCCAGAACTTTTTCCGAACTTGGAGGATAGCAGCTTCCTCCATTTTTGTCTCCTGGACTAGCAGAATCTCAGGATTATGAATTCAGATCAGGTCTTTCATTACTTCTTCCTTTAGAGTAGAACCTAAGCCTCTGCAATTCCAGTAGATGTATCGCATTAAGTACCATGGGAGGAGGGGTTGGCCCCTTTTGAGGCCGTTGCTGTTCCTTTTTTAGAGTTGGTGTGCATAATGCCTTTTAGAGTTTTTTGCGATCCCTCAAGGACAGCTATATATGTTGCTTCCTCTCTTTTCTTCTTTGTTGACTTCCTTCCTCTTGGGTTTTTGATGGGAGCAGCATGCAAACTGCTTGATGAGGCACCCTCGTCCGTCTCTTCACCTGGGTTCGTTTCTAATAGCAAGGAGTCCTCGTTTGTTTCTTTGGTGGGTCCGTAGGGTTCAGCAGCCGTCGAGACATCTGGTTTGGGGTGGATTTCCCCAGGTTCTAGCGGATCTGCAATCTGGGACTCTACCTCTTTACTACTAGGCTGATATCCAGTGTGATTTCCTTCAATGCTTACAGGATCTAGATCTTTTCCAGCTGGATCTCTGATCTTCTGTGGTTCTTTAGCGTCTTGAATAATGATTGGTGCGGCTATTGTGGCTTCCTGGTTAGGTTTATTTGAGCTTGAAGGTTGGTTCTGCATGTCCCCTGCTGCCTTTTTTTCCTGGTTTTTGGTATTCGTTTTCCCTTTCTTGACTTTTTGCCAGCCTTCTCCCTCTTCAGGGACCTGTATTTTGGGGCAGTTTCTTTGGAAATGTCCATGCTCGTGACAGTGACGGCATTTGAACGGGAGCTGTTCATAATCCAGCTTTTGGTAATGGTGCCAAGCTCCAACTTTTAGTTTAACTGCATCAGGCAGCCCTGCTTCAAGATCGACTTCTACACAGATTCTGGCACAGGAGTATTGTCCTTTGTTCTCTGCTTTGTCAATGTATCTCCCGAGGGCATTCCCAACTTTTTCCAGGGTTTGTATGTTCCAATAGTGAACTGGGAGATTTGGTAGTCTCACCCACACTGGAACTTCCTTTGGGACATCAACTTCATCATTGAAATCCGTAGTTCATCTATTGAGATAGAGTCCTTGGGTACTCATGAAGTATGGGCCGCTTCTGAAGATAAGATCTCGGTCTTCTTTGGATATGAATTCAAAAATGAAGAACCCTCGTCCAACCGAGTAGCAGGTAACACTGTTTTTGAGCTGAGGCCTCCAATTCCTTTGGATCCAATTGTCTGTGGTTCTTGCTGATGGCCATAGCCCCATGAACTGGCCTACCAATCCTTGCTCAACCAGAGCCAGAGCGATTTTGATGGGTTGTTCAATCAGGGGGTCAATTTCCGGGACAGCATCAAGTTTCTTGATGAACTTCGGGATGGAAGGGGCCACCGGTTTGAGTCCAGGTGACGTTAATAACCTTTTGAAAGCTTCTTCGGCGGAGGTAGGAGCAGAGGGAGGGGAGAGCCCTCCCCCAGGCGTTGCCATGGAGGTGGCCTGGAGTGGCTCGAGCACGAGCAAGGATCCCAACGATGGCAGGCGACGCCAGCTAGGGCAGCACGGCGTCAGGCAGCTCAAAACTCTTTTCTGGAAAATATATATTTTGGTTGTGAGAAAAATTGTTACCCTCCCCACCCAAGTTCAAATCTCATTTTCTGATATGTTTGTTTTTAATGAGCCCATCCAATGTTGACTTTGAACTATAGTTGAATTTGATTCATAGTTAACTAAAATTTTGTGAATATAAATTTCAAATTTCTATTCAATATGTACAAAAATATTTCATTGTTGGATTTAAGTTTTAATCCACATACATAACCATTTTTAATTACATATATAATACAAATATTTCATTGTTAGATTTAAATTTTAATCCATATATATATTTAACCATTTATTAATCAAATATATAGTAATTTTAATATTGAAAGTGCATATAAATAATTTCATAGTTGAAGTATGATTCTTAAACAATATATATATTGATTTTTAATCAGCATAAACAATAATTTAAGACAACATCTACAATAGCTAGAAACCTCATATACAATAGTTTCCTAACTACTTTTATGTCTTAAATGGCATATAAATAAACCACAAGTTGAAATTATACAATTGTTCATTTCATATACAAGAATGCAACAATTAATTCACGATTACTTAGAGTTGTTTATTCATGATGTCTTACAGAACGATTCAGAATCTCTTATTTATAAGAATTAATTCATAATGTCTTCATTCAAAATTATACAACGATTAATTCAGAACACTGTATGTACCATTTTCCTTATTCAGTTATACAACGATTCATAATGATCTTATATATCAATTAATTCAGAAAAATGTTAATTCATAATTATACAACAATTAATTTAGAAAACTCTTTGTATCATTTTCCATATTCAATTATCATTTATGGTCATACTGTTAAGTCACAGGATAAACAACCTAGGCTAATTACAAAGAGTAGATACCACTCTCAAACCCATTCTCGTAATAAAATTGGAGATTATAATTCTTGTAACCAGGGTTGGAATTTCAAATGGCGGACACTCGTCAAAATTGTCGGTAACAATCAAAATCTGAAACGTTTTCTTTATTCTAAGCCAGATTTTGATGGTCTTGGTAAGATCTTAGCTGTATTTGACGGGTAAAATGACCCATGAATAAATAGATAGAGCGACATAGAGTTCCACATCTCACCATCGAAACATTATAAAACATATGCACACACCATCTCTTTATTGCTTGGATCATACAAATGTGTGCAAGTCAAAGGTTCATCAATTTGATCTTCTTGCAAGGGACAAAGATTAGGGGACTGTGTTGCATCGCCAACAAGAGGCATTCTAGTGTTGGGTGAGAGTTTCGAGAGCCGAGCCATATACAAAGACATGGTTAGTCACTCACCTTCTCCACCATATTGGGCCTCTAATTTCTACGAATCCTAAGCCCAAAAAATTCGCCGACAAATCTCATAAATGGGGATTCTTGTATGTGATTGGAAGGTGTGAGTGATTTGTGTAAGTGATAGAGAAACCCATCGAAAAACCCTTTCACTCTGGGGACATGATGCAACACTGATTGCTCCACAGTGAAACTAAAACTATTGGATATTTATATATTTTTAAACTTTCGATTAATTAAAAAAATAAATTATTGAATAAATGATGTAATATGCCCTGGATAAATCATTATTATTAATTATGTTGAAAAAATACTTTATTTATTATTTATTATTTATTATTTTTGACAGAAAAGTCAAGAATAAAACATTTTTGTTTAATAAAATATGTTTAGGGGGACAAAGGTGGAGATAACTGTTGAAAAAGAGTGTTTGCTGACCCATAAGAGGAAAAAGACAAGTGGTAGAAACCACTGAGTGAGAACTCAAGATGCATGAGGCATCATCTCCCAAAAATCAGGTCATAACTCCTAGTTGAGTGATAAAGATTAGGAGGCTCATAAATGACCAAGTCCTAGGAAAAATACTATATATTAGTATGTCCATGAACAACAAGAGGCTAGCATTGGACGAGGATTAACATATGTGAAATGCAAGAGATGGCGAATTGAAAGATTTTGCTCTTGTGTTTCAACGAACATGCTTGGGGGTTATAGAGCAAGTAGCTTGGCTACTCTGGGAGTTGGTTGGGAGGAACAACTTCTCCACTTTTGTTTTTTCCAGCGTTGGTGCCAGGTTCTTATTCTGTTGCTTATGATTGATTTTAGTTACAGCAGAATGTGTATTTTAATGTTGAATCACAGCTACACGTCTAGGACAACATATAAGTATGTCCAAGTCCTAATATTATACTTATCTAATACTATATAAGTAAGAGTTGTGACCAAGTCCTAAAAAAAATACTATATATTAGTATGTCCATGAGCAACAAGAGGCTAGCATTGGATGGGGATTAATGTATGTGAAATGCAAGAGATGACGAATTGTAAGATTTTGCTCTTGTGGTTCAACGAACAGGCTTGGGGGTTCTAGAGCAAGCAGCTTGGCTGCTCTGGGAGTTGGTTGGGAGGAACAACTTCTCCACTTTTGTTTTTTCCTACGTTGGTGCCAGGTTTTGATTCTGTTGCTTATGATTGATTTTAGTTACAGTAGAATGTGTATTTTAATGTTGAATCACAACTATACGTCTAGGCAAAATGTTTATGCATCTATGTTTTCTGTAGTATATCAGATCTGTACAATGTTAGATTATTTCTTAATGCATCTGAGATCGGGCATCCATACCTGCATCAAGGATTGCTAATAATGTTATTATTGTAGTAATTAGTAATTTGTTTTGAGCATAATTATTTAGATCTATTTGTTGTTGACCTGTTATGGTTTCAAATTCAATACTTGTTCTTTAAATTATTTACATGTCTGTAAATTATTCCCGTTAAATTAGTCTCATAATGTATTATGGAATATATTTAGTTAATTTGTACAATCGAGACTGTTTCAGATCGAGGTATTTGGGAATCAATTTAAATATTTATAACTTATTCAACTAACCAATTACGTATCTACAAATATCCCATCAATCTTTACCTTATTAGCTAAACAACCAGATTTTATGGAAATCTGCAATTCACATTGCGGAAGGTTAATTGCAGAGGGATTATTTCTAAAAGTTCAAAGTGCAACCCGCAATTCGCAATCCGCATTGCGGAAGGTGAATTGCAGTAGATTAATCCCTAAAAATGTTAAAAAGGAAACCAGCATTCCGCAGTCCACAATGCAAAGGGTTGATTGCGGAGGGATAATTTATAAAGAGTTAAAATATGTTCCGCAGACTTAAACGACAATCAAGATAATAAATCTGGATTACAAAGAAATGTCAAAGAGTTAAGGTCCAAATTAAGAAAATTTAAGGAATATAATGAGCGAATTCTAAAGGCTCAGGAAGAACCAAATGATGTTCTGTTAGCTAAGATCCATAACGATGAAAAAGAAAAAAAATAAGGAGTTTGAACAAGAAATACTTAAAACTACACCTTACAAGCATAAGGGCAAAAACTTGATTTTTTCATCCATAAACCTAAAAATTCCAATGAGGAGTCAGTTAAATGTCATCGAAAACAACAAGATTCAAGCGAAAGCAGTGACGATAACAAAAAGAAAAAGAAATACAGACCATATGAGGAGATCTCTAGGGATTTTAAGAAAATTGAACCACCAATGTTTAATGGTGAAATTGAGAAGGATAAAGAGGTAGAACCATGGTTGTTCGGAATGAAAAAGTATTTCCAAATATACAACTACTTTGATGAATTAAAGGCTAATATGGCCATCTATAATCTGAAGAGAAAGGCAGATATATGGTGGAAAGATATAAAGAAGGTTAAGTGGATAAAAGAAATATATGTAACTTGGAAAACATTTAAGAAGCTTTTTAAAAGAAAGTACTTATCAGAAGAATATTATGAAGATAGGGCCAAACGATTTTATGAATTAAGGCCAGGATCCGTGACTATGAAGGAATTATGCAGTAAGTTTTTAAGTATGCTTCGTTAAGTTCCTTATATAATTGATGAGAAACCTAAAATACAACGGTTCCTTAGTTGTTTCCCTTCCTGTTCAAAGAACGAATTGAGTATGACAATCCGAAGACGCTAAAGGAAGCGACGAGGAAGGAAAAATTCTGTTATGACCAAAACAAGAATAAAATGGAAAGTATACCAGCTTGGAAAAATAAAAGACCAAATAATTTTGATCCTAGAAAGAAGCATAATAAGTTCCTTAAAAACACAGGAAATAACTATAGGGGATATCTGTCATTTCCCAAATTTTTCATTGGGTCACAATGGCCTAATCACATTTTCCATATTCATGAGAGTTTGTCAAATTGATGCTAAGGGTCAAATAATTTCCAGTGAGGAAAATTACTAGTTTCCTAGGTTGGGGGTGGAAGATTTGGGATTTGGAATAAGGGGGACAATAAATGACGTTTGAACATTAGAATGACATAAATATTTAATAAAGAAGCTAAATAAATAAATATAAGGGAAAATAAAAGTGGCAATTGATCACAGAGACACATGGAGACTATGGGGCCCACACAAGCTATAATTTCTGTGCCACATGGCATCCTCCTCTTGCAATTTTGAATCCATGGGAAGCCTAAATGTTCTTTCCCCACTATATTGTTGTATGCCATGGTAATGTTGATTATTTCGAATGGGAGAATGTCTCTCTGATATATTTATGATTAATGGACTATCATTTATGAGTATTACAAGTTTCATTTTCAACACTTAAGCATTTGAAGTCATCTTACTCAGTTTAATTGATTCCATTTCCCCAAGGGTCAAATTAATGATTTTGTAGCTATTTGGGAGAGGGTAATAACAACCTATATAAACTGAATAATCATGCATATGAGACCTTAACAATGTCCCATAAACATCCTATGCCTCTTTTCAGAATTTCGAGCGGGTTTGGGAGCATTTGAGAAGCCAATTCCAACATTTACCGAGGGGGAATTGTAACCCCAATTTGCTAGTAAAGATTCCAACTTTGACCAGAATATTAAACAAGTTTGTAGAAGTAAGTGGAGGGTCATAAATCATCCCTGAAAATAATATTCAAGTATTAATATCATTCATACACCTTCTCATAGTATTTGAGAGCATTTGGGTCAATTTGGAGACCTAGACATCAAAACTAGTAAAAGGTCGAAATGGGAGAAAAAAAGAAAAATTGGTCATTTAATAAAATTTTAAAAAAAGGGACATTACAATATCAGGTTATATATGCCAAGGCTTTAAACCCAAAAATTCTGCAGTAAAAGAACCTTCAACCGTCCTTAATAAGAATCCAGCACAAACAGAGCCCTTAAAATGTTGGGAGTGTGAATGGCCACACTACTTTAAAGATTGTCCAGTAAGAAAAAAATAATTCTAATGTTCATTCTATCCAAGAAGTAGTTACAGTTGGGGACATGGCAAGGAGGATGCCCATAATCTGCACTGCATTGGAAAATCAACAAGAATACCACCAGACTTCTATGGTCGAAATTGAAGGCGTGATAAACATCCAAACTATATCTATTTTAATTGATCCAGGTGCAAGCCTGAGCTATATATCACCTAGAATAGTTGAATTATGCAAATTGGTACCTGAAAAGTTTGACAAATCGTGGCTAGTACAGTTAGCCACATGTACAAAACGAAAAGTTACTAGTATTGTTAGAAATTGTAAATTGATGATGAAGGATTTACTTACACATGTTAATGTAAATATTCTGCCATTAGGATCCTATGATTTATTAATAGGAATGGATTGGCTAGAGGAACATAAAGTGGTGTTAAACTGTTTTGATAAAACCTTTACCTGTACTAATGATAATGGAGATAATATAAAAGTAAAAGGGATCCCTAGGAAGGCGACCATCCGAGAACTCTCTACACTAAAAATGAAAATATTCGTAAGGAAAGGACGTAAAGTGTTTGCAGTCTATATAATGAATGGTAACGAAAATAATAACAAACTTAAACTAGAATACGTACCAGTATTAAAGGAGTTTGAAGACATCTTTCTGGAAGAAGTCCCCAAACTTCCTCTGAAAAGAGACATTGACTTCACGATTGATTTGATACCCAGAGTGGTACCAACATTGAAATATCCGTACTGAATGAATATAATAGAACTTACATAACTGAAATCACAATTACATGAACTAATCGATAAAAAGTACATTCAACCTAACATCTCTCCCTGGGGAGAACCGGTCTTGTTTGTGAAAAATAAAGACGTAAAATTAAGATTATGTATAGATTATCGAAAATTAAATAAGATGATTATTAAGAACCAATACCCACTCCCCCAGATCGATGATCTATTCAATCAATTCCACAGAGCAACTATCTTTTATAAGATAGATTTAAGGTCTGGGTATCATCAAGTACGGATAAAAGTTGAGGATATCTTTAAAACAATATTTAGGACCCGCTACGGTCACTATGAGTTTGTTGTAACGCCTTTTGGGTTTACAAACACACCTGCTGCATTTATGTATTTAATGAAAAAAAATCTTAAGCAACTACCTAGATAAGTTTGTGGTTGTCTTCATCAACGACATACTAATCTACTCTAAATATGAACAAGAACATGAAGAACATTTAAGGATAGTTTGTAGGTACTAAGAGAACAAGAACTTTACACAAAATTCAATAAATGTGATTTCTTTAAAGATATGCTTCAGTACCTCAGACACGGAGTGTCCGAGGATGTAATCTCAATTGATCTAGACAAAATAAAGGCCATCATGGAATGTCTGATTCCTAAGAACATATCTGACATCATATCATTTATGGAGATTACCAGATACTACAGGAAGTTCATAGAAGGATTCTTTAAGATTGCCTACCCCATAACTTCCTTACAAAAGAAAGGTAAAAAGTTTGAATGGACTGAAAAATGCATGGAAAGCTTTAACAAACTAAAACACCTGTTAACTACCACCTCGATATTAAGGATTGTTGATCCATTAAAGGATTTCGTTGTGTGTACCGATGCTTGCAATGAAGGGCTAGGCAGAGTTTTATTATAAGAAATTTTTGTTGTGGCATATGAATCCAGGAAATTAAAAGAACATGAGAAAAACTATGCAACACACGATTTAGAACTCGCTGCCATAATTTAGGCCTTATAAATGTGGAGACATTACCTAATTGGTAGAAAATTTATAATTATGTCGGATAACATAAGTCTCGAATACTTATTTGACCAACATAATTTGAATGCAAGACAAGCCAAATGGCTGTCCTTTTTAAGAAAATATCATTTCAAAATCAAACATATAAAAGGAAAAGAAAATAAAGTGGCAGGCGATTTGAGTCGTCACGCAAATTTACTATTTGCAAGCAGCATCTATCAATCTAGTCTGGAAAATCAGATTCTAAACACTGAAAATTCTAATAGAGTGTCATATTTTAAAAGAAAAGACTGCTAAAAATGAACAAAATCAAGTAAAAACAGATTTCATCCTAAACCAACAAGGATTGTTTCTACATAAAAATAGATTGTACATACCAAACATAACACAAATTAAACTTACAGTCGCGGATGAGCTACATATAAGACCATATTCAAGACATCCTGAATACCAGAAGATGATCACTATGATCAAGAAGGACTTCGTTTGGCCAAATATGAGGAAGGAAGTGGTATAATACTTAGCTTGTTGTCTTGAATGTCAACAAGATAAGGCAGAACATCAACATCCCGCAAGACTGTTGCAGCCACAACCCATTCCGGAATGGAAGTGGGAGACAGTTAGTATGGATTTTATAACAGGTCTGCCAAAGAATTTCCGACAGCATGATTCAATCATGGTCGTAGTCGACAAATTAAGTGAAGCTGATCATTTTATTCCTGTCAAATCTATCTATAAAGCTGTTAACATTGCAGATATTTTCATGAAAGAAATATTCAGGCTACAAGGTGTACCAGAAGTAATAATCTCAGATAGACACAAAGTTTACAGGTAACTTCTGAAAATCCTTGTTTAAAGGTTTGGGTACATAGTTAAATTTTAGTACTGCATATCATCCACAAACGGATGGGCAGGCTAAAAGAGTAAATCAAGTCTTAGAGGACATGCTAAGGATGTATGTCATGGACAAACCAGGTAAGTTGTAAGACTACCCACAATTAGTAGAATTTGCATATAATAATAATTTTCAAGTTTCTAAATGTATGAGTCTGTTTGAAATACTATATGGGCGTAAGTGTAATACTCCAATCTCATGGAGCATCCCAGTTGATAGGATAATGTTAGGACCTGATTTATTAAAAGACATGGAATTAATCGTGAAACAGGTACAACAAAATTTGAAAGTTGCACAAGACATGCAGAAAAGTTATGCTGATTTAAAAAGAACCCCTAGAGAGTTCCACGTGGGTGATCATGTGCATATAAAGGTAAATCCCAAGAAAATTTCCTTGAGATTGGGAAAGTATTCAAAATTGGCACCCAGGTATTGCGGGCCATTTGAAATTTTAGCTAAAGTAGGGTTGGTCGCGTACCAGTTAGCCCTACCACCCAATATTAAAGTGCATAATGTGTTTCATGTTTCTATATTGAAAATATATGTTCATTATGTTTCTCATGTGATTGATTGGAATGTAATCCAGGGGGAACGCGAAGGAGTGTTCCAAGTGGGACCGGAGTGCATTCTTGACAGGAGAGAACTTTTACTCCGGAACTGTACCATCAGACAAGTCAAGGTACAATGGAAGCACCTTAATCTGGAAGAATCTACTTGGGAGTTGGAGAGTAATATGTGGGAGGCATATCTAGACTTATTCCAAGAAGATGCCATGGAAGAATGAAAAAATAAAAGCTATAACACCGAGGACGGTGTTATCTTCTAAGGGGAGGTGTATGTTATACCCGCTAAATTAATAATTATTATTAATTCTGCTGGAAAAATACTTTATTTATTTTTGACAAAAAGTCAAGAATATAACATATTGTAATAAAAACATTTTTATTTAATAAAATATGTCGAGGGGAACAAAAGTGGAGATAGATGTTGAAGAGTGTTTGCTGACCCACAAGAGGAAAAAGACAAGTAGCAGGAACCACTGAGTGAGAACTCAATATGCAGGAGGCATCATCTCCCAAAAATCAGGGCATAACTCCTAGTTGAGTGCTAAAGAGTAGGAGGCTCATAAATGACCAAGTTTTAGGCAAAACACTATATACTAGTACGTCCATGAGCAGCAGGAGGCTAGCATTGGATGAGGATTAACATCTGTAAAATGCAAGAGATGGCGCATTGAAATATTTTTCTATTGTCGTTCAACGAACATGCTCGGGGGTTCTGGAGCAAGTAGCTTGGATTCTATGGGAGTTGGTTGGAAGGAATAGCTTCTCCACTTTATTTTTTTTCAGCGTTGGTGCCAAGTTCTTTTTTTTTTTAAACAGAAACTATAAAAGGTTTTAGTAAAACAAGTTGTGCATAGCCATTCAGTACAGATAGGATAGCATAACAAAGTGTTCAGGCAGATCAAAATTGCTGTACAGAAAGCTTATCCGAGGAGTTTTCCAAAAAACTATACACAGAGCATTTCTAAAACAACTAGTGTCGCGGGTAGTGTATACCCTTATAAACTGTTTACATAGTAAAAGACAGTAAAACATTTAACCATAATTGACAGAAAACTAGTTAAGGATTGCCTCTAAATTTCCCAGGCTGAACTACAGACTCTTCCTCCATTGGGTGCTCGGCTGCTGCAGTGGTTTCGTTCACCTTGCTTCCCTGGTTCATGTTGATCAACCGTTGAAGATATTCCTGAATCCTGTCAATTTTTCCCGTTATCTCCTTGAGGTTCCTCTCATTGTCATCAATCCTTGCATCGTGATTGTTGATTTGCAGAGAGGTGTAGCTCACCGTTTCCCCCATGCTCTTAATCTCCTGCACGATTTCTTTGTTGTCTATTATGCCAATTGCTGTCATCTCATAAAGTCTCCTAAGATTCTTTTTAACATCCATTATACCTGCATTATCACTTGCCTGGGACATTCTTCCAATTCCTGTGGATATATATATACGAGCAAAAGTAGAGTGCAAGGCACGAACAGAGCCTGCAAGAACACAAGCCTGGTTCTCGGCCGAGAGGCCACTTAGAATGTAACTGAGCACTTTTAGCTCCTACTGTAGGGAGGAACCTTCTTTACTTTGCCTTTCTTTGCAGACCAAGGTGCCCACCGCACCTTCCTTCCACCCTGTACAATGGCAACCCAAGACTGTGCTTCTCTCCAAATTGACAGAATGCGCTTCAGGAGTAAGAATTGAGCCAGAGCCGAGGTTTGAATACCACAACGAGGAACATGAGAGGGCGCTACAGGAGCAAGTGGAGAAGGCTACGAGGGAAAGCCTTTCCTTCACAAAGGATTGGGTAAGAGGGAGAGCTTCCCACGGAATGTCCTGCAGCCACCCTTCATCAACGCCTGCAATAACATTCAGAAGAACTCGCTCCGGAGGGACCTCGTGATAAACAGAGCCGAGAGAGGGAGAAATATGAGCTTGCATGTTGTTGCAGGGAGAATACTTACCGCGATGGTCGAAAAGACTTGGAGCATGCGAGGAGGAGGGGCATTTAACCCAAGACCGGAGAGCCATTAAGCCTACGATATTCGAGAGAGGGAAAGGGCAGAGTGTAGACCACGTGGCAGGGGAAAGAAAGGAGGCAGGACAGTGGATTAAATGGTAGGAACCATCGGGAAGCAGCGTGGAATGGAGGCCAGCTGTTAGGAGGTGACGTAAGTCGGTGGAAGAGGGGTAATGTGGAGAGATAAGGGTAAGGGAAATTTGATGGAAGAGGGGTTGAAAAGTGAGGGGAAAGGAGGGATAAGGGGAAGGGAAGAAGGAAGGGGATGGGGTGGAGAGATAAGGTGGTAGAGGAGGGGATCCTTTAGGACTTCTTTTGAAAGGAGGGAAATTTATAAAAAACAATGAGATAATGCTCATAACATGTAAGCAAGAGGAAGGCTTCCGACAAAACATTAAGGAATGAATTTGGAGATAGGAGTGTTTCCGTTCTGACTGTAATGGCCTTGTGGAAGGGAGGCCCCCACGTTAGCCAAAGCATCCGCTACAGAATTATTGTGACGAAGGATGTGAAATGTCTCATAGGATTTAGACATGAGAGGCTTGGCTTTGTCAAACAGGCGGCGACAATTGACTGATCCAAAGGGGTATCCGTTGATCAGTTTGAAGATGACATGTCGAGAGTCTCCGAATATCATTACCTTATAGAGGTTTTTAGTGTTTATGAGATGTAGACCCTGAAGAAGAGCCAGCCACTCAGCCTCATTATTTGTTCTTGTTCCTAGACCCCAAGCGAAGGTTTGTTCTACATGTCCTCTGGGATCTAGGAGGATCCCCCTGCACCTGCCACCCTTGGGTTGCCTTTCGAGGCGCCATCAAAGAAGAAGGCAAAGGAGTTCTTCTCCTTGAGCCAAGGTTTAAATGCGTTGCTGGATAGGCGTATTTCCCACGGAAAGAATCTGCAAGGTTGGGCTACACTGTGATTGAAGCTTTTGAACTGAGGGGAGCTCCTCTCTTTTAAGAAAATTTTGCACCAGGAAGAATAAGGTTCAGGAATGGACTCTTGTGAGGGGAAGGTGATGTTATTTGAGGCAAACTTCTCAATTATCATTCCTATTGCTTTAGAGGCTATACGGGACGGGACAACTTTTCGCTCCTTGAAGATGGAATTATTCCTAGCGAGCCACAATTGCCAGCAAAGGTTTTTGGGGATAGAAGCCCAGAGACGACTCAGAATTGGTTTCTTGCTTAAGGAGCTGGGATAATGATTAGACCAATCCTTAATGAGTTGAGCTACAGAACCTGGAAGGTTTAGATCAAGACCCAAGGGGAGTACGCTCTTCAAGACTAAGAGGGAGGTTTTGCATTGCAGAAAGATATGGCTAGTAGTTTCTTCATCTAAATTGCACAATGCACATCTAGAGGGACCAATTATGCCTCTTTTCCTTAGATTTTCAGCTATTAAGAGCTTATTATGCATAAGGATCCATGTGAAGCTGTTTACCTTTGGGATGCTATCAGGATGCCACACCTTCTTCCATAGTCTATCCGCTGCAATCGGTTCCCTAGTTATTTTTTTATATCCTTCTTTAACAGTATACTGTCTGGATTTTCCCCATCCAATGTGGTCCTTTGCTGCAACACGTGTTGGGGACAAGCCGTGAAGAGAGGATAAAAGGGATTCTACAGCATTAGCTAGGTGAGTTGGAGGAAATAGCTCCTTCCAGCCTATCCACTGTCCCTTTGCGTCCCACTGAGAGAGATAAAAAAGGGTGATAATCCTCTGCTCACACGCCCATTCAGCTAGAGGAGCCAGACCTGGCAACGAGAAGTGAGGAGGATGCCCTAAAATGTTGCTCCTCCAGATGTTGATCCTTTTCCCATTCCCTAGGATCCAGTAGCAGTCTGCTCGAATTGTGTTGAGGGATGCTTTACATAACTGCTAGAGAGTAGTTCCTTTGCCTGTCCAAGCACTATCCAACATTTTTGACCTGGGCCTTCTGATATATTTTTTCCTGATGACTTCCTTCCACCATTCCTTTTTTATTGTAACCAATCTCCAAATCATTTTGGCTCCCATGGCTTTGCTCATTTGCTCTGGATCCCTAATGCCTAGACCACCTTGCCTTTTAGCTCTTTTTACTGTGTCCCACTTTACTAGATGGAACTTCTTTGTCTGGACTTTTCCTCCCTGCCATAGGAATTTTATGATTTCCTTACATATGCTATTGATGACATTTTTAGGAGCTAGGACCATTGAGGTAGTATAGATAGGATAAGAAGAAAGGATGGACTGGATAAGAACCGTCTTCCCTGCAAGATTTAGCCATTTCGATCCCATAGATTGAGTCTTGGCTTTGAGTTTTTGAATAATCTGGGCCCACATGGAGGAGACCAAGAATTTTTTGACAATGGGGATGCCCAGATAGGTAAAATGAGTTCAATTAGGATTGGCTTTGATTTGCAGGATTTGAGAAATTCTACTGAGAGTTGTTGTAGTGCAGTTCCACCCATAAAGTTGGCATTTATTCAAATTTGCTGAGCTTCTGGAGGATCGGAGAAAAAGTTCAAGGGGGCTGAGAAATTTTCTAGCAATTTGTGTGGAAGCTATCCCAAGAAAGATAGTGTCATCAGCAAACAAAGCATGGTTGATGGGGGAGACTCCATTCCTAAAGGAAAGACCCGGGAGAAATCCTTCAGACTGGAGTCTGAGCAGTCTTCTACTAAGGGATTCAGCTACCAGAATATAAAGGAAAGGGGAAAGCGGGAATCCTTGCCTTACACCACGAGAGGCTTTGAAGAAATCTGAGGGTCTACCATTAATGAGAGGGGCTATCCAAGGAGAATTTATGCGAGCTTGAACTTGGCTAATAAAAACAGGAGGAAAGCCAAATTTCTTTAAGACCAAAAGGATAAAGGAGTGTCTCAGTCTATCAAAGGCATTTGCCAGATCCAATTTAATGGCCATTCCCGGTTCGCCCCTTTTGGAACTGGAGTGGATCGCCTCCTGAACCATTAGAATATTGTCACTGATTTGCCTACCTGAGATGAAACCACCTTGATTAGGAGAGATAAGGGAAGGTATAATTTGTTTAAGTCTCAGGGATAGCACTTTGGAGAAGATTTTATAGGATGCGTTACAGAGGGAGATGGGTCGAAACTTTTTGATGGAAGTGGGATTAGGCTACTTAGGAATCAGGGCCAGGAAGGTGGAATTGGTGGCTCCTCCCATATAACCTTTTTCCATCCAGGAGATGAGGCGCATCAGGTCTTTCTTAATAAGAGGCCAAAAGGTTCTGTAGAAACAAATGGGGAAGCCATCCGGGCCTGCGGCCTTATCCGGATGGAGGCTCCAGATGGCTTTTTTGACTTCTCCTTCCGAGATAGGGGATTCAAGCCTAAGTCTTTCCTCAGGGCTAATGAGGGAGGAAATATCAGACACCATTTCTTCCATGAAGCGTTGGGGGACTTGCTCCTCATCATTGTACAAATGTTCAAAAAAAGTTCTGACCTCTATGCTGATAGCCGCTTGCCCTTGGATGACTGAGCCTTCCTCAGTGTTGAGTTCTCTCATAGTGTTCCATCGTTGTTTGTCCCTGCATTGATTTTGAATGAATTTCGTATTCTGATCTCCCCCTTTAAGCCATAAGATGCGAGATCAGAGCCTCCATCCCCCCTCTTCTTGTCTTAAGATTTTTTGCAGATTTGTTTCCAGTTCTATTTCCTTAATGAGGTGCTCCTTGGTGATCGTACTTACTTCCATTTCTGCCTGAAGGGTTTCCATGTCCTTAAGGATTTTTTCCTTTTGCTTTGAGGGTTCTTGGTATTGATTTTTTGCCCAGGATTTGAGAGCTGCTTTGACCCTTTTTAATTTCTGTTCACAAGAGAAAGCGGGAGAGCCTGGGATGAAGCATCGCCAAGCACTAGAGATAATGTCTTCAACCCCATTCATCTCAAGCCAAATCCGATTCAACTTGAAGGGGAGGGGCCCCAAATTTTCTGCTGGGGGAAAGAAGAGGCATATAGGCTTATGATCCGAGACAGCTGAGCACAATATACTGGTTTCCAGATAAGAATTAAGAAGATGAGTACTAACCAGAAAGCGATCCAATCGGGCAGCAATATGGCCAGGTCATATTCTTTTATTACTCCATGTGAAGATGCCATTTTTTGGTTTGATATATGTAAGGCCCCACTGAGAAGTGAGATATTCCAGCTGTTCCCCGAATTCCACCAGCATAGAAGACCTCCAGAGGCTCCATTTGCATTAGTGGCAAGACCTGACCCTTTTAGCCAAAAGCTTTTAATGGTTGCAATGCTGTCTTCAGCGGATTTTTTTGTCTCCTGGATGAGAAGGATTGAGGTAGATTCCATTTATTTAAAGCTCTTAATAACTTCTGTCTTTTGTGTGCCTCCCAAGCCTCTACAATTCTAGGAGACCACTTTCATTACTTTTTGAGTTGTCTAAGGACCTTGTATTTCTCCTTTTTTTCCTCTTATGCACTGATTAAATATTTACTTGCTTGTGAAGTTTTGACTAGGAAGTCTAAATTAGACTGCTTTCCTGCTGCCTTTTCCCTTGCTGTCTACTGTTCTCTAATGGCTTTGTTGGACTTTCTTCCTTTTCTAGGGAGCGGTTCTTGTTCTTCTGCAAAAGTATATGTTGCTTCTTCCGAGCTTGCTTTTGCCCTTGATCTTGTAACAGATCCTTCAGAGTTTACTGCAGCATCTTTCCTTTCTTTAGATTGCATGATACCCTCTTCCTGAGCTTCCTTTTCCTGGTACTGTTCCTTTTCCTGACACTATGGGGCTGTTGCCGGTGGTTCATTGTCCTGCTGCAGGACCACTTCAGGATTTGCCTCTTGGTTTTCCTCTTGTTGAGCCTTGACTTTAAGAACCTCAAACCTATTTCCGGGGGCACTCTTTGATGAGGTAAGCTGCTGCTTAAGAGGCTTAGCTGTCTTCTTCCCACTTGCAACGTTCCATCCCTCACCTGATGAGCTGTCCATGATGGGTTTCTCAGGTTTTTTTGGGCATGATTTAGCAAAATGACCATACTCATGACAGTATTTACATTTGAAGGGGATTTGCTCATAGTCTACTGTTTGCAGATGATTCCACCCGTCAATGGAGAGAATAATGGACTCCGACAGGCCTTTCTTGAGATCAACTTCAACATAGATTCGGGCACAAGAGAACATTGGGGCTTTTGGTTCAGATTTGTCTACGTATTTCCCCAAAGTATTCCCTATTGCTCTAAAGTCCTCATCATTCCAGCAATGAAGAGGAAGATGGGGGAGCTTAACCCAGACAGGAACTGCTTTTGGTACATCCTTTTCTGGGTTGAATGACAGATCCCATTTATTCAGATACATGCCTCTTGGACCCATGAAGTAAGGCCCATTCCTGAAGATCAGATCTCGGTCCTCCTTCTTTTCAAAAATGAAAGAAAACTATCCTTTTCCACAAAATATCTGCTGAACTTCCCCCTGGATTAGGGTTCTCCAATTTTTGTTAAGCCAGAGCTCCACTGAACGTGGGGATGGCCAGAGTCCAGTGAACAAGCCAATGAGTCCTTTATCTGAGAGAGTAACTCCTTTTCTTTTTGAGGCAGCATAGCTGAGTTTAACTTCTGGGACGTCGGCACGCTTGACAAAGCGAGAAGAGGGGGGCGCAACAGCGTGGGCGGGTGGAAGAGAGGCCACTATGTCCTGAAATCGATCCTCAACGGACGCGGGATCAGGAGGATCCATGCTTGCAGGGCCACCGGCCTGAGGCGGAAACCCCTCAGCTTAGGGTTTGGAAGTCTCGCCCGATCACAATCGACACGGTATCTGATATCAGTGGTGCCAAGTTCTTATTCCGTTGCTTATTATTGATTTTAGTTACAGTAGAATGTGTATTTTAATGTGGAATCACAACTATATGTCTAGGTGAAATGTTTATGCATCCATGTTTTCTGTAGTATATTAGATATGTACAATGTTATATTATTTCTTAATGCATCTAAGATTAGGAATCCATATCAGCATCAAGGATTGCTAGTAATGTTATTATTGTAGTAATTAGTAATTCGTTTTGACCATAATTATTTAGATCTATTTGTTGTTGACCTATTATGGTTTCAAATTCAATACTCGTTCTTTAAATTATTTACATGTCTGTAAATTATTCCTGTTAAATTAGTCTCATAATGTATTATGGAATAGATCTAGTTAATTTGTACAATCGAGACTGTTTTAGATCGTGATATTGGGGAATCAATTTAAAAGGATAAAATGTAATCCACAATTCACATTGCGAAAGGTTTATTGTGGGAGAATAATTTCTAAAAGGATAAAATGTAATCCGCAATCTGCAATTGCGGAAGGAACATTGCGGAAAGGAAATTAGGGAAAGGCAATTTCGGAAAGAAAGGAGCTTGCAGAATAGTTGTTGTGGAAATTCAATTGTGTAAAGATTGAGTTGCGAAAAGACTACGATTGTGGAGGGTTAGTTGCGGAAGGTTAATTTTATTTGTAGACCTACAAACCGCAATCTGCATTTGCGGAAGGGTCCTTGCAAAATGATCGTCGCAGAGTGATCATTGTGAAAGGATCTTTGAGGAAAGAACAATAACTTAGCAAACCGGGATTAAGACAATTAAATGAATTGAAGTCTAATTGTCAAAACTGGGTTCTGATACTAGGGAAAGGGTGAACGAATAAGTAAATGCCAAGAGTTTGCAATAAACTCTCAATGTTCAATAATGCCCTGTTACAAATAGGGACTTAAATAATGTGTATTTAGAAATATGTTATATAAAGAATTTTTTTAATGGATTTTTGAGGTGTGTTACAGATGAATCATTTAACCCTAAGTCTGCTGGCTCGATAATCGATTCATTTAAACCCTCAAAACAATTCAAATGAAACTGATTTAGTTAACATAGGAAACAATTCAAATAACCCGAGCTTAGATTCAATTAATAACATTTTAATTAGGATATCAAACCCTAATTTAATTTGGATATCAACCCTTAACAGTTCAATCAGTGGACACAACAAAGAATATTCGCGTTTCATTAATTTGATCCATTCACATTTTCAAAAATTATAAACATTGAACCCCCTCCCACCCCTATTTTTGAAATAAGATGCCTTCGGAGTAAATATATATAAAAATATCCTGTAAATAGGTATTTTAATCATGAAATTGTAATGGAAAAAATATGTTATTATTTATTAAGAAAAAATATTTTTAATTTTATTCATTTCTTTTCTTTATAAATAAGATTTTGTCAAAACTAGTTCAAAATATAATCTTGATTTCCAAAATTTGAATGAAGTAATTTTATTGTCATTAGAATAGTAGTTATTCATGTAGTAATTTTAAGATGTTATGGTTTTGGTCACATCCCTTTAATTATTTTGGGAAATCCATCCAAAATTTTAAAGAGTTGTTGGAATTGCATAAATTAATTGTTGAGATTGTATAATAGGGATGCAATAGGGTTATTTGATGACTGTGAATCCATTTATGCATTCAAAACTGCAATTTCAACTATGAAAAAATGCAGTTTTAATAAAGAATATAGTAGGATTATCATGATGATAGAAAAAGATCCAAATCATATAACGTTTAGACTACTCCATTATATCTATAGGATATGTCTAAAAATTTGACGATTTGTATCGGATGAGCATTTTTTCCTAGAATTTGACGGTTTTTATTTTGTAAAATATGAATGCAATGTGTTTTAATCCCATTTTCGATAGTAGAAATGGATTGAATGCCCTCAAAACCCCTAGGGTACCCAAAATTCCAAAACTTGACAAGTGTAACATGGATTTTTAAAAATTATGACTGGATTTTATCAAAATCGTCTCAGAAAACCAACATATTCCGACCCAAATCGTAGAATTTTTAAAATAATCATATATCTATAAAGAGGCCATTTACAAACTAACTAGCATAAAAAGTACAAAAGTTTCAAAATTATTACATTATTTTTATGTAAAGCTTTTCAACAAAAATGGTAAATATCCATGAAAAGTTTTGCTTTCTTGTAATGCCCACCCTTTGTATATCAAATCTAGTGGTACAATATTTTACAAAATGGCCTCATAAAAAATACAAGTACGCTACATGTATGAGGAGTTTAATAGCCAACCAAGATAATTGTTGCTATGAGATTCTTCTAATTGTTTTCCTTATTCAATTTCCCCCCAATCTTCTTCATTCTTATTTTTCTCATCAAGTGCCAAATTTATCTGTTGAACTGTGTGTTCAACGATATTATGCTCCTTCATCGAAGAACCTGGAACACTAGGAAATCAAGTAGTTGATTGTGAACCTCCAACAAATCCCAATATGATATTGTAATGTATCTATGTTTCTAAAGCAAGTTTATCATGATTAATTTCCAATACTTGCAATTTAGTTTTCATATTGTTCTGCTTGGATTTATGTTTTTCCATATTAATACTTAGGTATTCTATGGCATGTTTCATGTTTCAAGCTGATAGGTCATTTGTCTAAGGATATTCTTACTTTCAAGGATATTATCACTAAATTTTTTAGTGGGATGATGTATGTCAAAATATAAAGCAAAGTATCTATGGGTGGGGTGCCTTTAGGAGCAGAGCAGGTCTATTGTAAGTTCATAGAGGTGCTCAAACAAAAACTCCAAACATAATTCAAAGTCAACTTTCCCTTAGTGTAACTCATGACCTAATGGACGAAAGTACAACCAAATTACCTACTTCAACAATAACGAACTAAAAGGTCCCAAAAAACGAATACCTACCCATAAATTTTTTGTTGCAGCCATTGTGCTTCAAGCCAGGCTCTAAAGTTGATCCCAGTTTCTTGCAATTTCCTCATGCACACCGAGTCTATAACAACAACAAAGAGAACTTGTGAAACTATTATCCCAAAAGTGAATCATGTGGTATTCAATCCAGAGTTAAAGGTTGAGCTTGCCATTGTATGTGGATATGATTGAGGAGAATATCTTGCACATGGGGCATTTAGAGCTATGCCTCCAAACTGTCTTGCATGCACTTGTGATGCGATTTCCTTGCATTAGTAGTGTGGCATTCTTACATTGGCTAATGAATTGATGCACGATATCTATGGTAATAAAAACACTTTGAGAGTACCCCCATTTTCCACTAATTTCCCCTTCAATAACCTTGTAACCTATTTTGCAAACATATCCATACAACTATTGCTACTACATCAAGTATGAAGCAATTGGAATAATTTCGAAGAATTGAGCATACTTTAGATTCTCATTTTCATATTCCCTAGAATTGTATCTTCGATATATGCTTTATTTTGATCGATCCTACAATTAGAGATAAGTTGCCAATAATAATAACTATCTTAATGTTTATGGAAATGAGAAGGGAGACACCAAGATAGAGGGAATGAATTTTTGCTTGGTTGTTTGTCATCCTCCCAAGTCCCCATGCAAAATTGACTTATTCATTTCCTTTAGGGTAAAGGAGGACCTCTCTCACACCTAATACCCATTTGAATGAAGTAGTCATTAAAATACCATAATGAAGTACACATAAGAGATTTACGTCCATGGATATACACTCATCTCGACCATAGTAGTAAGATTCGATTGTATTGAGAGTAAGTGTATGGAAACTATCTTGGAATACAAAATTCAGTGAATATTCAAAACGATATATTTAAGGTATGGTTGACTAAATTATTAAATATATTTACAAATTTTAAATTTTAAAGGTTCACAAAATGTTGCTATTAAAATTTAATTGTTAAGACAAAAGTAGGATTCATATTAGTGTAACTAATGCATATGCTATAGTCTAACTTTGAAGAATTGAACTATTCATTAATTGTCAATATAAGAGTGGAACTATACTAACGCCGTATCAAATGATAACTCAAGTCTCATACTATTTATAAATTCACCATTAAATGACAATGACCACATTTATGAATCTTGAACATACATGTTTTTTCCTATATATAAATATAAACTCAAATTACATAAGCACAAATGATTATGGAGAGAAAATCAAAGTAAAATCTAGACACACAAAAAGTTTTCAAACAATTTTGTGGCAATTATTCCATGTAATATTTTAAATGAAGTGGAGGGAGGGTTTCATGGTGAGCGAGGGTTTCAAAGGGCACTCGGCCTGGGACTGTACCCACCAGTTTTCTGCCATAGGTTGACGGTTTGGGTCGATGGTTACAATGGTCTGACAGGCAGGTGAACCCGTTCTCTTGTTTTGGAGCTTATTTTGTTGGACACCTAGAGTTTCTGCGGGTTTTTAGGTAACCCTCGTTAAGATCACATGGGGAGGTAAACTGTGATTTTTATTTACATTTTTACTGTGCTGTCCGGCCGACTATGAAAATGACGGAAGAGGAATTGGTGGACTTTTCTGTTGACCCGCTGGAGGAGGGTATTTTCCAGTTCTCTCCTTTTAGAGGATCATTTGCTGAGGTGGAGGCCTCTGGGCCCTGTTGGTCGGAGTTATTGGGTGCCACAAACCCCTCGCCGCTTATGGGTGATGGTCTCTCGCCCTCGGGTTTTCTACTTTCCTCACCTGGAGCGATGGATATGTCGGAGGAACCATTTCTGTTGACGCCTGGACATATTTCTAATGAACAGGGTGAGATTGAGGGTGGTAGAACTACGGCTGACTTTCTAGGGACTCTTGATGGGTGGTGGAGAGGTGAATCTCGAACGGGTGAGGGCTTGGTGAACTGTGCTGGGGGGGAACCCTAATGGGGTTTCGTTGGTAGAGCCATAGGTTCGCGGGAGTAGAGAGGCTACCCTAGCTTGGTCTCTAGGGAACCCTCTTTCGACCGTGGAGCTGGAGATTCTTTAGGTTTGAAAGGTAAGGGGAGGCACCGACGAAAATGGCAAAAGATGATGCTTATCATCAATTATACTGTGGGTGAGGACATTAGTTGGGAAATGATGGAAATGCTGAATAAATACACTCTGGTTGGGCGCTTCATGTGGAAAATGATGTCTGTCAGAACTATTAAAAAATGGGTGGAAGGTTGTTGGATGGGTGAGCTCGGGTCTGTTCCTGCTGTGGAAGGGCTAGCGAGGGGCTGGTTTGCATTCAATTTTCAGCTTGAAGACCATTTGCTTTGGGTCCTGAACCGTAATTGGTCTTTTGAATAGGCACCGGTTCTTCTAAAGAAGTGGCACCCTCTGTTTGATGCTAGTCACGAAAGGGTGGATGTTGTTCCGACTTAGGTTAGACTCCCGGGCCTGCCGCTCCCTTTCTGGACCAAGGAACACTTCATGCACTTTAGGACTTTGCTAGGTACTTTCCTGGAGGCGGACTATTCCTTTAATGTCACCAACCTGAATAGGGTGGCATGTATCCTTGTCAGTATTAACATTTGAAATGGGCTTCCGGGGGCTATGAGGATTGCCTGGAAGGTGTATTCACATTTACAAACCTTGGATTATGAAAATGTCCCTTTTTATTGTCGCAGATGTCACAAATATGGACAGCCAATGATTGATTGTCATCTGTCAACTCGTGCTAAGGTTGAACGACATAAGGTGGACAACAACTCCCTGTCTGGTGGTGGGGGGGATTTTTTTGTGCCTTCTTCACCGCCTCTTTCACCTGTGGGGATTGATATTGTTTCTATGGAAGGAAGTGAGGTTGAAGCGGTACCTTCAGGGGGGTATTTTAGTAGCTGCTCGGGACAGAATGGTTGGAGAACCTTTCTTGGTCGGTGCTCCGGGTACTCTCTCTTTTACTCTTCCTTCGTCTATTAATTTATTTACCAGGCATTTTAATGTTTCTGGTATTGACTGGGTGGAGGGGTTAACAAAACTTTCCCTTAATTCCCTTGAGATACAGCCGCCCATCTCCATTGCTATTGTTGAGGACCCCCCTTTGGGCCGGTTTTGGAACTGGTGTTGTCTAATCCGGTCCACTCACCTTCTGAATTCTCTGACTCGGGTTATTTCCTGCGTTCTTGCACAAAAGGTGGTCCTGGAGGTTTAGGGAAAAACCCTGCTGCTTCTGCTAGGGGGAGGGGCATAGTTTCACACCTAGCGAAGGCACATTCCTATGCCAAGAAGGATGTTTTGGAAGGTAAACAGATCTTTATAGATAGGGTACTTAGAGCAGTGAATGCCTGTAAGAAGGGCAAGAGATGAAGATCCTCTCCTTTAACTATCGGGGTCTTGCTGGTCCCCCAAAAATATCAGCATTGTGATGGGTGGTTGAAGTCGACAAACCCGATATTATTTTACTTCAGGAAACTTTGGGGGTTGGATTAGAGGTGAAAACTAAGCTTGAATGTTGGTTTGGTGGCTGGTGCTTCGAGAGTTTGGATGTTAGAGGTCGCTCGGGGGTTTGGCTATCGGTTGGAACATTAGGTGTGTTAAAGTTCTAAATGTGTGGGGTATGGATTCGGTTCTGGGCATTTCCATTAAAGCTCTGGACCTAGTGGACACTTTTGATGTTATCAATATTTATGGTCCTTACTTGAATAGAATTCCATTTTGGGACACTATTTTGAATCATTCTCTATTTCGGGGAGAAAGGCTAATTATTGCTGGTGATCTCAATTTCTCTTTGGGTTAGGCTGAGGTTTGGGGGCCTCATGCCAGACCTGACTCATTAAAAAATTTCTTCATTAGGCATTTGGTGGACAAAAATTGGTTGGATGTGGAGCCTGTTGTGCTTAAGCCTACCTAGAAAAATAATAGATGTGGGGAGGGGTGGGTGACGAAAAGGCTGGACAGGTTTCTTGTTTATGAGAGGGTGGTGGACTCTCACCAACTCATACATCAATGGGTTGGGATTTGGGGACTCTCGAATCATTTCCCCATTTTTCTGGAGCTCAAAAATGGGCCGGTCAAACCTCCGAGCCCTCTTAAGTTTAATAAATTTTGGCTTAAAGATGAAAGATTTATTGATCTGATCACTAATGGTTGGGCCCACTTTAATCCTGGGAATGGGCTCACCGCTGCTTTTCATTTTGTAGAAAATCCCAGGAATTTGAAAGATTTGATTAAGCCTTGGGCGTTTGAAAATATAAAGAGGGATGTCAGGAATTACTTCAGGTTGAAGCTTAACTTGCTGTGATTTATGATCAGGTGGGTGGTGGTCTATTAGATTAGGTAGATCTGGATGTCTTGAAGAGGCTGGAGGGTAGGAGGACTTCGCTCCTTTTGGAAAGAGAAGAAACCTGTAGACTGAAAATCAGAGCAACTTGGCTTAATAGTGGGGATGACAATACAAATTTTTTCCATGCTTTTTCCAAAGGGAGGAAGGCTGCCAATACTATTTGGAGTCTTGGAGATGATCAGGGACACATTTTTGACACCTTTGACAGCATGGCCACTCTGGGAGTGGAACATTTCAAAAATATGTACAAGGCTCCTGAACATGCTACTCTTGCTGAGGTCATTAGAATTGCACAACTATTTCTGGGGTTTGCGGGACTTGATGAGAATCAATATTTGATGGAGGAGGTGATGGAGGAAGAACTTAAAGGTGTGGTTTAGAGTTTTCAGAAGGACAAAAGTCCGAGGCCAGATGGATGGACGATTGAATTCTTTCTGGAACTCTATGATCTGATGGGTCAGGATCTCCTTCATGTGGTAGAAGATACCGAATCCACCGGACGGATTTCGACTTGCTTCAACTCTACTTTCATTGCGCTGATTCCAAAGGTGGACAATCCTTTGTCATTGAACGATTTTAGACCTATCTCATTATGTAACTGCATCTATAAGGTGATTACGAAAGTGATTGCTAGCAGGTTCAAACCGGTCCTATCTGAACATATTTCAGATGAACAGTTTGGATTTTTGGAAGGCAGACTGATTCATGAAGCTATTGGGGTGGCTCAAGAGGGGTTACATAGCATGGAGGTTAATATCATCAAGGGATCTATTTTCGAGATTGACCTGGATAAGGCTTTTGACAAGGTAAGCTGGCTATACATTCATCTGCTGCTATCTCATTTGGGTTTCGATATTGCATTTATCAGATGGGTTATGAGCTGCATCACTACGTTTTCCTTTTCAGTCCTGATCAATGGGGCAGCTTCCCCATTCTTTCATGTGGAATGTGGGTTGAGACAGGGCAGTCCACTGTCGCCTCTCCTCTTTCTTCTGGTCGAAGAGGGCCTTAGTCGGTCGATTAAGGAGGCGATTCGGTTGGGAACTTTCTCTGGTTTGCAACTCTCTCAGAATCTTCAAGTTTCTCATTTGTTGTTTGTGGATGATATCTTGGTCTTCTGTTCAGGTTCTGTCAAGGATTTTAATTCCTTGAATGACATCTTGAAGCTATTCTCTGTAGCAATTGGTATGAACATTAATATTGGAAAATCCTCGGTAGCCTCCAATCGATTATCAAGAGATGAAGAGCAGGCCCTACTAGCTCTTTTCCCATTTAATATTGTTAGACTTTAGGAGGGTATGCTTTACCTGGGATTCTTTCTCAAACCAAATGATTATCGGAAGCGGGACTGGGTTTGGTTACTGGAGAAGCTGGAGAAGCGACTCAAAATTTGGAGCCATAGATGGCTGTCTAGGGCCGGTAGAATTGTGTTGGTAAAATTTGTTCTCGAGGCTATACCTGTCTACTAGATATCATTGGCCTGGATCCCCAAAGGTACACTTGAAAAGGATCGCAAAATTTGCTTTCGTTTTCTTTGGAGCGGTAAACAAGAAACACATGTGACTCCTTGGGTCAGGTGGGAAAAGATTGTTGTTCCAAAAGGATTGGGAGGCTGGTGTCTCAAAAAAAAATTTCTTTTTGCAAAATCCCTGGCGACAAAAGGTAGTTGGAGAATACTAAACCTGTGGGCTTATGTGATGATTCAGAAATATATCAGCCCTGACTCGTTGGAGGACTGGATTAGGCGGTCGGATAAAAGACATGTTGGGGGATCTATCTTCTGGAAAGCAGTGGTCAAATCATTTGATGTCATTGGTGCTGGGGTTGCATGGAAAGTTGGAAATGGTAGGCATCTTAGGGTTGGGGAGGACCCCTGGGCTGGTTGCGATCAGAAACACATCCTTTTGGATAATACTGTTTGGGCGTTACAAGACTCTAGCATTAACTTACTACATCAACTCGTGGTTCCTGTACAACTGGTTCATTGGGAACAATAATGGATTCAGGATGGGGATCTTGGGCTGGCGGCTCCTGAATGTAGGGACTTGGAGAGGTATATTTGGTCACTCTCTAGAGACCACATCATTCTGCGTGAGAGGGAGGATGTATTAATCTGGGATTCTACTCCAAATGGGAAGTATACTCCAAAGGTGGGATATAACATTCTGAGTGGTTTGGGGGAGGATGGAGTTGTTGTGTGGTGGTGGAAATCCCTTTGGAAAATCAATTGCCCACCGAAAACTAAGCTATTTATGTGGTGTGTCTTGGAGAATAAGGCACCAAGTTGGGACAATTTGCAAAAGAGAAGCTTTCAAGGTCCGGGATGGTGCTCATTATGAAAGGGGGCTGCTGAATCTGTGGTGCATCTTTTCTTGTTTTTCCCATATGTCATTGCTGTCTGGAAGGAATTCACAAAGATATTTGGAGTTACATGTAATTGGAGGGGTAATAACATACTACAGGCGTGGGAAGATTGGTGTAGTTCTGTTTTGATAGACTCTATGAAAGCACTCCCTCTCTTGGTTATTTGGGGAGTTTGGATTGCTCGAAATAATTTAATATTTACTGAGAAATGTTGCACCCCTAAGATCACAGCCACTCTGGCTTGTGGGATCCTTGAAGCTTTCCCGCAACATATCATAGCTAAAAACCAGTGGGAATCTTTAGAGGTAGTGATTGATAAGACTGTCCCTTGGGCATTCTTTGATGGAGCGGCTCAGGACAATCATTGTGGGGGTGGGGCATACCTGTTTATCAGGGAAGTACATTCTTACAAGATCACGATGGGTTTGGGTGTTGGCAGCAATAATTTTGTTGAACATTTTAGCCTAAAATTACTACTCATTTTTGCAGCAGAGAAAGGGTTCCGTACTATTGTTTGTTTTGGAGACTCTATGAATGTTATCAATTGGGTCAAGAAGACTCAGGTGTGCAGACATTTGAGGCTGGAAAATATCCTCTCTTCTATTTCAGACATTATAGCTTCTTTTGACTCATTCTCTTGTAGCCATGTCTACATGGAGAATAACAGGGAGGCGGACTTGGCCTCAAAGGAGGGTTTACTTTTGATGGAGGGACAGTGGCAAATTTGTGAGCAAATTGATGGCACAAAACACTCTTATTATCATCGACCTTTCATAGAGGGGGTGGCTGCTCTGTGATTTCTTGTTTATTTTTCTTTTTAGCGGATGTTTCATATGGGACATACTTTGCTTATTCCTGTTATTGCTGTTGGAAATTTTGTTCTGAACTATATGTCTTTATTTTGATCTGTCCACATTTCCTGTTGTGGAATTACTTGATACCTGAGACTCTGTGTCTGCTCGGGATTGTTCTTTCATCCTGATACCTTATGTATATATTTTACTTGACCCTAGCAGGGTACTTTTATGAGTACACAATGAGGTGTATCTGAAAAATGTAATTTTGTTACTTGAAAGATGAAATAAAATTATGCTTTTTTTCCAAGGAAAAAAAATAATATTTTAAATGAAGGTTGAAGCCACACACATTGTTTATTCAACATTAAAAAAATACATACATTGAGGCCTTGAATCCATACTTACCTTTTAAACTCTATTTTCATGTGTATTTTTAAATTTTATAAAAATACATATTTTTTTTTATCTATAAGATATCTACTTTCGTGGACTAAATCTATGATTTGAAGTGATTTTTATCGCTCCAAGAAACCTTTCAAATTTTTTTGTAGGTCTGGTGGCTCGTCTGTCGCCCAGCTAGGGCTCAACCATTTCATGTTTCGAGGCTCGATTTGGTTGTGTTTTCTTTTGGATATGTCTGCTGCGATCTTGGAGCTCTCTCCTTTAGAGTTTCTGGAGCAGCGTCTTGAATCTGCAAGCTGGTGGTGCTTGTTTCAATATGGTGACCTCTCCCAGTATTTTATATGGATGATCCTTGTTTTGGAGCAGTCTAATGAATCTGCTATTCTCGGAGGAGGTTTCTGAGCTTAGTTGGATCACGTTGAGATTGGTTGATAGTTCTTGAGTTTCTATTTCTTTGCAGGCAGCCTTGTGTGATTCTTTTGGATCTGTCTGCTGCGATCTTGGATCTCTCTTCTTTCGTTTGGAGCATGGTCTTCTGTAGTCTAGTGGTGCTCGTTTCAAGATTGCGATCTATCCTAGTATTTGCTGTGGCTAATCCTTGTTTTGGAGCAGTCTATTGATTCTGCTATTCTCAGAGGATGTTTTTGTGCTTAGTTGGATCACGTTGAGATTGGTTGACAGTTATTGAGATTCTATTTCTTTGCAGGAATCTTTGTGTGTTTCTGTCATGGATGCCGGAGGGGGATCCTCCCCTCCATTTGAAATCTCTGCTTTCAGGAGTCTAGTTGCAACAAGTGGCAAAAGGAAACTCTCTCATATTCAACAAAATTTTGTTAAGAAACTTAACAATATTCCCTTGGTGGATCTCCTTGTGGAACAACCATGAATATTATGGACCAGGGTCTAGTAGGCTAGTTTACTGGTATTTGGCCCTCTCCCAAGGCTATTGACAGGTGGGTTCAAAGAAATTGAAAACCCCTAATCTCAGCAGGCATTCGAAGCAACTTGATTGGCAAAGGATACTATGCTTTTCTCTTTGGAAATTCTGAAGACAAAGATTTAATCTTCTGAAATGGACCATATTTCATGGGTCCTCAAGGGATTTATCTGAATAAGTGGAATCCAGAATTTGATTTGAATCAAGATGTCCCTTCCGTTGTTCCTGTATGGGTCATGTTGCCACATCTTCCTCTTCATTGTTGGAATTTAGAGTCTCTTGAAGCTATAGGCAACACTTTGGGAAAGTATATTGAGAGGGCTGAAAGAAGAGAAAAAATATACTTGTACTCGAATTTGTGTCGAAGTGGACCTAGAGGCAGGGCTTCCTGAAGTGATTAATTTGATAGTAGCAGGTTGGTCTCATGTGCAAGAGCTTGATTATGACAAATTGTCTTTTAAGTGCAGACATTCTCATGGATATGGGCACTTTTCCAGATCATGCAAGAAGAAATCCGGGGAAGAAGCTATCGAAGATAAGGGAGAACAATGGACATAAGTCCAAAAAGCTAATTCAACAAAGCATGGTAATAATTCAAAGGGAAAAAAGCAGAATTGGGCTTGAGTAGTAATCCCAAACCAAAGGAAAATGAAGCAACAATGAAGGAAATAACAACACAAAACAACTTTGAAGTACTTAGTATTCCTGAACAACAAGTTCTTTTAGCTCTCGAAGAGGGAGAACTATCCCAATCACAAGTTCAGATTCGAGAAGAAAATAAAGATTTATCTATGTCAATTTAGGGTTCTCCTGTCAATGGTCACTTTGCCACATATGTAGAAATGGAAAAAAAGGAAACCAATGGATAACACTGGTTCATTTGATGAAGACTCTCTTGAGAGATCTTCAAAAAAAGGACGCAAACCTCTTAAGAAAGTTAGGGAGGAAGAAGTAGAACGACTAAAGATGCAAGGAATCCAAGCTACAATCGAAATGTCAATTGCAAAGACCACCAAGGATAAACCTTCAAAAGGAGGCCCTCCTCCTCCTTCTGTCAATAATAAATAATGAACATCGTCTCTTGGAATTGCAGAGGGCTCAAAAATTCATCGAAGGTGGTAGTTGTAAAAGATCTCTCAAAAATGGCTTCTCCGGATGTTCTTCTGCTCCAAGAGACCAAAATTGAAGAAGATTGTCTCCTATCCTTAAGCAATAAGAACTGTAGAATGAATGTGGGGATAACAGTGAGTGCGAGAGGTTCTGCTGGTGGAATTCCTACCACGTGGCCGGAGAATCTATTCTCATTGGTCAAATATCATGCAACGCAGCATTGGATATTCATAGAACTCTGTCATTTTCCAAGTAAGACTTCTCTTGCTCTTTTTAATCTTTACGTTCCAGTCAACTACCAGGAAAAAAGAGAGTGATGGAATTCTCTGTCAGATTTTTTTTTTATCTCTTAATTCTCTCTCCAATATAATAGTGGCTAGAGATTTAAATATCATTTTGAAAATTAAAGAGAAAAAAGGAGGCGTTAGCGGGAGAGATCCAATGCTTCATTTGGTGGAAAATCTCATTCTAACGTGGGATTTGATTAATTTTAAACCAAAAAAGGAAGATTCTCTTGGACAAATAATCGATTTGGCTCAGCAAACATCTCTGCCAGACTGGATCGGTTTCTCGTTCAGAGTTCTCTATGATGGGGAAAAAATAATTTCCTCCAGCATATTGGCCAAACTTACTTCATATCATAAGTCGATCAAACTACAGATCGAAGATGACGAAGAGTTAGGTCCAATACCCTTTCGGTTAAGCCCATTGTGGAAAGATCAAGATGGTTTTATGAGTATTGTATCCATGGCATGGGAAATTGCAGTTGTAGGATCGTCGAACTATGTATGGGAGAAGAAGCTCAAAAATACAAAAGCAACGTTGAAGAACTAGGTTAAACTCTCTAAAAAAAACCCAATCAGTGAAAGGAAAGAGTCCCTGGAGAAATTGGAGGAGATACAATTGGAAATGGAAGAATCAGAAATCACCCCTGCTCTGTTGGAAAAAGAACAAAGAGCTCAGTTCAACTCCTTTCGAGCATTTAGGCGAGAAGAAGAATATTGGAGGCTGAAGTCTAGTAGTACTTGGCTGAAAGCTGGAGATAGGAACACCTCTTTTTTCCACAAGCAGTGCAGAGCCAGAATATCCCAAAATCACATTTCGAAAATAACCTCTCTGTATGGCGAATCTGTTGAAGGAATTTCTCAAATAAAACAAATGGCCGAAGCTCATTTTCAGAACCTTTTTAGGGAAGATGGCTGCTATGATTTCTTGTCCAACTTTTCTTGCTTGGTGAATGAGGAAGAAAATATTGAGTTAATGAAGCCTTTCTCGGAGCAAGAAATTATTTATGTTATTTGGGATATGGAGCCGGATAAATTCCCAGGACCTGATGGATTTTCCTTTCACTTTTATCGAGTGTGTTGGAAAGTAATCAGGGTAGATCTTCTCCGGATGATAAAAGCATTCCAATTAAAATCCAAAGTTGGTGGATGCAAAAATTCCACATTCCTTGCTCTAATTCCAAAAGAAGTCAATCCTTCTTCTTTTGATCGATTCAGACCTATATATCTTTGTAATGTATATTATAAAATATTCTCTAAACTCTTAGTTAACATGCTCAAACCTCTGCTTGGAAAGCTGATTTCACCTCTTCAAGGTGGGTTTGTAAAGGGGAGGCATATTTTGGACAATGTAATTCAAGTACAGGAAGCCTTGCATTCTAGCTTTCAAAGGAAGGAGAAGGGCATGCTAATCAAACTCGACATGGCAAATGCATTTGACAAGGTAAAGCTTTCTTTTCTTTACTCAGTTCTTCATTCTTTTGGATTTAGCCCAGCCTTTATAAATTTGATTAAAGCATGCACTAATAAACCTTGGATAACGCCATTAGTAAATGGCAGACCTACAAATTTCTTTCAAGTATCCCCGGGTCTTCGTCAGGGCTTCCCTCTTTCGCTGTTTTCGTACATTCTTATGTCTGATTCTTTAACTAGAAATTTAATGGTAGGGAAAAATGATGGGATCATTCCGGGAATAACTTCTTCAGTTGGAGTAGAAGCTATTAACCACGCCCTCTTTGCGAATGATACTATGCTTTAGGGAAGGGCTTCTTTAAATATGGCAAGAGCTTTTTCAGACATTATGAATCACTTCTATATCATTTTAGGGGAACTTATTAACATCTGTAAGAGTGTCGGGTATTGTTGGAATGAAGATCAATCAACAGTGTCAAATATTTCACAGATTTTGGGTATTGAAGGATTTGCTTCTTGGGATAAGGTTAAATATTTGGGTCTTTAAATAACCCTGGGGAAAAACAATCCTTCCCTCTGGTTGGAAATCATTGGCAAGATAAAAGCTAAGATTGTTTCGTGGGGTGGCCTCTAGCTTACAAAGGCAAGGAAGCTCATATTGATAAAGTCAATTATCTCGGCCCTTGCTATTTACCAATCTTCACTTCTTTTGGATCCAAAATCAATTATGGATAAGATATCCAAGATGGTCAAAGATTTTCTCTAGAGAGGTGGGAAAAAAATCAGAATCATATGCATTTGGTAAACTGGGAAAATGTAAAAAGACCTGTTCTTGAAGGTGGTCTACAAATCAGAGATCTAGGACCATCTAATCTAGCTATGGGAGCTAAATTTCTTTGGCAGTTGTTTTCTAATAAAAAGCATCCTGATAGTCAAATATTTTGGAAAAAATAATTTCATGGAGATACTCTAAGAAATATTCAATTGGAAAATACTCCAAAAGGTTATATTATTTGGAATTTGTGCAGAAGTTGTCTTGAATTTTTTACTAAGCATCTCTACCGAATTCCACGTAATGGTAGACAGACTTCTCTGTGGGAGGATGAAATAGCTAGAAACGCTCCTTTAAATTCCGATGCATCTCTCAATGAGATTCAAATATGGTTAGTAAATAAAGGAATTTAAAAACTATCTGATATCATTTCTTGGGGTTGCAATGGAAATTGGGATGCGTGTTCATTCCCCAAATTGCCATATCGTGAACCTCTTCTTCTTGCACAACATACTTTGTTGATAGAGAAATTGGTTGGTATGGATCCCATTCACTTCTCCTGTAAAGATATGTGGGGATGGGGTCCAGCTGGAGTATACTCTGCTGCCATTGGATACAAGGCCTTACAGACTTCAATGCAGAATTCTTTTTTTCCCTCCTTTGGCACACTCGACACAACTTGCTGGAAATTGGTTTGGAATTCGCCCAGCATTCCAAAAGTAATTTTTTTTTACATGGACTATTATGCACCAGAAAGTTTTAACTAGAGAGAATTTGATAAAAAGAGGTTTCTTGGGTCCTTATAGATGTTGCTTCTATCTTTAAGCTACCAAGACTTCAATACATATCTTTGTAGGATGTGTTTTTGCTCAGAAAGTCTGGGCTCAATTCATGCATTGGTTATCTTATTCTTTAAATTATGACCCTGTAATTCTTTTTAAAAACTGGCAGTCAAGGTATCCTGGTTCTCTCTCAATCAGTCAAGAATGGAGGCAAATTTGGCAAGCCATGCCAAAATTCATATGGTGGAAAATTTGGCTGGCAATAGATGATTTGATCTTTAACAACAAAATTTCGAAACTTGAAAATGTAGCTTTAAAAGCCAAGGTGTTTCTTTTGGAAGTGGTTGGAAATCCTCAAATTGATGAAATTAAATTAGAATCTAAGCATAAATGGTTGGGATCGGTGAAAGAGGATAAAGTTTAGTCGGGATTGTGCAATCCTGTTATTAAACCAATCTGGCAGATTAGATTTTCAAAAAAGGAATTTTCAGAATGGTGGCAAATGAAAAATATAGTTTCAATCTTCTTCGATGGAGCGTCAAAAGGAAATCCAAGGAAAGATGGAGTAGGGCGATTGATCTTCTATCCAGGTGGAATGTTAGAAACAAGCTTCAGTTGGGGAGTAGGACATCTTACAAACAACCAAGCATAATTATATGCACTTCTAAAATCTTGTCAACTTGCAAAGGCAGCAGGACATAACAACATTCAAATATTTGGAGACTCTGAAATCATCATAAAAGTTTTAAATTCCGATACAAAGTTCAACAATCTCAGCGTGAATGTGACCATGCAAAGGCTGCATTACATTTTGATAGATTGTGCTTCAGTTACCTCTTATCACATTCTTCGTGATTTGAATAAGCTGGCAGATTTTAAAGCAAATTAAGGTTACTTGATTCTTCTAGGAATGCGAAGCTTAAATGATGGTCCTTGTTCGATGAATCCCATTCCGTAATTTGGGAAAGAGACTTTTGAATTTGAGAAACAGATTTTTTGGATCAGATGTAATTGGGAGAAGGCCCAATGAATTCTTTAGCAATAAAAAAAGTTAATCGTTTTGGTTAAAAAAAAAAGATATCTACTTTCGTATTGTAATCCTCTATAATTTATCTTTACATATATATATTTTGGTATAAAATAATATTTGTACTTGAAAATAATATTTTTTTTAACAGAAACTATAAAAGGTTTTTATAAAACAAGCTGTGCACAGCCATTCAATACAGATAAGATAGCAGAACAAAGTGTTCATGCAGTTCAAAATTGCTACACAATAAGCTTATCCGAGGAGTTTTCCAAAAAACTATACATAGAGTATTTTCAAAACAACTAGTGCCTGGGGTAGTGTGTACCCTTATAAACTGATTACAAAGCAAAAGACAGTAAAACATTTGACCATAATTAAAAGAAAACTGGTTATGGATTGCCTCTGAATTTCCTGGGCTGAACCACAGACTCTTCCTCCATTGGGTGCTCTGCTGCTGTAGTGGTTTCGTTCACCTTGCTTCCCTGGTTCATGTTGATCAGACGCTGGAGATCTTCCTGGATCCTATCAACTTTCCCCATTATCTCCTTGAGATTGTTCTGGTTGTCATCGATCCTTGCATCATGATTGCTGATTTGCAGAGAGGTGTAACTCACAATTTCCCCCATGTTCTTGACCTCCTGCGCAATTTCTTTTTTATCCATTATTCCAATCGCTATCATCTCATAAAGACGCCTAAGGTTCTTTTTCATGTCCATGATACCTGCATTTTCACTTGCCTGAGACATTCTGCCAGTTCCTGAGGAGATATCAATACGAGCAAGATTACAGTGCAAAGAACGAACAGAGCCTGCTACCACGCAAGCCTGATTCTCGGCCGAGAGGCCACGTAGAATGTAACTGAGCACTTTGAGCTCCTGCTGCAGGGAGGAACCTTCTTTACTTTGCCTCTCTTTGCAGACTAAGGTGCCCACTGCACCTTCCTTCCACCCTGTGCAGTGACAACCCAAGATCGTGCTTCTCTCCTAATTGACAGTGTGCGCTTTAGACGTGAGATTTGAACCAGAACGAGTGTTTGAATACCACAACGAGGAACCCGAGAGGGTGCTTCAGGAGCAAGAGGAGAAGGCTGCGAGGGCAAGCCTTTCTTTCACAAAGGTTCTGATGAGAGGGAGAGCTTCCCACGGGATCTCCTGTAGCCACCCTTCTCCAACGCCTGCAATTACATTCAGAAGAACTCGCTCTGGAGGGACCTCATGATAAACAAAGCCGAGAGAAGGAGTAAAATGAGTTTGCATGTTGCTGCAGGGAGATACATACCGAGATGGTCGAAAAGACTTGGAGCGTGCGAGGAGGAGGGGCATTTATCCCAGGACCGGTAAGCCATTAAGCCAACAAAAACCAAGAGAGGAAGTGGGCAGAGAATGTACCACACGGCGGGGGAAAGAGGGAAGGCATGACAGTGAAATAAATGGGAGGATCCTTCGGGAAGGAGCGTGGAATGGAGGTCAGTTGTTGGAAGGTGACGCAAGGCGATGGGAGGAGGGAAGTGTGGAGGGATAAGAAAAGGGGGTAGAAGGAAGAGGGGTTGAAGAGTGGAGGGAAAGGAGGGATAAGGGGAAGGGGAAAAGAAAGGAGGAGGGGTGGAGGGATAAGGTGGAAGATGAGGGAGGTCCTTAGAACTTCATTTAGGGAAAGGGATAGCCGTATTTAGGATTGAGAAGGTCCTCATAACTTGTAAATGAAAGGTAAGCTTTCGACGGATCATTATGGAATGAATTTGATTATAGGAGTGTTTCCGTTCTGGCTGTAATGGCCTTATGGAAGGGAGGCCCCCATGTTAGCCAAAGCGTCCGCTACAGAGTTATTATGGCGAAGGATGTGGAATGTCTCATAGGATTTAGACATGAGAGGCTTGTCTTTGTCAAACATGCGGCGACAATTGACTGATCCAGAGGGATATTCGTTGATCAGTTTGAAGATGAAATGTCGAGAGTCTCCGAATATCATTACTTTACAAATATTTTTAGTGTCTAAGAAGTGTAGGCCCTGTAGGAGTGCCAGCCACTCAGCCTCTTTATTGGTCCTAGTTCCTAGACCCCAAGCGAAGGTTTGTTCAACATGTCCTCTAGGATCCAGGAGGATCCCCCCCACACCTGCCACCCCTTACTTGAAAATAATATTACTATGATGTCAATGACCAAATTTTACAAAATATAGTATCTTATAAAATAAATGTATTTATATGAAAGTAAAATAAATAAAATACAACTAATTTTTTATCACTTTGAAAAAAAAACCAAATTTATTTGAAACCATAGTTACATATATTAGTCTTAATTTGGACAAGGTTCAATACGATATGGAGGAAAATCTAATAAAAAAATCCATTTCATTCAAAATCAACATAACACTAATACATTAAAAAAGGGAAAATAATAGTATGGTGATTTTTTTTCAAATCCAATTTAAACAAGAGGCATTAGGTGGTAATGTTTCATGACTCCCGACACCAGGAAAGAGATAGCAACAAGGGTAAATAGAACTCTAGTTGCAACAAGTATATGAAAAAAGAAAGAGATCTCAACAAGTGTAAACATAATTATAGTCGTAGTAAGTATATAAAAAACTATTTTATGCAGGATATTTGGGCACCACGACCAACAATGATAGGTATATTACATGAAGTCGCTAGGAAGGAGACAACATCCTTCGTAGTGAAAACATGGGTGGTCGTGCCTTGAAGGTCGACTCAAAGATGAAGTCAATGGGGAGGAGGTTGATAATAACAGGGTTACTTGAGGACCAAGCGGTTGGAGGGTAGATGATTGGTCGAGTCGATGGAGGCGAAAGCAGTCGAGGTAGATAGACTGGAAGAAGGATATAGATTAGGTTTTGAAGCCGACACGAAACATACGGAAGTGGGAAGAAGTGGCTGGTGGAATTAGGCGTCAACGAGAAACGATCGATCCACAAGGAAGAAATAAAAACAAGGGTATATTTGGGATGGTGTTATATCCTAAAATGACACATCTCTTCCCATGACCACTTTCCCATGATTTCGTCGCATGTCGACACTTCATGAAAGTCATTTTAAAAGTACCTATATTGGAGGAGCCATATCTATAATTATGTAACTCCATTTTCTCTAAATCATTGGAAAGGTATTTGAATAAGAAAAAAGTTTCCAGAAGACACCAAAGCCTAAAAATTCTTGGAAGTACCATAAAAATGATATATTTTGACCTATCTGTGACTTTACTTAAGGGAACCCATGGTTATACATTTGTATTCGTGACTCTGCTTCACTAGACCCACAATTTTCACCTGTAGTGGAAAAAAATATGAAATTATCTGAATTCTCGAAATTAGGGTGAGTTTGGGTTGTTTTGGAACTGATTGGGAAGTTGTAATTGATCCCTATTCGACCCCTACTCTTCAAGAAATTATATAAGAGAGGGAGAGAGGTATATGGGGAGGATTTGATCTTTGCATTTTATGTTGGTGGAATTGGGAATCTCATCCCCCCTACCTTTCCACTAGATGCTATCTCCTTATGTTGCAGAGATTGGAGGTTGAGATCCTTTGGAGAAGAGAAACAAAAGAACCAGATCAAGGTTTCAAGAGGTGCCTGGAAAGAGAAGAGGGTGAACTTTGTAGTTTCTTCCACTTGTTTAGTAAATATGTGATGTCCTTCTTCATCCCGAATCATTGTTCAATGTATGATTGAATCTCTATTTTGATTATATGATGATGTCTATCAGTTTAGGGTTTCATGTTTTACTAAACATAATATCTTTTCATATAGTCTATTTGGTTTGAGGAAGGTATAACTTGTTTTGTAGGTCTCTTGGAGAAGAGGAGCAGGAGAAGGGATACAAAAATATTGGAACATCCTTCAGTGAATCAGGTATGTACATTACTTGTCTCTGAATCTTGCTTACAATTTCTTGTTGAACATTCTGCATCTTTCTTTCAAACCTAGTATGTTGATGGCCTCTTAACCCCCAACCATAGGGACACTTTCCTCTACAACAGACTTGACGACTCCATTGGTGATATACTTGTCTATTTGGGGATTTATTGACTTATTTCCAATGTATTTAAGGTTTAAGGTCCTTCTTGCAAGTTAGGAGCAACTCTCAAACTTGTTAGAACACTTCCTCTGCCATTCTAGGACAATTTTTGACCTTTGTGCCACCCATTCGCAGGTTCTATACTGAACAATTGTGACTTTAGGATGCATTCAAAACCATGTATACTAGAAACCTATGATTCATTCATGACCCTGCCTTAGGGAAACTCAGAAATTCCCCTAAAAGTGTGTTTTTTCATCATTTTTTGGCTGTTTAAGGGATGTTTGAGAGGTCTTTTAGGGTCCTCAGTATGTGCATGACTCTATGGAGTTAGTGTCATCTCTTTTAGGTGCTATTATCTAATTTTTAATTCCTTTATCTTGTTTTGCTTCCTCCCCCCACCTCCTTCTTTGGCTTGACCTTGTTGGATAAGGTGTTGAGCAGCCTTTGTTTATAGGTTTAGGATGAACCTTGGACATTCTTGACCCTTATTTGTGTCAGTCTTATTGGTTAGTATCTTCATGCCAAAGTGGTTGGATTTTTTACCTTTGTAATCCCTCCTTCAAAGAGAGGTTCTATCCAGTATTAGGGAATCCCAGGGCTTGTTTGAGGGGTGTAAAGCAGTAGTCTATTTGCTTTGCTTACATTACTTTGCATGCATTAGTTGATAGGCTATTTATATTTTGCATTTATAAAAGACAAAGGAAAAATAACACATAGTTTCTTTATATTCATATAGGTTAGGGTTTTAGTCCAAATTTCAATGCATGTCGTTGTTCTTGAAAATATAAAAAGAAGTTTTTCTTTCGTGGCTTTCAATTTTTAGTTTGAAAAGAAAGAGAAGTAGGTTTTCTTTTGAATTTCATTTTCTCTTTTTTCCGAATCGAGTTAAAACACCATTGGTTTGACCTCTGCCACCCTTTGAGTAATCAACAACCCTTTAAAATGAACGTTTAATATCTAAAATATATTAGTAATTGTTTGTTTCTAGGGATGACACACACTAGTCTAGGCTACTGTTTTGGGTTAGGGATATCTCAACTTCCCAAAACTTTAAACTTGAACAGAGTGTTCTATCTTTAAGAAATCCAACTTTGCAAAGAAAGATACTGGAAATATCCTCTCACACATGAGTCAATCACGAGGTTGTACGATATTGAGCATTTGGAGATACCCCTCCTCTACTTAGTAAATCATACACCAGAGTTGTTACACATTTTTGGGACTCACCCAGTACTCCCCCTCCCACCCCATGTGGTGCCTCGTACTACTTGAGTTTTGGGCTTAGATACCCTGCCCATGTGCATCGACTGGACCGGCGACTGTTCTGCATTCCTTTCTTTGAGTTTTTGGTATCCTTAGCATCTTGGCATATATGACTCTTACACATGTGGCAGTGGAAGGTTATTTCCATTGCCAGTATGGTAGACTTGGAAGGTAACCTCGATTGACGATTTGGGAGGGCGTTTGGGTGATTCCAGTGCTTTCACCCAGAAAAATCATCATGAGACACCAAGTAAATACTCTATGACCTTCAATTGTATATTCTAGTCCCTAATCATCCCAGACTCTCCTTTGGAAGGCATCCTTTGTTTGCCTAGTCTTGATACTTGGGACTTTTTCTAGTGTTGTGCTCTTTGTGTTGTTGGTTACTGGTTGAAATCATATTTGTGTTACTTGGTTAAGTCATAAACTATGGATAACACCCCTACAGACACTAACCAGGAGGCCCACATGCTAGGGGCTCCTTGTACTTTTCCTCTCACCAGGAATATTGGTGTTCCTTTGATGGCCACTTTGAATCTACCTAGATTCACCCTAGGGCTATCGGTTTGGTTGTTTTCCACTCCAACTGTCTCGAATGCTCATGATGCTTCTCAAGCAAGCACCTTATATCAAGGGCATCAAAACATTGCTTCCCCTTGACCTATAGCTGCTTGTGATCCTCCTTCTACCTCATGCAGTGAAAGTTCTGATACTAGTAACTGGCAGTATAAAAGTAGTAAAAGAAGGAAGAATAGGAAAAACACTCGAAAAAGGGAGCACCTGTTGAACCTAACCACCCAACCTCTGGAGCTCATACTGGGGGCACCCATCCAACCTCTACAGGTCATGTTGGATCTAAGAACTCAACCTCTGCAAGTCAAGTTGATCCTCACCACTCAGCCTCTGGAGGTCATGCTCATGGAACCCTTCCAACCTATGCAAGTCATGTTGGATCCAGTCACTCAGCCTCTGTACTTCATGCTGGGGACACCCCTCCAACCTCTGTAGGTCATGTTGGAACCCATAAATCAACCTCTGCAAGTCAAGTTGGTTCTCACCACCCATCTTCTGGAAGTCATGCTAGGGGCACACACTCAACCTCTGCTAGTCAAGTTGATTTTAACCACCCAGCCCCTGGAGGTCATGCTGGGGGAAACAACCAACCTTTGTTAGTCATGCTGGATCGAACCAGCCAACCTCTAGAGGTCATGCTGGAGGAAGGAAATCAACCAATGCAAGTCATGCTGACACTATTGCGAAAACCACTTGTTCGAAGTGCAAGCCGAAGTTTCCTTGTAGACTTTGCGAGGGTGACCACCTTACCCATCAGTGCCTTGCTATTGCAGAGGTTCGAAGAGTTTGGTTCTAGGGACATCCCATTCTTAAGCAGTCTGAAGTTTCTCAACAACCCATTCAACCTTCGGTTGATCAAGTGGTTGAAACAATGTCATCTTTGGTCAATCCCACTCTTCCTTCGGTCAATCCCACTCTTCCTTCGAAGAGTGACCTTTACCAAGTGATTGAACCGATGCAATGTTCAGTAAATCCCACTCTCCCTTTAGAGAATGATTTCCATTAAGCGATTAAGTCGGTGCCAGCTTTGACCAATACCACTCTTCCATTAGAGAGTGAATCTTCTGCTAGTCACATTTTCTTCACTGCCAGTTCAGAACCTTCTGGACAAGGGGGCACTAACCTTGCTTCAGATGAACCCCCATCAAGCTCTCAGATTGTTTCCTTTGATTGGGATGGCCTAGTTCAGTCGCGCCTTCCTTCCACTGCACCTTTCGAGATAAAGGTCAAAGTTGAACATTATAGGATTGCTCATTGTATTGTTAATGAAGGAGCCTCACTTAGTATCTTATCTACACGTGCTTGGTGAGGCATGGGATCTCCCAGCCTTATGTCAAATGATAGTTGATTACTAGATTTTGATAGAATAACTAGTACAAATTTGGGAATTATTACTCAAACACCTACTAATTTGGGTGGGAAGAGCGTCTTAGTTGATTTCATGGTGATATAGGACCCCTTGGACTTCAATATTCTCCTCGGGCATGATTATGTTTATGCCATGCAAGATATGGTGTCAACGTTCTTCTGTGTGATGTACTTTAATCATAATAGAGACATTCTCACTATCAACCAGTTGGATTTTCTTGATCCCTCCCCTGACCAAACTAGAGACCAGGTCTTTCCTTTATTGATTCCTAGTGTCTCGATAGACACTACCCCGTTAGGGGTTAAGTATGTGGCCTCATATCCCTCGCGTTCAATTGCTACCGAGAACAATCCTTTGTGTTCATGCTTACCTTCTCGGTACTCGGTCCCAACAGTTGACCAGGTGATTCATCTTATGTAGATTGTGGAGCCTTCTCTCCACTTTGTTGATCGATTTGAATGTCTAGACATGTGTCTTATCTGGGATGGTCTACTTTTTTCTGACGAAGTCTTCCTAGAGTCTTTGATACAGTATGACCTTCTTATGGACGACGGTTCGCTTGTGACTAAGTATAACCTTGATTTGCTTAATAAGGATGATCTTTCCATTGATTTATCTCCTTATGTTGGTCTTGTTGATTCTTTGGACTCTCCCTTTGAACAACAAGTCAATGATTCTGATGAGTTTGATTATTCTTATAGATTTCTCAAATCCTGTGATACTAAGTTTGTTCCTGCAGACTCTATCTCCCCTGTTGATTTTTTATTTCCTTCTGAGATTGATCCTGCTGATTATAAACCCTCAAGAATTGGAACTATAGAATATTCTTTGGGTGATTCTGCATTGACTTCCCCTTCATTGGAAGATAGCAAAGTTGCATGTGCTTTTGCCAAAGTGACCTCCATCGGATCTTTCCTTATAAATATGATCTTGATATTGTTGTTTCCTGGAGAAAGGATTTTTAGTTGGATTCACAACTGTTTACTGGACTCTCCTTGTTGTTCAAGTTGTAACTGCATTTGCATGTACCCTGCTCATGCTTATGAGCCTGATGTCGGCTTCCACGCTCTTAGCTCATTGTATAAGCCCTCATCTATACCCTCGTCATCGCTCATCTTTGTGCCATCTTGCCTTTGCAAATTGACACCTTTTCCTTGAGGAGACGTTCCCCGAGTGTCTTTATCTTTCTCATGTGCCTTCTATTATGCTTAGGCCTGTTACTTGCACTTGGAACTGGTTTCCCCTGCCTATGACACTCATCTCCTCACATTTAGAGCATTCTTTTTTCTCTCCTTCGAGCACATTAAAAATAGTAAGGAGGGCGCAGATTGACTTTTCTGGACTCGTTAAAACTTTATGGGAAATATATGGAGTTATATTCAATCCCTAGTATGACTCCTTAATTGTGACTAGATCACCGAGTTTGCTTGTTCCTTCAAACTCGTTAAAGGACGTGAAGGAACATCCACATAGTTACAAGTTTACCCCTTTTTTCGACCTTGTGGATTACTTAGGAAAACATAATACTCTATTTTCTTCGGAATCTAGAAGAGTATCTTCAGCTACATATTTATGTCTTTTCAGGGCCTGAAGGACCAAACTTATGGAAAAGGAACCCTTGGTCGAGCTTACTTTTCTCTTTTTCGTGCTCTAGACCTAAACATGAAAAAGATTCTGAGCATTCTTTATGTCATTTGTCATGCTTGTTAAACCCTATTACAAAGCATCAAGTTTGTTGTTGTTTATACCATTCTCATAAATAGATGGAACTTTCTGAGTGATCTTGCTTTCCTTCATAGTTGTTAAAACTAGAGCGTTCTGCTTGCTTATGAAGGAGCGTTAGTCTTGTGATAGTTTACCCCTTTTTCGGACCTTGTCGAGTAAATACGAAAAATGCATACCTTAGTTCAATTGGACTAAGAGAGTTCTCCTCTAGATTGTTGTACACTTTTTTCAGACTTAGGAGACTAAATTTATGAAAAATCACCCCCCTAGAGTCTTCTTTGGAGTTTTCAGACTCTCAAAACTATGAAAACACTGTCGAGCGTTCACTAATTCGGGTTCATAAAATCCACGAATCAGTGCTTTATCAAGCTTTTTTTGTCTCTTCTTCACGCCTGCCAACAATGAAGAAGGTCCCGAGTTTGCTTTCTTGGACTCATTAAACCTTTACAAGAAAGAAGGGAAGGGGAGGTTCATTCACATGTTTTTTACATCATGGTAGCAAGTATTGTCTCCTTGAACAAAGCACTAGTTTCGAGTCTATCAAAAGTTGGTTCCAGGTTTTTTACCTTATCCTGATTCATGGTTTTTACTCCTCCAGTTGGTTTCTTGTCTAATTATATGGGGAATCTGTTGATGTCTCCTACATTGTAGATTTGTATTGTTGGTCCTTTTGTTTCAAAAGCTACCTAATTCACCTTTGTGTCGTGTCACTGTTCAAGGATAACCCATTTTAGATCATTTTGTAGTTGCCTTGACCTTTTGTGTCGGCCATTCCCTGGTATCAGTTCATTACATCCAGTTTTCAGTGGTACTTGCTCCAAAACTTTGTTCTAGTTCCAGATCCAATTAGTCTCTGACTTACCTCATGTTGGATGATGAAGTATGCCTTAATTCCTTCCTTCCAATGGATCTCTTCCTATCGAACTCAACACATATTGCTCTGGGAATTGAATTTAGATTTTATGATAGTGTCTTGGGGATTGCAGTCATAAGTGGAAATTTCCCTCGCTATTGGGTAGTGGGAATACCTTAATTTCTCCTACTCGTTGTATTCTTCAGGTGTTCGACTTCAAGACCTTGTATTCACACTTGTTAGAATGTACTAGGTACCTTGGGGACCATTTTCATTAATGGTGGTTTTCCTCGCATTTGTTAACGGTTCTCATCATTGACCGGTAATCAAATGATTTCCTCCATGTTCAACTTCAACTCCTTTATTCGCAATATGGTTAGGATTCATACCTTTGGGCGGTTTGGATTGAAGACCTTGGGATGACAGTAGCATCGCCATTTTTTGATATTACCCGAGTTGCACAAGACCTTGTCACACTACATATGACATTTGCTGAGACATAGATCCACCTTGTATTCTTGTGGCTATGATCGATTATTAAGCATGGATCCACCTTGTTCATTGGTGTCCATGATTCCTTTAGATTTTATATGGCGCCTTTTTGCATATTGTGTGACCATGATAGTTACATCGGTTATACACATATTGGATCCACTTCTATATTTATGGAGATGATTTGTATATGGACCTGTATGTCCCAAAGATCAGTTTTGTCGAACATTTATCTCTCTTTCAAGTACCTATGTTCGAGCTTTTCGATCTTGGATCCTCTACTCTCTCCATGACTTAGTTGTTTCCTTTTTATAATATAATTTGGCTATCAGATTCTCCTCTGACCTCATAAATTAGGGGGAATATGTTATATCATAAAATGACACATCTCTTCCTGTGACCACTTTCCCATGATTTCATTGCATGTCGACACTTCCATGATGACACTTCATGAAATTCACTCAATAAACACCTATATTGGAGGAGCCATATCTAGACGTATTTAACTCTGTTTGACCTCTTCTCTGAATCATTGGAAAGGTATCTTAGTAAGGAAAAACTTTCTAGAAGACACCAAATACTGAAAATTCTTGTAAGTACCCTAAAAATGAGCTTTGTTTACCTAACCACGACTTTGCTTAAGGGAACTCGCAGTTATACATTTGTATTCACGACTCTGATTCACTAGACCCGTGATTTTCACTTGTAGTGGCTTAAAAAATATAAAATTATATTGATTCTCGAAATTAGGGTCAGTTTGGGTGCTTTTGGAACTGATTGGGAAGTTGCAATTGATCCCTATTCGACCCCTACTCTTTAAGAAAGTATATAAGAGAGGGAGAGAGGTCTATGGGGAGGACTTGGCCTTTGCATTGTTATGCTGGTGGAATTGGGACTCTCACCCCCCTACCTTTTCCATAGATGTTATCTCCTTGTGTTGCAGAGATTGGAGGCTGAGATCCTTTGGAGAAGAGAAAAAAAAGAACCAGATCAAGGTTTCGAGAGGTTCCTGGCAAGTGGAGAAGGCGAACTCTGTACTTTCTTCCACTTGTTTAATAAATATGTGATGTCCTTCTTCTTCCCAAATCATATTTCAATGTATGATTGAATCTATGTTTTGAATATATGATGATGTCTATCAGTTTTGGGTTTCATGTTTTACTGAACATAATCTCCTTTCATATAGTCTATTTGGTTTGAGGAAGGTATAACTTGTTTTGCAAGTCTCTTGGAGAAGAGGAGAAAGAGAAGGGATAGAGAAAGCTTGGACCAACATTCAGTGAACTAGGTATGGAAATTACTTGTCTCTGAATATTGCTTACAATTTCTTGTTGAACCTTGTGCATCTATCTTTCAACCCTAGTATGCTGATGGCCTTTTAACCCCCAACCATAGGAACACTTTCTTGTACAACATATGGCCTCCAACTATGAGTTGGGACAACAAGGGTGTCACACCAGATGACTAAATAAGCCAATAAAGTGAACTGAAGAGGGATTCAAAGTGCAGGAAATACAGGCTTGTTGCGGAGGAAGTTGTAGTGGTAAATACATGAGTAATTGTGGTAGGTGAGTATGCCAAATGGCATAACACACCAAGAAGATTTTGGGAAATAAATCAAATGATAATGGGACAGAGAGAAGAGAAGAACCCGGAGGCTTCTAGAGGAAGTAGAATCACGAAGTTGAGGAAGTGGAAGGAAATATAAATGCAGATCGAAGACATGAAGAAAGGACTTTTTTGGGGGGGTTTACTCATATTTTTAGTGCTTATGAAGAATGGTAGAACAAAGTCGATTGTGACAAGAAGGGATTGAATCCTTAATTTGTATAAACAACATAACTTGTAATTTATTCTTAAGAATTAATATAAATAATCCTTCATGGTGTATTGTGAAAATCCTATGGTGTGTTTTCCATTTGGTTTTGTTGTGTACTATGATATGCACCCCGTTGTGGTGGGTGTGTGCACCAATTTGGTATCAGAGAAAAAATATCATTTTCAAATGGGGGTGAAAAATCCAAATGTAGTTGGAAAAATGAATTGATCAATTGATTGAAGTGATAATTGGCTCGAAGAGGTGTGAATGTCCATGGTAAAGGACAAAGGCCATGTGTAGGGTTGATCATTAATCGTGAAACATCTGAGGAATGTGTGCAGACGATGAAAACTAATGAAGAGTGAGTTGGTTACTATGAAAGAAGCACAAAAGAGTAGATTTGATGCTAAGACCCTAGACCACAATGATGAAAAATTTGAGGGAGAAGAATCTCACGAGGAAGTGGATGAAGACCAATAGATATATTGTTGAAGGTTTTGGTTGAGATGAAATGTAAGTCCAAAATGGAAGTTTCTACCTATGTAGGAATCTTAAATCCTAAAGAAATGATCGATTGGATTAAAGACATGGATAAATATCTTGACATGGAGCAGATTAAAGACCCCAGGAAGGTAAAGGTAACATGTTTGAAGTTGAAGGATCAAGCCTCATTGTGGTGGGATAATGCACATGATGAAAGAGTGAAGAAGGGAAAGGATAAAATTAAATATTGGGACAAAATGGTTGCCAAGTTGAAGGACAAATTCCTTCATAATGATTACATGATAACCCTGTTCAAAAAATTGTAGAATATGAGGCAAAAGGAGTTGACTGTTCAAGAATTCACTAAGGAATTCTATAGAATGTCCATAAGGTTAAGACAAAATGATGAAGGTGAAGAGGTCATGGCAAGATATGTCAATGGGCTGAAATATTCCATTCAAGATGAGTTGAACCGGTCCAGCTTCAAAACAATTAGCAAGGCTTATCAATTAGCCTAAAAAGCATAAGCAAAACTTTTAAGAAAGACCTTTACAACAAAGGGTCAAATTGTTGTGAGAGGTGGAGGAAAATTCACTTCCACAAAGGGAAAAAATGTGGAGAAAGGAGAGGAGAAAGTAGCGAAATGAGGAGAGATGAAGTCCCTACAAGAAACCATGCACGAGAATATGGGGGCGGGGGTGTAAATCCTATGGGAAAAGGCACATTTAGAAAAAGAGGTACTTTTGGAGGAAGAAGTGCAGACATACCAAGTGTAGTCTACTAGAAGTGTCAAGAAGTGGGTCACAAGGCATATGAATGCCAATAAAACCTGCATACAATCAGAATGCAAGAGACCAAGGGTCAAGGGACTAAGAGAAATGAAGATAAAACTGGTTTGACTGTAGGAGGAAGCATAGATGAAAATAACCCCGAGGGAGGTGAAAATTTGACCATCAAGAAGAACTTATTGTAGCCTGCTAGGAAGGAAGAGAAGGAACTAGAGTAAAGGACATCCATCATTAGAACTATTTACAAGATTAGAGGCGGGCGTTGTTCCATGATTGTTGATGGAGGAAGTACTAGAAATTTGGTCTTGATTGAAGTCATAGAGAAACTGTGTTTGGGGTAACAATTGTAGCTAGATGCCTATAGAGTTTCATGGTTCCAGAAGGGACATCGTGTTACAATGTCTACGGAATGTTTGATAAATTTTAAGACTAGTATTTTTTATGACAATGTGTTATGCGATGTGGTACCCATGGATGCTTGTCATCTTTTGTTGGGGAGACCATGGTAGTATGATCAAAATATGATTTATGATGACCATAAAATATAAATCATTGTTATAATGGTGAAGGATGGTAAGAAAATAAGGATGAATCCTTTAAAGGAGAACAAAAATGACAAGGGAAATATGCATCATTATTTGGAAAAGAGCCCTATTATTGTGTTTAACCAAAAAATTTATGGAGGAAGAAAATAAGCAAAATTATTGTTTTGTATCTATTCCAAAGGGGATAAATATGGAAATCACAAGATAAATAATCCCCGTTGAGGTTGGAAAAATGTTGGTGGAATTTAAGGGAGTGATATCATAAGACATGCTTATAGGATTGGCACCTCTGAGAAGCATTTCCCAATAGATAAAATTTATCCCAAGATATAGTCTACCAAATAAGGCACCACATAGAATGACATTGAATGAAAATTTTGAATTGAATCGACAAGTCCAAGAATTGTTCGACAGAGTTCTAATCCAAGATAGTTCGAGTTTAGGTGCAGTACTAACCACACTAGCACCAAAGAAAGGAGTAGAATGGAGGATGCGCATCGACTCCAAGGCCATCAACATGATAACATGATTAACATTAAATACATGTTTACATTTCCAAGGATGGACAACTTTATTGATTGCCTAGATGGAGTGAAGTACTTCACCAATATTGACTTGAAGAGTGGATATCACTAGTTCAAGATCATGGAAGGAGATGAATGGAAGACAAATTTTAATACCGAAGAAGGGTTGTATGAATGGTTGGTTATGCCATTTGGGTTAGCTAATGCATTGAGTAATTTTATGGGAGTGATGAATGAGGTATTGAAGCCTTTTTTGGGAAAATTAGTTATTTTCTATTTGGATGACATCCTAATTTATAGCAATACTGAAGAGTATCATTTGTCTCACATAAGGAAATTGGTGCAGAAGTTGAATCAAGAAAAGTTGTTGGTGAATCTGCAGAAGTGTTCCTTCCTGAAGGAGGAGTTAGTTTATTTGGGTTTCATAATTTCCCATCAAGGATTGAATATGGACGATGAGAAGGTTAAAGCTATTTTAGAATGGTCCATACTAAGGAATTCCACTGAGGTAAGAATTTTTCATGGACTTTATAGCTTTAACAATAATTTCATCAAGGATTTTAGCCATATACGTGCACCATTAACACCATGCATGAAAAAGGGTGATTTCAAATGGATTGGAGTGTATCAAAGAGCATTTGAGAAGTTGAATAAAAAAGTGATAAAGAGATTAGTGTTGCCTCTCCTAGACTTCGACAAAGTTTTCCAAGTCAATTGTGATGCTAGTGGGATGACAATTGGAGTAGTGTTAAGCACAGAAGGCCAACCAATTGAATTTTTTAGTGAAAAGTTGGATGAGGCTAGGAAGAAGTATTCAGTCTATGATAAGGAATTTTATGCTATTATGCAGGTAATGAAGAAATGGAGGCACTATTTATTTCCAAAACAATTCACATTGTTTATTGATCATCAGGCTATGAGGTATCTAAATACTTAGACCAAGTTATTAAAGTGACATGAAATAGGTGGAATTCATCCATAGTTATACTTTTGTCCTAAGACATAAATTAGGCAAGTCGAACAAAGTAGCCGATGCATTGAGTCGAAGAGTTGCATTGTTGAACAAACTGATTGTTTAGTCAGTTGGGTTGGAGTCGATGAAGGACGACTACGAAGTCAATAAGGATTTTTCTAAGGCATGGAATATATGTAAAGAGCCTTGGAGTGAAGATAAAATTCCATATTTGGATTACTTCATCCAAGAAGGATAGTTGTTTAAGCATCATCAATTTTTCATTCCTAGAGGATTAGTTTGAGAAAATTTAATAAGGGAGTTACACAATGGGGGATTAGGATGTCATTTTGGTATCGACAAGACCAAGGAATTGGTCGAATAAAAGTATTATTGGATAGGATTAAAAAATGATATGAAGAAATGGATACAACATTTCAAGATATGTCAACATTCCAAAGGAATAAGCCAAAATACATGACTTTATACCCCATTACCTACAGTACCAGAAGTTCCATGGGAGGATAATATCATTCATTTTTTTGGGGGGTTGCCTAAGACTCATCAAGGTAATGATTCCATATTTGTTGTTGTTGACACGTTTTCAAACATGACACACTTTATTCCTTTCCAGAAGACAAGTGATACCACATGTACTGTGGTTTTATTTTTGAAAGAGATTATGAGACTACATGGGTCATCGAAGAGTATAAATTCAGATGAAAACACCAAATTTATGGGACATTTCTAGAGGACTTTGTGGAAAACGTTGCATACAAGGTTGTAGTTTAATTTTTCATACCATCCCTAGATTGAGGGGAAGACTAATGTAGTGAACAAAATTTTAGGAAATATGTCGAGGTGTCTTATCATTGATCGACCAAAATAGTGGGAGAACGTGATTGCTCATGTGCAGTTTGCATATAATGATTTAGTGAACAAGTCGACTAGACTTAGTCCATTCCATATCATGCAAGGGGGGTATCCACATGGATTGATCGACTTAATGAAGTTGTTGATTAGAATGTGAAAGAGTGCAAATGTGGAGTCATTTGTTGAACACTTGAAAGAAGTGCTTGCAAAGGTCTAGAAACAATTGGAAAAAAGTAATGTTGGTTATACTATGAGAGCCAACTGGAGGATACAACTTGAGGCATTCAATGAGGGTGATTTAGTTTTTTATCATCTTCGGAAGGAAATGTTTCCAAGGGGGACAAACAACAAGTTGAAAGTGAAGAAATTTGGTCCCAGTAGAATATTGTAGATAATATCAGATGATGCATATGTGCTTGAGTTTCGAAAGGATTTGGACATTTCTCCAACAGTCAATGTTTCCGACCTACACATATATGAAGAAGGATTGACTAGTGGACGAGAGTTGATCATCAATTAGTAATACAAAATTCCACGATGACTAGCAGAGGAAGTAGGAAGTAGGGAGGACGAAATGCTAGGATGACCAAATAGTTTGTAGGGATTCTTCACTTTTCCAAAAACTATATTCCCGAGACCACATTTAAGTGAATGAATTATCATGAGATATGAAATTTATGGAGGTATTGCAAAAATTCAAAGAAGACTTGCCATTACAAGAAGAATATATTCGTGAAAGAAGATGGTACTATAGTTTCCTTGAAAGTGAAGTATTCCATGGAAAAAAAAGTCCCTAAGTTTAATGTGAATACCAATAACTAACAATGAGTAGTAAAAATTTGCATGAGGGTTCCCCATAAAATATATCTTAGCTCTGAAGGTATCATTGCTTTGAAAGAAGACTTAAATGTATAACATGCTAAGCCTTGCATAAAACCTTCTTAGAAGGTGTGTTTTGAAACTAGTATAGGCTCTCATATTATCAATATTAAACAAAATTATGAAGATATCATTATTTTATCTTCCATTCCCAATATTTTGGTTGGATCTCAAGTGATGACTCCCATGTTAGATGTTTCAAAAAATTAAGGGGGGCGGAGTCTTTAGTTTTTAAATCGCTAGCTTATTGTCAAAAATAAAATCCACTATAACTAGAGTTGCTTCTAATTACAATTTTAGTCCTGCAAAAAACCCTTTAATTGTTGAGGAAATGGAGTTAAGAGGAGGCCTAGTTGTGGGTAGGATTAATCCAAGTACTGTCGGAAGGAAGTCCCATATACCCCTAGAAAAATCTAAGGCAGATAAAAAGGTCAACAAGGGTAAACATAGGGAAATAAATGAGGTCCTTAGAGTAAACAAATCTATAATTATTTTTTCCCCATTCTGAGTCTCGCCTTGAACGTTCTAGGGGTTGGAGTTTCCCTAAACAATTATCCTTGAAGAGACTCTTTACTATTTACAAGCCAAATGCTATTTTTATTTAAGAAATGATGTGTTTAGGGACAAAATTCATTGAAGTGCTCTCTTCTTTAATGAAGGGGTGGAATTTCTATTCAATTAACGTGTAGGGGCATTTTGGTGGTTTGGTGACTGGGTGGAATTCTTCTTTTGTTGTTATTTCTACTCATTTTATTATTATAGGAATTGTGTTGGAAGGTAGAGAAAAATATTTAGATAAAATTTTCAGGTTAATAAATATTTATGGGCCTTATCTAGACAAGTAAATTTTTGGGAGAGTTTAAAAGATCAAGAGGCTCTAAAGGGGGGAAATGTTATTGTTGGAGGGGATATTAACTTAACTCTTATCTCAAGATAATTATGGGGGGAGGTAGATATGGATGACCCTCTCTCAAACTATTTATCTTGGTTATTTGAGTCATGGAAAATGATTGATATTGAATCTATGAAGATAGTGCCAACTTGGAGCAATTCAGGGAGAGGAAGAGCTAACATCTCAAAGTGTTTGGATAGATTCTTAGTTGATAAGAAAATTGTAGAGGATGCAATGAGACATATGACGTTGGTAGGATTTGGAGGTGCCTTAGATCATATTCAAATTATATTTTAATTAGAAGAAGAGGAGGCAAAACCTACAAGTCCTTTCACGTCCAACCATGACCTGATAAAGGAGTAGTGTTTATAGAATATCATTTATCAAAATTGGAAGAAATATGATGGGACAATAAGGGACTCATCCATGTTTCAAATTGTAAATAATGTAAGGAATTCAAAAAAGTGGTTAGAGCATGGGCCAAGGAAAGGAACATGGAAAACCAAAGCATTGTCATACAAGTGGAGGCAGATATAGTCTCTTTGTTCCAAAATAATTATGAAGGGGTTTCCATAAAAAAGAATTTATGGTTTTGAGTAATTTGGAAAAAAAAAAAGGAAACATTGGAACTGAAGAGTCTAAATAAAGACTCAAGAGCAGATACGTGTAGTTGTTAGAAGGTGATAGAAATACCAAATTATTAAAAAAATATGCAAATTATAGGAGTATAAATACTATATGGGAATTAGAGAATCCAAATGGTCTGAAGGCAAAATACCTCAAATACTTAGTAGAAGATGGAAAAGCATAGTTTAACACCATATTTAAAGATCCTAATAATGCAATATATATGAAGTCCTAAAAGTTGTTAGATTGTTTCCATGATTTTTTGATGAAGAAATGAATGGAAAGTTCGAGGCTGCATAACAAAGGAGGAATTAAGGATTGTGTTTCTTTCTTTCAAAAAGGAAAAAAATGGGTTCTAATGGCTAGACAGTGGAATTATACTTGGTATTCTATCATTTTATTAAAATAAGAACTCTTAAGAGTTATTGAGGAAAGTAGACTCTCAGGGAAAGTTGTGGGAGTTATTAATTCTACATTAATTGCACTAATACCAACAAAGAATGACCACGGGACTTTTGAAGAGTTTTTGTTGATTTCTCTTTACAACATAGTCTATAAGATAATTTCAATTAATATAATTTATAATAGAATAAAAGGTTCATTGAAAAGAAATTTGTTTTTTATTTACTAGACAAATTCATAATGTAGTAGGGATTTCCCAAGAGGGATTGCATCCAATAAAGAAACATAAAAAGGTTGTAGTGGCAATGAATATAGAATTGGAAAATATTATGACAAAGTAAACTACCTTTACTTGAGGTTGTTTTTGTTACATATATGTTTGAATCTTCAAACTGTATACTGGATAATGGGTTGCTTGGAGTATGTAAACTTTGCATTTATAATTAATATATATCCTATAGAATTTTCAATTCCACAAGAGGATCGAGGCAAGGTTACCTGATGTCTCCTTCATGTTTCTTTTAGTATAGCGAAATGGATATTTTGGCTACATAGTGTAGATCCACTAGGATGGATATAAATTTGAATAAGTGCCTTTTGTTTAATGGTTTAAAAGGGGATTTCGAAAGTCATATTATTTAGATTTTTCCTTTGGAAAATTCGAAGCTTGGATGAAGGGGTAAAGTACTTAGGTTTTAAATTAAGGCCTAATGACTACAAATTTGTAGATTGGATGTTTCAAGTTAAAAAATAGAATACCATTTTGCATGTTGCTTCCAAGATGGCATTCTCATGGAGCTCGGTTGATTTTGGTAATGCCATTACTTGAAAGTATTCCAATTTACTGGCTCTCTATTTCACATATTCCAAAAGGAATTTTGCATAAAATTAGATTTTATTTTATTTAATTTTTTCTAGTATGGAAAAGGAGAATAAGAAGGTATACCTCTTGTAAAGTGGATAAGGATAGTAAAGAAAAAAAAGGTAGCGGTGTGGTTTAAAGAATATTGATATCTTTTGTCAGGATTTGGAAGCCATAAGTATTTGAGAATATTGTTCAGTAAAGGTTTGTGGGGAAAGGTCATTAAAACAAAATGCCTGGAGAACAAGTAAGTAGAAGATTGTATAATATCATAAAGGAAACCAATATATGGAGTCTCAATAGTCTGGAAAGGCATGATCAATGCATTCACAATTGTAGGACCTTGGCTTGCATGGAAAGTCTGCAATGGAGTTAAAGTGAGGTTAGGAAAATATCCATGGATAGGTTTTTGTGGATATTATAGATTGTCAGATGCACTTTTAGAAGAATTACATGAAAAGTACATAAAATTTTTAGCATTTGCATCAATCCAAGAAACTCAAAGAGAATAACTACAGTACTGGAAATCTACAATTGCAATAAATTTGCAGGGAAATCTTGCCACATGATGGACTCATGATGTCCCCATTTTAATATAAATTGGAATCCTTGTAAAAGAAAAATAATATGAGTTGAAGTGGTCATGGAACACAACAAATAGACTTTTGACTGCAAAATTAGGTTATGAAGTAAAATTTTTAGAAGAAAAAAATGGGGAAAGAGAGTGGTGGTGGGATTAAATATGGAGCTTCAAAAGTCCATTAAAAACAAGAATTTTTCTCTGTTTAGCTTTGGATAACAATAAAACTAGGATAAATGGAAAAATAGGAATTGGATTAGACATAGTTAGTGTGTATTGTGTAAAAAAGATAATGGGACAATTAATCATTTACTTATTAGTTGTTCTTTTACTATCTCTACAAGGAAGGAAGTTAGAAAATCCATAAATGCATCTCATCAATGGAAACAATCTACATTACTGGAATATTTTACATCCCGGTGTTCAAACAACTCAATTTAGACACATAAATCATTACCTTGTTTTATACTTTGGAGTGTTTGGTTAGCCTAAAATAAATCCATTTTTCAATGTAAATAATTGATTGTATGATTGGTTTCACATCAAAACAGATTTTCATATGGATATATTTAGAAGCCTCACATACAAAAAAATTTAAGAAGGTTTTTAGACCTACTTATAGATTTCACAAAACCTTGGGTTTACTTTTATGGTGCTTGCCAAGGAACACCTTGTAAGTGTCGGGTAGGGGTATTGGGTTACTTGACAAAGTCTTAATTATTTGCTTGGAAGTATGGAGTAGGGGAAGGAACTAATAATAGAGTCGAGACATATGGTATGTGAATTATTTTGAAAGTAGTAGTTGAAAAATTGATCAGAGCATTATAGGAGATGGGTGATTCAAAACTCTTGATGGAATGGGTGAATGATGTAGCAAAATTTAAAAGTTGAACTTGGATCCTATTGTGAAAACAATCATGGATTTAAAAATGCACTTTGAAAAAATCTCCTTTGCACACATATACAGAGAATTGAACACAAGAAAAATCTTCTTTGAAAGGAAGCCTTAATAACGTAAGAAGGATTCTTGGACGACCATGTATTTATGGGAGAAGCTATAGAGTTTGTGTTATGTCCTTATTCGAAACATAATAGGATGTTGAGGAAGGGTTCTTTTTGCTTTTTAGTTATTAAGCAATATTATGAATGCTTAGAAGTTGTAATTTTTTGTAATACCCTTGAAGGTTTTAATTTTTCGAATTTGGATCATGAATGTATTAACTTAAAATAGAAAAGGAGATGATCTTCCTGACCATTTATATATGAGTCAAAATAACAAAAGAATGCATATTTTGATTTCTTCTTTGGAAATATCTAGTATTTTTTTTCTTGGAACACACACACACACACACACACACACACGCATTCACACACACACACACACACATACGTACCTACATGCATACATACATGGAAATTGGGTTTATTCCGAGTGATTGTGGGATGAAGTGTTATCCTCCACACCTAGGTTCTAAGGATATCATATGGGACTGTGTAGACGGTAGTGAAAGGGTGGAATTCAACATCCGTACTCACAAAAAATGGTATGCATTTCTCTATGATTTGGGCTAAATCCCAGTCATGGAAGATAATGGATTCAACTTTACATTGGCTACATGTTGTGGTTGTTCAACCCAAGGTTTTTTTTTCTCTTGATTCCTTAAACTTTATTAGGGAATTCCATTACATATTCCCCTTAGGCCTAATATTTGTAAGAAAATATACATGATCATAGATCCTTGAAAAATCATCTAGTGTTATCATTCAAGCTAGCATTATGATCTTAGGATCTTTAACTGAGAGAATAACATGCACAACAATAAAACACAAGAGACAAGAGACACAAAGAATTTTCTTCGGGGAAACCATAAAGGAGAAAACCCCGCAACTTCCTTAGAGATAGAATCGACACCAAAAGTAAAACCTGAAAACATAAAGACGATCTCCCGATAGAAGTGGTCTCTCTCTCTAATCCCAACAACTTCTCTCTCACTCATGTGCCCCAATGAGTGAGTGAGTGTGTGATAAATAGAGAGGCTCACTCTCTATTTATATTCTTTCGTTCACTTAAAATCCACTCCATCATGTCAGCCTCACTTAACAATTACTTTCTAGAGCCGACATCTCTAGGAGAGTCTAATAACCTTAGTGCCCCACAACTTGTGGGGACTTTGCCTCCTCCGACCAACAAGGAGGGTTATCCTTAACACAACGATGGGGACTATTGCCTTGACTTCTAATGACTCACCTAGGGTCGAATTCTCTAGGATAGTCTAATAACCCTAGGTCCCCACAACTGCGGGGACTTTAAACCTTGACCAATAGGAGGGTTACCCACAATGACTTGACATGACTTGTTTACATTATTGAATCTCTCGATAGGAACATTGGGGCATGACATGACTCAAATACATTACAGACACATCCCAGAATAAACATTGGGGTACAATACATAAGATATACGGATGAATACATTCCGAAGTTACAAATACATCAACAACAATAGAAAAGGAGATGATCTTCCTAACCATTTAAACATTAGTCAAAATAACAAAAGAATGCATATTTTGATTTCTTCTTTGGAAATATCTAGTATTTGTTTTCTTGGAACACACACACACACACACACACACACACACACACATACGTACCTACATAGAAATTGGGTTTATTCTGAGTGATTGTGGGATGAAGTGTTATCCTCCACACCTAGGTTCTAAGCATATCATGTGTAACATGTGGGACTATGTAGATGGTACTGAAAGGGTGGAATTCAACATCCATACTCACAAAATATGGTATGCATTTCTCTATGATTTGGGCTAAATCCCAGTCATGGAAGATAATGGATTCAACATTACTTTGGCTACATGTTGTGGTTGTTCAACCCAAGTTTTTTTTCTTCTCTTGATTCCTTAAACTTTATTAGGGAATTCCATTACATATTCCCCTTAGGCCTAATATTTGTAAGAAAATATACATGATCATAGATCCTCGAAAAATCATCTAGTGTTAACTTTAAACCAGTAGACCTGGCATTGGATACAAAACTACAATACAACATTAATGCAGCCACCAAGAACTAGCGTTATTACCATTGCATTATGTAGGGACTTCATGGTGTTGATATCCCTTTATTGCAAATATAGTCACTAGCATCTCCATCATGTATTTCCCCAATAAACAACATTCATCCCATGCTAGTGGGTTTTCTATTGGTGTTGAAGAACTATAAGGAAGTCTCATGCCCATGGTCTCAATTACACATGGCATGCTATTCATTATATGATGTCTCACGTAGGAACTAGAAAGAACAATTGCATGTTGTATTGAAGGGTGGGTCTCACTAAGAATAGTGAGGGAATAACTTGTAGTGGATTGAATGTAGGCAGTAGCACAAACTTGACTAGGTGAGATGTATTTTGAGAAAAGGATGAAAGAATCATATTAGGGGGAAAAGAAGAGTCCAATGAGTTGTTGATAGAGGTCATAGAAATATATACAAACCACTCTACTACTAGTAACGAATAAATACACTCAAGTGTACCTTAGCCAACTAAAATACCTGGATATAAAAGGTCTAGGTAAGTGATGGGAACATGGTCTTGAGAAAGTAGGTAATGATGTGAGAAGACATTTTCTATCCAAGCAAGTGTCTATATTTGGGGAGTTATGATTACCATAAGAGTTTGAGAGGGGTTGAATTCCATAAAAGACAAAAGAGTTTCATTTGTGAAACCTCAACCTAAGTTTGAAGAGCCACATCTTGTTAGAAAATTGTGAACATATGAAATAATATCATAACACGATATAAACTGTGGAAAGCATTACTAGTCTATCCTTATATCTACAAAGCAACATAAAACATAACATAAAATTGGAGAAAAGAGAACATCGATATATGTGGTTCACCCAATATGGGATTCATCCACGAGAAGGGTTGCATATTCCAATATTACATGCAATTCTGACATATGCATCACATCAAGCTCCATCACCCAATCATGTCACAACCATGTGTGTACAAATGACATACACAACATGTGATGTGTGATGAACTACAATAAACACATACCCAAAAGGGTCTCCTTCACCTCTTTTACATACCAAGAGGTTTGGATTACAATACATCCTATAACACACGCATGATAAATGAATTTCCATCTCTTTATATAGAGAATGGTTACAAATGATATAATTACAATGATGCATGTGGGATAGCTCTAGTTTATAATATTAGAGTTATTTATTCCTTTAAATGATATTTTACTAATATATCACATAACTCATCATTACATATTCTAAGACGTCTAACCATGATCTATATATAAGAATCATATAATTCCATAAAAAGGGCATCATCGACCATTCTTGGTAGGCTTTTAGAAAAAGACGTTACCCAAAACTCTTACTTAATGGTTGTGTAAATAAGAAACACACAAATGAAAGAAATAAAAACATAAAACTTGAAAGTATTTGTTCTAGTAAAATTATATTTAATGAAGGGACACCAACAAAACCATGTAGAATAAAAGTAAGTTCGAAGCGCAACTATGTAAATGAAAGAGTTATTTTATCAAACAATGGAATTCATTAACTTACAACAACATCTTATGGATGACTTTATTTAACCAGGTAGGTTGCAAAGCCACCCTTAGGATGGGTCCTTTACTTCCTTTTGTGCTCTAAATCCAAGATTGATAGAATGAAGGAAATCTTAATGGTAGAGGGATAAGAGCTAGGGTGCGAAATATCTTTGGAGAAATTTGGTAGCACTCTATGGATTGTGGAAAAAATGTGTGACCATAATGGCTTTATTTATAGGTGAAACAATGGACCTTTTGGATATAGATTCAATCTGAACTACCCTAATGCATTAATGAAGTAATTGGATATGAATGATTAAACATGACTATATCAAACCATATACATAGAAATAACATCTTGATGAGGTCCACAGTTACCAACTATGTTATTTTTTAGGACGCATAGGCATTAACGACTCAAAGAATAATATTTTTTACTTTAAGATAATACCACATATTTTAATGGATTTCCTATTCTCTTTGCACACAAAAAATGAAGGTATTAATACACTGTGAATATTTGGGTCAAATTGGTCATTCGGAATAGGAACACGCCAGTATTTCAACTAATCTTGGACGTGGCCTCAAATTATTCTTCGACCAACAAAATTTGTGTCGCCAACCATTAGCGTTGTGGGTCTTATCATGTTTGTAACAAAATATGATGCGGTTCAATCTGAAACTTGATAATTTGGAGAAACCACTGACGGTTTCGTCCATAAGTCTCGTATGTTTCTTCACCTGATGCCGGAAGGCCTCGCCATGCATAAAAAAGTGTACGTTGTTATATCACTATTTGTCCTTCCTATCCTTATCAAACCAAAGATTTTGGTATTGAGATCCTATACAACGTACTAACAGGTCTACCCATTGGTAGTTTGGTGGTTCCACCCATGCGACAAATGAAATCAAAATCAATAGCCAGGACTAGTGGAATGCATTAACTTTTTCCTGCGACTCTACTGCATATTCTAGTAAAATCATTCAACAAATATTACGACCATTTGATTTTAACTCCCTCCACACAGGGTTCAACAAGCACAACTACACCCGCAGTACACTGGTTTGGCCACATCTTCCGCAACAATTTGCTAGATAATACCTTGTAACGAACCAAACAGTATGGTCATTAATCGAGGCAGTGAGGAAACCTATGTTATCTCTAGTCAAGTCATACTTATCCTTCATCTTGTCCATCATCACAGTGTCCTGGTATTTCCTGCTATATGGCAGGCCTGTAATTATTGCGATAAGCTCGACATCCACAAAGATTTGTTTGTTGATCCAAAGGTAGAGACCATGAAAGGAAACTGATAACTATTTCACATAGGTATTCACTTATGCTCTTCGGACGAAGTGTGACATATACAGCAATGACAATAAACCTGACTGGTCTAGTCCTCTTGCCCATTCCATTGGAATAAGGCACTTCGATGAATCTAGTGTATCTTGTATAGTATGCGTGTAGTTATTCCTGTCAAAATATTCATGCTTCTTTGTGTCATGATTAGCGAAGGACAACTTCTGTAGGTTTGGTGGAATATTCTACAACACCTTAACTCCTTTCAGTACTGTGGGTGCTACCAGCGGATACTGTGACTTCTTTGGGACTCTAACCTTTGGCACATCAGAGTGTCTTGGTGGGATGTATACTGGAAACATATTCCCAGTTTACGAGTCTTCATCCTCCTCAAGAGTTAGTGGTGCTCTTGCTTGCCCTTTCTTGTTTTTATTTCTAGTGTGCTTCGCCCATGGGATTCCAAAACAAACCTAGTAGGTTTAAATGAGATATTCTTGAAGGCCTAACTAGAATTTGCTTAGAATCTTGAGCAAACCTAGCCTATGGTGGGACATATCCAACAACGTCTTCCATGATCGACATGGTTGATGCGGTCACAACTTCATATTCATGAGTTGTACTTGTTCTCGAAGTCGAAATGACCATGCTCTGAAATATTCACTTCGGTTCTTGGAGTTGCAGACAACAGTTTCTCTTCTCGCATGCAAACATAATGAAATGAAACTTGGACAAAAGGTTGATAATGTGTAATTGTTCTTTGTAGTCACATGCACGAGTAATTAATAAAAAAGGTATTTGTCCTTTCAGTCACATGGGTTGATTGTCCGAATAATTAAGGAAACTTCTATGCATGTTGCCATTTAGTTGTCACATCAAGTGGTAGTTATTGCCATAAAGATGGATGTGACCAAAAAGCATTACGCCAAAATCGCTCAGGCTTTTCAAATTACTGATGGCCAACTATTTTAATGATGTCTAGTTGTCTTTTCTGCGATTCGAATTCCTCCTGCGACATGATTACTATTTCTTGTAACTAGTATCTTTCCTTCGATAGAATCCTTTCCCTGCGACAGACGGGGTGTCTTTGCGTTCACTTTTCCACCTACAACATATACAGAGTCTGCGATACTTTTCCTTTGCATGCGACTTACTAGCACTCTGCGACGGTATTTGCTTTCGTGATAACGGATTTCCTAAAATACGACAAATTCTTTCTTTCTTTCTTTATTCTTTATTTTATTCATAGCTATCATGATGCGACTTCAACCAACTATCATGATACGACTTCAACCAACTTACATTTATCAGTCCTATGACAGGTGTTCGATCTAGATTTTGTAAATGCACCGTGTCTCCATTAGTGATATGAATTACAATGTATGGTCCAAGTCAATGTGTTTTTAACTTAACAGGATGCTTGAAGAATTTGTTGTCATACATAAGAACAGGTCCTCCGACCTGAAACTGTTTGTTATTAATGTGCCGATCATGCCATAACTTCTGTCTTTATTTTTCAACGTTTTGGTGATACCCTCCGACAAAACATTCTTCTTTCAACTGCACAAGTTGTGACAATCTCTCCTCGAAAGCATTAACATCTGTAATCTATGTGATCACAATGATTCTTAGACTCAGTACAATATACTCCATTGGCGTCACAACTTCCTCTCCATACACCAAGCAAAGCATAGTGTGGCCTATCAATTTCTTACAATTCGTGCGATATACCCATAATACCACGGAAATTTTATGATCCCGGTCATATCTTTCGGCATTACAAATCTTTGTCAATGCATTTTCCAAGATGTTATTAAATGCTTCGAAAACACCATTCGCTTAATGGTGATATGGCGTTGTCTTTCTATTTTAAATCTAGAATTATTCCATCGGTTCTTCAATCAACTGGTGACAAAGTGCGTACCTTGGTCAATTATTAAAATATTTGGGCATCCAAATCTTGTCACGACATTTTGAAAAAGAAACTTCGTATCTATTGTAGCAGTACAATCTTTTATTGATGTTGCTTCGACCCATCTTGTCAAGTAGTCGGTCATAATAATAATATAGTGTGCACCTGTGTACTTCCCTGCTGCATTGATAGGGCCCACAAAATCAATGACCCATTTATCAAATGCATGTAATTCTACTTGAGGTACCAATGGAATTTCATCCCATCGTGACGAATTTCCAGTTCTTTGGAAGATATCACATTTGCGACAATAATCTCGGCATCTGCATGCATGGTGCGTCACCATAATCCTGTTGGAAAATATTGCGCACCGTATCTTTTCTAGTGTAATTTCCTCCTGCGACACCAGCATGTGCTTCATTTAATATATATGGTCGTTTTTGTTACAGAGCATAGCAATGAAGAATTCATCAGGCCCCATCTTGTATAATTGTCCAGTGATCAACTAGAAGCTTGTAGCTTTCACAACCAACTGTTTCTTCCGCGTAGTGGTGAATTCAACTGGCGCATAACCCATACTAAAAAATTGTATGATATCTCTATATTGATCATCAAACATGGTTATCACAAAAAATTGCGCATCAAGGAGACTACCGTCCACGTTACCAAGCTCTTAGCCACTTTGGATCCTTGAAATATGGTCTGGTCCCAAGTTTAATCGACTGGGTTTAATAATTACTTCAAAATAAAATTCCTGGAAGAGGAGAATCCACCGACAGATCTCCCCCCCCCTAAAAAACTGGCTTATTGACCAGGTATTTCAATGCTGAATGGTCTCTGTACATTTGAAAATGTCCACCCAATAAGTAGTGTCTGAATTTCTGCAAAGCGTGTACCATCGCTAACCCTTCACTTTCAGTCGTGGTAAAATTATTCTATGTTGTAGATAGTTTCCTGTTGGCGAAGACTATAGGATGGTCAATCAAACCTCCACTAGGCCATGTTAGTACCATGCCGAGCGAGACAGACAACAAATCAACATGTACATGGAACTCTTTCTTCTAATTTGGAAATACAAGTATGGGTGTTGTAACCATCTTGTTCTTCAATGTGTATAGAATCTCTTGGAAACTTTCTATCCACTAGAACTTAATATCTTTCTTTAGTCACTTTTCCATCGGAGTAGTCACCTCCACATATCCTTTTATAAACTTTTTGTAGTATCCTATGTGTCCCAATGTTGCGTGCAGATGTTTAACTGTGGTCGGTGGTGGTAGGTCAAGGATGATCACAATTTTAGCATGATCGACCAACACTCCATCGCGACAGACCACATGGCCTAACATAATTCCAAATGGGTCACAAAATAATCATTTCTTTAAATTTAATGAGATTTAATACTGGGGACAACATTCCAGCATCATCTCTAGGCTCTCAATATGATCTTTAATGATCCTAAATACTGTCAAATCATCAAAGTAGACTTTAAGAAAATTGTGAATAAAGTATTTAAAGGCAACAACTACTATTCTAGAAAAAATAACAGGAGCATTCTTGAGTCCAAAGGGAATTACCGTGTACTGGAAACACCCCCACTCCATCGCAAAGGTGGTCTTGTGTTGATCTTCCTTTGCAATTCGAATATGATGGTATCTAGAGAAAAGATCAGTGTCATGTCCCCACTCGTCTACCCGAGAGCGAGGATGTGACCATGATGCGATCTAATCTGGGAAGCTAGCCCCATTTATGTAAATATAAAATGCATTGATCTTAAACATACACAGATGCATAAATTATTAACATACAACGATAACAAAATCCGTTCATTCAGATCATTTAACATGTTCATATTAATTTATAAACACATATACATTTAGTGTTATGTGTTTAATAGACAAGAATCCTTATCTTGAAAGAAGCTTGTCCCACAACCAGCTACGTCGTTGCAATGTTCCACCCAACCATAGGCCAATGTGCTCATCAATCTCTTAGAAACACTACCACCCCCAAGCTGGGAATGATTTCCACAAGGAATAAGGGAACACTAGAAGACTTACACATAGCCAAGGATTTATCAAAATTCAGCCAAGCCAACATAGTTGGGTTTACCAGGCTACAAAGGAGCTGGAAAGGCTGACTACTAAGATAGTGAGCTTAACCACAGAGCTATGGACACTTGCACCAGATCTATCCTAGCTTCTAAAACATCTACACACCCAACATAAGGAGCATCCCCTTCTCTGCTACACAGTCCCTCAGGCTATGCCTTCCTTTCCAGTTCTATTAAGGGTGTGCAAAGAAGAAAACCGACCCCATAGATCTGTTTGTGAGGTTCCTTCTCACACTAGTTTTATCAAGCTAGTTCAGACCCCATTTCCACTTCCAAACTGGGTCAGAGACCAAACAAATATGTACACACGACAATTACAGTTCTTGGATTGAAGGAAAACATCACAGAGGCCAAAATTGGGAATGGAAATTGAGTAAAATAGCTCAACTTGTGCAATTTGATTTCCAGAGTCGTTTATGGCCCTAATGTGGCCAAAACAGACTCAAAAACACCCAAAATTCATGGGTCTCTTCTCCCACTCGCTGGCATTACCAAAAACGAATTTCCAAATTGAGGAAAATGAGGAAAACGACAGGAAAACGTGAGGAAGACAACCTAATCCCTGGGCATTACAAAAATGACCTCCCATCCATGGGAAAGATGAGGTAAACAACCAAAATCGTGGATGGATACACACAGGAATCTCTAGCTTCTTGAGAGAGCTCACGTGAATTAGAGAAAATGGCGAGGAAGATGAAAAACATGAATGCAAAATGCCAAGAGCTCCAAAAACGTGGGGAAAGACAACAATCTCCTTTCATGAGGGAATGGGCAGCATTTTTGGGCAATAACTTGCCCCATAAGTCAAAATCACGTTTCCCTAAAACTGATGGATTCTCCCATTCGAATTTGGACTGCCATACCTTTCCCATCCCATGCAATAACCAACTCAACCAACTTCTGGTAGTAATAAATGATTGGGTGAATAAGACAAGAAAGCTAGTTGAAAGTTTGATGGGTTCTCCCTTTGACATTTGGATTTTCNTTTGAATACCCCCCCCCCTATCCTTAGGAAATCATGCCCCCATCTCATTATTGTTGCATTGACATAGCTGGTTGTGGGCTTTTAATTAAATTGCATATTTACATGATGTCCAAAATTATAATGCGTCGGCTAGCAAAAAATTCCATCAACAACGATTTTTAATCGCTGAAACATGACATGCTAAATCGATGGTGGGGCGTTTTCCTTTAGCTCTACACCATGATTAATTACAATATATACATCATATACATTTAATGCAAATGGGGTCAAATCTGGGGTGTTACAATCAGTGAATGAATACATATATTGAACCCCGACACTTTCCAGTACCTCATCTGTAAATGTAGTTGAAAATGGGTCATGTAAACAAGTGTCATTTAGTTTTCTCCAGTCGATGCAAATTTTTACTTCACATGTAGCCTTTCTTCTTGTACTACTATCGGGTTGATCCATTCCTATTCTTCGACACGCTCTATAATACTTGCGTCCAACATTTGGTTAAACTCAGTCTTGACCTTTTATTTATATCGTGCATTCAATATGTATGGTCGTTGCTTGACCGATTTTGCGTTGGGCCTCAAAGGTATATTCATTTCTCCCAGATCTCTGACGATACCCTTTATCTCTGAAAATTTGACAGGGAACAAATCCTAAAACTCATGCAATAAATCAATGATCTTTCCTAAAGTCTCGTCATTCCAATAGTCTCCAATATTGGCGAACTTTGTATTTTCTGGTGAGCCAATATTAACTTTCTTAATTTTGAGTGGACTCGAGAAGCGGTCACTAGAAATACCAAGTCCTTTCACTCCACATACACCTTCATATGTTGGAATGTTTACGTCGAGCAGGACATCGTCATCAGGTTCTCTGTCACATTGTAGCATTCCAACTAGTGGTGGATTGTCATGCTGCTTTGGTTGAAATTTGTCATCGTAATAGGGATATCTTCAAATATCTTCACTTTCATGTGGCATCAATTGCATGATGGTCATCTGCAAACTCAAATGTATGTGTGAAGCTCGTAGCTAACTTCCCCCATTCAAGAGTTCCTTGTCGTATCTCAACTGATGTATACCAATTCCTTGGTATCATGTCCAATGTATGTATGAAGTGATGAACCCACTCTTGTCGCAGATATGCCTGCCATGTCGTGCGACAATACTTAATATGTTCAATAGGATTTGTTAATCCTGTATACTCGCGACCAATATAACTGATATCTTCTCCAAATCTTATCTCCATCAATTTTATACATTGTGACCATTCATTGATAGATTCTTTATGCGTACCCCACCATCTAGCGGGCGTACCTTTCAGCACAAAGTCCAGGGCGGACAAGCACTCAGATCGTAACTTTTTCTTCAAACTCTGTAAAAATATATGTAAGGTTAGGTAAACCTTCATATGGAGGTAGATCGCTTTCCTAAGCTCCTACCCGTCACACAGATCATGTAATTCTTGCACATCTTCTCAAAGATACTTCATGCATATGATTCTGCCAATTTTCTGATGTTTCCTGAATTGGATTTACAAGAGATGACACTCCACCAGCTCAGCTTTCCATTAGCTATTGGATTTATATAGTCATCTCTTACAGATGTGATATTATAGATATGGTCGAGATAGTCACCTTGTGCTTCATTGTGCACTAGTTCAACATATCTCTGTCCTTCTAGTGGATCAATTGGCGTGACCACCCTTATCTCTAAATCTTCAAATGATAAGATTCTTTTCTTAAAATTTATGATGGTATGGTTTTCTATCCCTAAGTCGGTCCCCAAAAGTGTAATATGTGGGTTTGTATCATCAACAATGTCGATCACCTCGAAATCCACATATGTCCTCATGCCTTCTACTTCGACAGGTACCCAAGTCAGTCGACCAATAGGTAGGAATTTTGACTAATTTGCTAGCCTGAGTTGAATGAGAGACCAATCCAATCGTGGTTTTCCCATGGCTGTCTTGTCAAAATATTAACATCAGAGCCCAGGTCTAGAATGATATAATCCATATCATAATCACCTATCTGTGTAATCATTCTTATCTCACGACCGATCTTTAATATTTTTTCGACATGGTTAAGTCTTCTGTCAAGTCGCAGCTCGTCCTGAGTTTATTCTATTAAAGTTGTCAATTCTGTGACAACACCTTTATCATGTATTAGTGATAAGAAAATTAAAAAAAATATATTTAAGTTTAGTAACCTTTCCCATCGGTTACTTTCAAAATAGTTGATAGAATCTTTTAGGCATCTCCCTTACTTGTCCTCTTGGTAATGTGGGAGCAGCCATCGATGCTTGATTCTCGTCGACGAATTCTGGTCAGGCGCCCAAGAATATTTCCTTTTCTCTCTTAACGTCAAACAATACATTCTTTTGTGATGTCGGTCACACATGTGGTTGGTCATGCTGTGTATTTTTGTCTTCTCTATTCGCAACACCTCCTCTTGTCACGACAACAATGTTTTCTTCTCTCGACTCAACAAAAATTATCTGGATGTTCCAGTTGGGATTTAGGTTGGAATTCTGCAGGGGAATTGGATTTCCCATATTCTTGTCATTCCACTTAGGAATCAGTGGAGGGAAGTCATCAATGGTGTGTTCGACACCTTTACAATACAAACCTGTCTTCGCAGGACTCGCACAATATCGAGTGAAATGTCCTAGTTGTGCATAATTAGAGAATATGATTTGGCCTCTTTCGCGATCAAATCCTCCTCCTCATTATTTTCCTCGACCTCAAAATTTCCTCCCCCGCTAGGTTGACTGTAGTGTTGTTGCGGTGGATACTGGTTCTGTTGATATTGGGGTTGAAGATATAGATTTTGTTGATATTGGGTTGGTAAATATTGAGTAGGTGGGTATTGATATTGTGCTCGCTCAACTTGTATCTTCTCGTCGTTCTTGATTAAGTAGGTATCCACCATTTTCTCCTACAACAGTTGGAATGCTCTGCAATCCTTCTCATCATGTCCTACAGATTTACAAAATTTACAATACAAACTAGTGGGTGTACTTACAATCTTATGCAAGTACAAGCACTCTTCCAACCGATGACCTTAGGTCTGACATATTCTACACTAAGGCATCCCTTGTGTATTTGTTGGGTTAATGCTCCTGTTGCGACATAGTTCATGAGCGCCGAGCAATTATCTTTATGGTGTCCCTCAGTTCTGCATCGAGCACACCAGAGCTCTTCTTAGATCTCTTTCCCTTTATTAAGGTCTTGTAGTTGCAGGGTAATATTGGTTAGCTATGACTAAATATGCATCATTCCTAGTCTTCTCCTATGCTCGTACTGCAACTTCTCTAATATGTGACGTTAGCTCGTAGTCTTTTCCTCTGCTCGTACTACAACTTCCTCTTCTTGCCACGATTTTTCTTCTCTTTCCCGACCGAAATCTTCGTCCACTCCTTAAACGTCCAACTTCTAGTTCAATTCCACTATCATTAGGGAACATATCAACTTAGTTTGCTCCATTTTTTGTGCTCTTCTTCTGCAACATATCCCAAATTTTTGCGCACAATCCTTCTAACTGTCAGAATCCATTCTCAGGATTCGTTTTTTGCATACAAGCATCTTTATCCAAGTTTTCAAATATGTCAAGTATCTTCCTCGTGGTCATTGGAAAAATTTTATTTCTGCCTCACTATATGAGGTTATTGTGTCAATAAAAAAATCAATGTATCCCTCTATAATACTGTCTACCCAAAAATCAACAGCCCTCGACACAGGGTTGCTAGTACTCTTCAATCACTGAATCAATCGAGGATTCCACCCTGTTGATTCTCCTCCTTCGAAATTATTTCTCTGGGTTACTAAATTCGACAACCATTCATACAACACAATAGGGAACTCAGAAAGGAAAATCTCATGAATGCCTGTACAAAGGTATTACTCCAACATCCTCATCGTATTCAATCATGATCCTTTAATTTCTTCTTGTGCAAACTCTAATGCTTTAAAGTCCACCCAGTCTTGGATTTCCAACTTCTTCGGATGCCAAAACATGAACCCCACCAAAATGATTCACGGTATCGACAACAAAACCATTTGTTGGTGTTTCTACCCTTTGACCAGGTTCAGAACTTTTGTCATGTGCAAACCTGATAGAGCAAGGCTTAGTCGGCAACACCTGCAACACAGATGCAGTCTCACCCAATATATTTCTTATGGGTAACTTCAAGAAACAGGTTTCTGCACTTGGGTGGGGGGTTTCTTCTCCATTGGCACCTTGCATTCACAATAAACACATTCATCATCTACTCAATGACACAATATTTAACGTGGAAACCCATCTGAGAAAAACCACAAAAGCGGTCTTCATCTGGCATGAGAAATATATGACACCTTTTGTCTGCGTACTAAGCTGCAGACTCTGTTTTAGATATTCTTCTCTTATCTATACAGAATTCTCTCTCCTCTCATGCTCTCTAGTATTCTGTCGCTCAATATTAACCCACTTGACTCTACTGTTGATCCACACACGCCTAGATTGATTACTCTTCTCAATACTTCTGCACCCTCAGCTACAGACTATTCAACTCTTCTTGTAGACACAAAACAACTAACTGAATCTGTAAGTGTGCTGACTAGGTAATTAGGTAAGAAACCAGAAAGTAACCCCAACATAAGAAACAACCAGAAGCAACCCACAGAAATCCTGATTTCTTCATTCTTATAGACTCTTACATGTCACTATCAGTCGACTTCATTCAGTTAGGCAACAGGCTATCATTCCTATTCTAGTGACATTTGATAGTAGGAACTAACGACCCAGATTACAGAGATTCTTTTATTCCTTACAACACATGTGACTCCCACCAACTCAAGCCAAAATCTTACCCACAATATTCCTTGAACTATTGTTCTCAGCCGTTGCACACTTTTTGACATGGTTTCTTCCATCGCAACTGATCTCGTTGCATCTTTTCCTTCTGTCGCTAACTCTTCCTTCACAAACTTTTCTTCTGTCGCAACTTCCTCTGCGGCTATTTATTTCCTTAGATATTTCTTCCTTATTTGTTTCTGTTCTTCCTTTTCTACTTATGTCTGCGTTCCTTTTCCTTCATCGAACCAGATACTTCACATTCTCGGGCATAATTCTAACTGAATTATGTCTATCTTTTCCTAGGGACAACATGCCCCCAACACTAGGACTATGGCTTGTCTTGAGCCACGCAATTCTACTCGTCAATTTATGCATTTGTGATGAATTTACTTTGAAAATTTTGGAATATTTTCACTATGGCCTCTGTATTGCATCGCAAGATGCTTGATAGGTTTCTAGCATCTGACTCACTAGTGTCTCTCTTCTCTCGGTACCAGAATTGGATTCAACCCTCGATGATCTCTGTTCACTTTTTAGTGTGTCTGGAATGGGATAAATCTGTCTATAAGATAAAATTTCCTTTTAAGTTCAACAGAGCTTGGTTACTGGTGGAGGATATCTCCCACCTCGGTTAATTCATCCTGGTCCTCTGAGTTGTCTCCTTCCGAATGTGATGACATGACAAGCCTGGGTTTGAAGACTTAAAGGTGAAGTTAAACATTGGGAAAATAGACAAAAATTGAAGCAGGGGCAGGAGCTAGTGAAACTGGAATTAGAATTGCAACATCTCTAATCTATGTTCCCTTCGGGTATCCTTCCTGAGATAGAAACACAAAATTTGGCTTCCATTAAGAGTTGAAAAGAAAATATTTTGGCCCATGAGGTGCTTATGTGGAGAATACAAATCCGGGCTATTTGGATTGAGAAGGGGGATGTAAACAGTGAATTTTTCCACAGTTTTTCCTCTGAAAGACGAAACATCAATACTATTTGGGAACTTTCGGATGGTGCTGGTAAATATGTTAGCAATATTGACCAACTCAAGTTATTGGGGGAAGAACACTTCTCTTTTGTTTTTAAGGATTATGGAAGAGCTCACATATCTGACCAATTACATGTTATTAAGCACTTCCCTAATTTCCTCTCTACTGAAGACACGACTTTCATGGTTGTTAAGGTTATGATGATGGAAGCAGAAACTCCTCTGAAGAGCTTCAAGAAGGACAAGAGTCCTGGGCTCGATGATTGGTCGGTGGAATTGTTCATACACTTCTTTGATTTTGTTAAGCATGACTTGTTGAAGGCTGCCGATCAATCTTAGAAAGAAGGTAAGGTTCAAAGAGCTATAAACTCTACCTTTCTAACCCTCATTCCTAAATGTGATAAACCAAAATTCTTTGCTTATTTCCGACCTATCTCTCTCTGCAACCTAATTTATTAACTAATTTCCAAAATCATCTCCAAAAGACTAAAGCCTATAATTACTAGGGTTATTTCTATTGAGCAATTTGTATTTTTGAAGAACAGGCAAATTCTAGAACCGGTTGGCATTACTCAGGAAATTTTATATACTATTAAAACAAAAAAGTTGGAAGCACTTGTCCATAAACTAGACGTCATTAAAGATTTTGACAGAGTTAACTGAACCTTCTTACGTATTATTCTCCTTTAGATTGGTTTTCCCTTGGAGACGGTAAACTGGATCATGGGATGTGTGTCTTCAAAAAAATTCTCTGTTCTTATAAATGGTTCACCTTCTGGGTTTTTTAATGCTATAAGGGGCATTCGTCAGGTTTCCCTCTGTCACCTCTCATCTTTCTGTCGGTGATTGAAGGGAATAGTCAACTTATTAGGGAAGCAAAGTGTGTTGGTAAAATTCAAGGTATTCGAATTTTGTCAACTCTTTCCTTAACCCGCTTACTCTTTGTGGATGATGTTGTACTATTTGGTAGTGGTACCTTGGAGGAATGACAAGCTTATAAACATGTACTGGATCTCTTTTGCTCGACTTCGGGAATGGGTATAAGTTTGGCTAAATCCTCTTTTATCGGTAATAACTTGAAAGAGGAGGTAAGCAACAACATCAATGCTATTCTTCCATATAAGATGGAACATATTGACTCTAGATTTAAATATTTTGTCTTTAGGTTTAAACCCTCGAGGTATGGATTAAAGGATTGGAGATGGTTCATAATTTTTTTTATATTAAGCTCAGTCATTGGACTTACAGAGTTTTATCTATGGGGGGAAGACTGATATTGATTAGTTCATTCCTAACTGGGATCCCGGTATACAATTTCTCCCGTGCAAGGATTGGGGGTAATGTAAACATGCGCAAGATGCACTTAGTTGATTGGAAAACCCTCTCAAGACATTTCTCCCTCAAGGGATGGAATATAAAAAAATTGGAGTGGTTTAACATCTTGCTCGGACTCAAGAGATTATGGACAATTTTCAGGAGTAAAGGTCTTTGGAACCAAGTGATTCAGGTCAAACATCTCAAAAAATTATCCATTGATTGCTGAATTGGTCATAATTTGTTCTCTGTACAAAATACCTCACTATTTTGGAATGGCTTCATCTAGGTTCTCCCGTGGATCAGTCCTAAGTTGGGTTGGAGAGCTAGAGATGGTGCCTATATAAGGTTGGGAATCAATTTTATTGCACGTTTGAAATCAGATTATGTTCTATCTAATGATCTTTGAGCTTATCTGAATGACTATGGAATCTATACCCTCTGCCAGGTTCACAATTTTGGTGATCTTTCCACCTTTCCGTCCTAGAAGTTTATTGTGGAGGACCTGTATCTCGACGGGATTTGGAAGGAGGAATGGATACGTTATATTTGTGGTTTGTCCCATGGGGGCATCAAGATCACTGGACAAAATGACCATATTCTCTGGATGCATAATACGATAAACATTGAAGTTTCTGCAAATTTGGCATATGATCTTATTGCAAGTACTTTCCGATGAGAAACTATTTGGCTGGCATTTCAAACAACTTTGGCAATGGCATATTCCACTGAAACTAAATTGCTTTAGTTACTTATGCATTGCGAACCACATTAGTACTTGGGAAAATTTGAAAGGTCGGGGTTGGTTTGGCCCAAGACGTTGTTTATGCAAAGCGGATAATGAATCAATGGATCATTTCTTTGTTTCTTTCTCCTTTGCACAGGCTGTGAGAGCCACCCTAGCCTCTCGGTTCATGCTGGATATTATTTGGAAGGGTCCCTGATTATTGGAAAATTTAAACCGCTTGACTGAGAAAGTTCATAACCATCTTTACTTACCTCTTTTCTACATCTGGATTATTTGGAAAACTTGCAATCTCTACATTTTTGAAGATCAAGAAACAATTGTTGGATCTGTATGTCTCAGGAACCTGGATCTCGTTAATGCTTATCCTGTAGCATGCACAAAAATTGCTCATCAAGATATTGGATCAGCTCCTTCAGTTTCTTATCCTTATGGGTTCTTTGATGGTGTTGCTGCAACTAATATTGGGGGTGTAGGTTTTACTCTTCTTATCAGTCCCTCACATTAATTTCATGTCAAGATGGGTTGCAGTGTCAACACCAATACAAGGGTTGAATTGATTTCCCTCTGGTCCCTATTGGTTTTTGTGGCTACTATTGGTCTTCTTATACTCTCTGTCTTTTGGGACTCTCAGTTCATCATAAAAAGGGAAACTTTGTGGCCTGCCTAGCAGTATTGGACCTTGAACACTGGTGTGCTTGCATTTTCGAGGTCAATGTCTCTTTTCTCTCTATAAACTTTCAACACATTTATAGGGAGCACAATATGAGTGTTGATGGTTTATCAAAAGAAGCACTATCTGTTGAGATGGGAAAACTCTCCTTCATTGATATCTTAGAAGGAGAGGCTATTAGAAGTGGATCCTTACTGCTCTTTTAAAGTATGCTTATATCATTTTGTAGTTTTTTCAATGGCGTACTCATATTTTTTAGGAAATATTTGAGTTTTGATTTTAATCCTTTGGTTTTTCTGTCATGGCTCCTTTAGCCGAGCAACTTTCATGGCATTTTGTGTGCCTCAGTATGGGGGGTTTTCTCTTTACCCCCTATGTGTTTCCTTTGGATATGCCATTAGGGTTAATTGTGTGCTCCCTATGGACGGTGTGGAATGGATTTTTTGAGAGATTTCGGGTACTTGAGTTGTTTGAGGTTTATGTTGCACCCTTTTGTGCTTTGGATGCAGGGTCCCATTTTATTTGGACTGTGCATTGCTTCTTTGCGGAGGCCTCTTTCTGTAATATATTGAAAAATTATGATACACAATATCATGGAATTGTAATTGTTACCTTTGATTCTGTGGAATATCAAGGAACTACTCTTTTTCTACTTTAAAAAAAATCTTGTTAATGATGGTCAACCATGGTTATTATTTTTTGTAAGTAAGCACCCATGGGGGATTTGAAATCGTGACCTTCCATTTACAATTTCTCATCTCAATTACTCATTACCAATTGCTCTAACCCCCATGGGCCAACCATGGTTATTATTTTTAATTATGAATATTATTTACATTTAATTTGTTTAAATATATATATTAATTTATTTATAATATTAAATTATTAATATTTATAAAACTAATGATGAATATTATATTATTAATTACATATAATAAAAATAATTTATTATTATTATTGGGGTGGAAGGGGGGTGGGGTTCTCTTTACCCCGTATGGACAGATGGAAACCAACTTCTCTTGGGGGCTAGGAAGGGAAACAAATAATATTGCAGAGGCTCTGGTCCTCTGGCAAGGACTTTTTATTGCCAAGACTTAGGGAATAAATGATCTTATAGTGATGGGAGACTCATGAACAATAATCCAAGCTCTCACTGAGAATTCTTTCCCAAACTAGATGCACCTCTGTTAGTTGATTAGAAAAATTTAGGTGTTGGTCTATTATTTCTACAAAATTGAGTTCTTCCACATCCTAAGGAAGCATAACTATGAAGCAGATCGTGCGGCTAACATTGGATCCACCATTGGTCTCAGAACATTGTTGATAAATGGGGTTCACACCCTTTTCCATCCCCCATAGTATCATGGCCTAGACCCTGGGGCTTATCACTTTTGCGGCTCACGACTTATGGCATATGCCATCTCCCCTCTATGACGCATGCCCCTCCCTCATGGAAAAATGTTTCGACGTGACCCGATGCTTGTGCTAGTACCAGAGGCTGATGTTGGAGTTAAATGTAGGTACGAATGGGAAGGACCATCCTCGGCTCGCAAAAGGAATTACGTCCCATCGATCCCAAGCAAATTCAAGTGAGGAGATTCAAGAAGTTATGGTACGATGGCTTGTTTTGGGTGGAAAGGATATAAGACAGAGAGTGGAGAAGGGAAGATGGTGTATGCTCTGATTCGTCTGCAACAAAAAATATTTCGAGGAGGTATTGAGTGTTCAGGATGTGTGTTGCAGAATGGAAGCATCCTCGGCATCCTCTGAGTCCACTGGCTCATCCCCGTCTGCCCTGTTTGTTGAGTTGGATATTCAAGAAATAAAGGAGAAAATCAGGAAGCTGAATCGACACATTGGTAAGATTGACACTGAGGGAGGTCGATGACTGGAAAATGTGGACAGGGACCTTGTTTTCCTGAGGAAGGAGTTTGCTCGGTCAATCTCAAGCACTGAAGATGTTGTTAGTGGGATGATAACAGAACTGGAAATGAATATGGAGAAGCTCGAACTGAAAGTGGTGAAGCTGGAAGCTGCAAAACTCACAGGTTCCTCTTCCCGTCATGAAGAGAAAATAAAATGATTTCATGTCTGTGATCTGTCTTTTTGGGGTAATCTGTTTCTATCTGTGAATAATATACTTTGAAATAATACTTTAGGTTTCTTATAATAGTATGTTAAATGTAGTGTATAAGTAGAAGCTATTTTTCTCTATGAGCTGTATAGGTTAAGAAGTATCTATGTTGTAGTGGGCCGACATTGTATGTTATATTTTTATCATTTAATCAATATGATCTAGGATCTTATCTGAGAGAATAACATGCACAACAATAATCACAAGAGACAAGAGACACAAACAGTGTTCCTCAGGGAAACCATAAAGGATAAAACCCTCAAAATTTCTCAGAGATAGAATGAGTACCAATGGAAAAACTAAAACCCAAAAACACAAAGATGATCTTCGACAACTGTTCTCTCTCTCATTTGTGTGAGCTCCTCTTCTCTCACTCATACGCTATAGTTGAGTGAGACTGTGTTTCAAATAGAGAGTCTCACTCTCTATTTATACTTGTTTTCCACTTGACATTTACTCTACAGGGCTAACTTCTCTAGGAGAGTCTAATAACCCTAATACCCCTGAACTATGGGGACTATTTCCCCAACTTACAATGGAGGGTTAACCTCAATGACTTTACATGAATTTATTATATTAATGAGTCTCCCGATCGAAGGAACAAACATCTTCGTTGGGGTACAATTAAATACAACATAAAATATACAAGTGAATACATTCCGAAGTTACAAATACATCAACACTCCCTCTTAACTAGGAAGGTATTCTCTTGACACAGTTCAACATCACAAGTCTTCATTACTGGATCATCATCAAAGCTGTATCATCATCAAAGATGGATCATCATCATGACTGCTTCCGATATCTTGAGCAAATGGTGCTATCTCTCAATTTTACTCGTCATAGGAAGTTCTACAGAGCCACCCTTACTGGATGTAGGCCTAACCTCCACGTAGGTCTTCACATATTCAACACTTATATCTAAACATGGGAGGAACCAATCCTTCCACCATGTCCAAAAGGCACAACACTTATATCTGACCATGGGAGGAACCAATCCCGCCACCATGTTAGAAAGGCACATCAGTTATATCTGAGCATGGGAGCAAACAATCCTGCCATCATGTCAGAAATGCACAACACTTACATCTGACCATGGGAGGAACCAATATTTCCACCATTTCAGAAAGGAACAACACTTATATCTGACCATGGGAGTAACCAATCCTGCCACCATGTCAAAAAGGCACAACACTTACATTTGACCATGGGAGGAACCACTGCCACCATGTCAGAAAGGCACATCACTTACATTTGAGCATGGGAGTAACCAATCCTGCCACCATGTCAGGAAGGCACAACACTTACATCTGACCATGGGAGGAACCAATATTTCCACCATTTCAGAAAGGAACAACACTTATATCTGACCATGGGAGTAACCAATCCTGCCACCATGTCAAAAAGGCACAACACTTACATTTGACCATGGGAGGAACCACTGCCACCATGTCAGAAAGGCACATCACTTACATCTGAGCATGGGAGTAACCAATCCTGCCACCATGTCAGGAAGGCACAACACTTACATCTGACCATGGGAGGAACCAATCCTGCGACCATGTCAGAAAGGCACATCACCTACATTTGACCATGGGAGGAACCAATCTTGCCACCATGTCAAAAAGGCTTCCGGACTCATCACTTCCCCTTCGAAGGAACCTCGAGCTGATGAACACCAAGCTTCTCTCTAGATTACTCAAAATTCACTCCGGCTAACGGCTTGGTCAATACATCAACTATCTACTTGCCTGTCACAACATACTTGAGCTTCACTGCTCCTCACTGCACTATATCCCTAATATAGTGATATTTGATCTCGATGTGCTTTGACTTGTCATGGAACACTGGGTTCTCTGACAACTTTACACAACTCTTCTTGTCGCAATATGTACAAGTAGCATCCAACTGGAGATCAAACAAATAAGATAGTATATTCCTTAGCCACAATACCTCACAACTAGTCGAACAAGCTGCGACATACTCTGCCTCGACTGTACTCAGTGCCACGCATGAATGCTTCCTGCTAAACCAAGACATCACACCTGATCCCATACTAAAGCAACACCTTGAAGTGCTCTTCCTATCAATGGAACTTCCTACCCAATCCGAATTCACATAACCCTCCAGGTTAATCTTCTGATTCACTTCATATTTGAGCCCATAGTCAACTATACCATTCAGGTGCCTCAGAATATGCTTTGCAGCAATCAGGTGAACATGTCTCGGATCCGTTAGGAACTAGATCAATGTGTTCACAACAAAGCAAATATATGGTCTTGTGTTCGTTAGGTACATCAATGACCCAATAATCTGACGATACATCATAGCATCAACCCACTCAAATGAAGAATCACTCAATAGCTTCAAGTTCGATGCCATAGGTGTGGTCATGGCCTTGCAGTCCATCTTCTCGAACCTCTTCAGGATCTCTACTTCATACTTCCCTTATCCGGAGATTCCATATGCATTCTACCACACCTCCATGCCTAGAAAGTAGTGCATCATACCCAAGTATTTAATCTCGAACTCGGCAGCAAGCTTCCTCTTCGTGTCAGCAATTAACCCATCCTCACCTGTCACAAACAGGTCATCCACATATGGTAGGAGTATCACTGGGTTCCCTTCCTAAACCTTATAGTAAAGTTTGGACTCCGCTTAATCTTGGTAAAGCCCAAGCTAGTTAGGAAGCTGTCAATTATGCCGTACCATGTCCTAGGTGCATGTTTCAAGCAGTATAAGGCCTTCTTCAATTTTCACACATGGGCCTCCTTGTCATGTGTCTCAAAACCGAGTGGCTGGTCCACATATACTTCCTCTTCTACTACACCATTCAAGAACGTTGTCTTGACATCCATGTAGTGTATCTTCCATTTCATTACTGCAGCAAGAGAAAGTATTGATATGATGGAAGTGTATCTGGATACAGGTGCAAAAGCCTCCTCATAAACTATCCCTTGTTTTTGGGAGAAGCCACATGCCACAAATCTTGCTTTATATTTCTCTATGCTTCCATCTGCAACATGATTTATCTTGTAGATCCATTTGGAAGTTACAACAGACTTCCCTTCTGGTCTTGGGACCAAATCCAGACATCATTCTTCATGATCAACTGGTACTCCTCGATCATAGCATCCTTCCATTCTTTCTTTTCCGCTGCTTCTTCATAGTTGGAAGGTTCTTTATCAATGATGTCACATAATAGGGCTACATAACTGGTGTAGGACCTAGTTCTCTTCCTTTCTCTGTGCATTTCTTCTGAAGACCCATATCATTCTACACCTTGGATAGCCTCTCATACCCATGCAGGTTTCCTCTTGTAAGGATTCTTCTCATGGGGTGGATCTACAGGTTCTTGAGGTTCTTCCATTTCCCGATCTTTTTCTGGAGTTGCATCATTCATAGTTGTATCTCGGATCCTGGGTACTTCCATTTCTTCAATGTCTTCAACAGGTCTCTTTCTGGATTTATTGTAATCCAAGTCTTCGTCAAAATTCACGTCCTTGCTGATGTCTATTTTTTTCAATCCTAGGAAATATATTATGTAATTTTTCGATCTTTCACTATATCCCACAAATATACCCTTCTTTCTTGAAGGATCTAACTTCGTCCTCTTTTATTTCAAAATGTGTATGTACACTGGACAACCAAATATTCAGAGATGGATGAATTCTGGTTTCTTTCCAGAGAAGAATTCTTCTAGTGTCTCGTTCTCAATTAATCTATGCAGAGTACGGTTCTGTACATACACAACTTTCCTAGCAGCTTCTGCCCATAGATGCATATGAAGATCTTGATCATGAAGAATTGCCCTTACTACTTCCATACTTGTTCTATGCTTCCTTTCTGCAACCCCATTCTCTTGTGGATTATATGGAGTGGTTAACTCCCTCTTAATCCATGAATCTCTGCATAATTTTTTGAATTCATCTAATGTGAATTCTTTGCCATTGTCTGTTCGAAAGGTCTTGATGTTCTTCTCTATGTGGTTCTCGATCAAGGCTTTGAATTCCTTGAATTTAGTGAATACTTAATCCTTTCTTTTCAAGAAGTATATCCATGTCTTCCTAGAAAAATAATCAATGAAATAAACATAATATACATACCCACTCAATGAACTGGATGACATCAGACCACACACATCAGAGTGGATGATTTCCAAGATTCCTTTTGCCTTGCTCTCGCTACTTGGAAATGTCTTCTTTGTGTTCTTTCCCTTTGCACATCCTTTGCAAATGCCTTCATGCTTTTCCTGGATTTTTTGGAAGACCTTCAACAACTTTTCTTGATAGTGGTAGTGACCTATAGTGCACATGTGCAAGCCTTCTATGCCAAAGTTCACTTGGCTCTACTGAGCCATGGACTAAGGCTTGTTTTGGTTGGCCCTTTAATTTGTATAAGCCTCCCTCTTTCTCTCTAATCACTACTGCATCATCTATAGTCTTCCCCTTTGGCCACATAAGGACTTGGCCATCTACAAATGCAACACTCATACCTTTTGCATCCAATGTAGATATGGAGAGAATATTCTTCTTTAGTCCTGGTACAAACAAGACATCCTTCATCTTCACAGATTTTCCAGAGTCTAGCTTATAGGAGGATTCACCACTACCTTTTATGGGATACTGGTAGTCATCCCAAAGTTTTACTGTGTGGGGTGACTCATGTTAAGATAGTTTCACAAATGATTCTTTGAATCCCGTCATATGTTTGGAAGCCCCACTATATATGAGCCAATCATTGCTTCCATGTGTAACAGTCCCCGTAAGGGAAGAAATAAAAACATACTCTATCACTTGAAGAATCTTCACTTTATTCTTTGACTCTCTTCCTGGGAGGTTCATCATCCTCTGCAGTGTGAGCATGATGTTTTGTTTTGATGTCCTTCTTCTTGTGGGAGCTACCTCTATTTCTAGGACAATCTTTGGCAAAGTGTCCTTTCTCATCACAGGTATAACATCTGAGTTTATATAGATCTTTTCTATATATTCTAGGGATATCTTTCTGGTGATAATGCTTACCTTTGGGATGATGGTGGTCCTTTCTGAATTTCTTGGTGTGTGCTATGAGAGCTTGATCTTCACTTCCCATCTTTTCTTCTCAAGCTACTATCCAAGCTTCCTCTTGTGAGCATTCCTCCCACATCCTATTGAAAGTGATTAACTTTCTTCTAGCACAAATCCCTTGAATGAAGGAGTCCCATGACCTAGGGAGACCATTCAAGGTGGTCATCACAATTTCTCCATTCTCTACTTCTTCTTATAGTGCTTCAAGTTTTTCTTTGATATGAGAGACCCTTGTAAAGTATGACTGTATGGTCTCTGCATTCTGGATCTTTACATTCTTCAACTGGTTTCTTAAAGTCATCTTCTGATTTATATTCTTCCCTTCAAATAACTTGGTCAAGGAATCAAACATCTCTTTAGGTGTCTTTAGGGAAGACACCTGTGGTATAAGGTGATCCTTGAAAGAATCAACAATAATCCTCTTGGCCTTGACCAAGTTCTTCTTATGTAAGGCTTTAGTCTCATCTCCCTCTAGAACTAGAACTTCTCCACTTATGTACGTGTCCAATTCATTTTCTTCAAGAACCAGTGAGATCCTATACTTCCATGCTCGGAATTTTTCAGCTCCTTCAATGTTTTCATCAAGCTTGGTGTGATGAGACATCTTAAATGGAAATACCAAAGATTTAGATCTTACCAATTTAAGAATTTGGAACTGGATTTGGAGTTGATCTTCATCTTCTGCAGTGTTGGTTTTTTGGTTTAGGAGCAAATTAGGGTTTGAATTTCCTGGAGTTCTACCCGACCAAAAACTTCGATCTCGGTCTCTAAGCTTTGATTTTGAGGAGGAGAGAAATCCTATGCTGGGATTACTCAAAAATTCCACTTTTGTGGAAAGCCCTAATTTCCCGCTATAGTGGTAGGTCAAAAACTGAAAATGCTCAAAATCAGATTCTGCTTCGACAGAAAGATGCGCCCTTCAATGGAGAGTCAACCTAGCCTCCTTTTGTAGTTGCACATTGTCTTCTTCTCAAGTTAGCTTTGATACCATGTTAGATTTTTATTATTTAATCAATATGATCTAGGATCTTATCTGAGAGAATAACATGCACAACAATAATCACAAGAGGCAAGAGACACAAAGATTTTTCCTCAGGGAAACCATAAAGGAGAAAACCCCACAACTTCTCAGAGATAGAATGAGAACCAATAGCAAAAGTAAAACCCAAAAACACAAAGATGATCTCCGACAGCTATTCTCTCTCTCACTTGTGTGATCTCCTCTTCTCCCACTCATGCGCTACAATTGAGTGAGTGTGTGTGTTTCAAATAAAGAGTCTCACTCTCTATTTATACTTATTTTCCACTTGACCTTTACTCTACACGGCCGACTTCTCTAGGAGAGTCTAATAACCCCAATACCCCTCAACTGTGGGGACTATTTCCCCGACTTACAATAGAGGATTAACCTGAATGACTTTACATGACTTCATTATATTAATGACTCTCTCGATCGAAGGAACAAACATCTCCATCGGGGTACAATGAAATACGATATAAAATATACACGTGAATACACAAATACATCAACAGAATCAATATATAACACAATTTATATTATTTATCACTTAACAAAATTTGCACCTTTAATTTTTTTTTGCAAAAATAATAATGGACACACTTTTGCACAAGTATCAACGTACTAATTACATGCATTGACCTGTAAAGAATTCTATATGCACAAGCATCAACTTGTTGAACTTTAGGAACCAACCTTAACATACATCTATATCTTTTGCGCAAGATTGAACTCACAGTATTTAGGCACCCAATTTTTGAAGACTGAGATCTTCATTTGTGTTCTTAAACTACAACTAAATGGAAGCACCAACTCCTGACTATATTTACCCACACCGATTGGAGGGAGGCTACAACCCCCTGATTGTTTTACCATTTCCAACTAGAAGGAAGCTATGACGCCCTGATTGTTTTAACAACACCAACTAGAAGGAAGCTATGAGTCCCTGATTGTTTTATCAACACCAATTAGAAGAAAGCTACAAATCCCTTTCATTGCCCCTTCGTGCCTCACTGATAATATTAAAAGAAAACTGAAATATTCCATTACCTTGTTTATGATTTATGACTTTTGAATACACGACTACTACATTTTCTTTGATCTACATATTAGCCTTTAGTTATATGCGTCACAACATATTGCGATCTGTGAAAGTGTTTTCTTTAAGAATTTTTTGATTTGCAATCTTCAAATATCTACAATTCTACAACACTCTCACTTCTGCGATTGTGCGATTTGCATCATTCAATATGTATATTTATCACAAATATTGATACATGGAATCCTTCTATTTTGTGCACTTCCAGTTGTTCATCTTCATTGTTTTTGTGCTTTTCGGCTCTAATGTATAAACTTCTTTTGTGATCAACGAGCCATTGACACCCCAAGAATTAGAAGCTTTCCTAGTCAAAATATCATATCTTCTTCTTCTATCTTCCAACTACAAGCTTGCTTCAATGCTTCCATCTCTTGCTTATTTGTAATCTTTCTAGATCAAGAGATGTGTCCACAAGTTGGCGCTCCTTTTACTCCATGAATCCCTAACTTGATTGCTTCTTGGTCAAGCTAACCACTGTGTTTTATACTGCGTCAGCGTGCTTCTTTTGATAATTTAATTGTGGGGTTTTGTACACTAACTCCCATTGAATTGGTGGTATTTGCACACATATGTCCCATGCTTGGTTGCAATTTGTGCACTTCCTGAACTTCCACATTTCTTCTCTATGTATTTCTCCAAGCTTCTTTTGTACATATCATATGCTTCAAGTTCTCTCTATGTATTTCTTCAAACTAGCTTTGTACATAGAGATCCTTTTCTTGATAGATACATATACTTTTATTATTTCTTGCTTCAAGTTATCCATCTCATATGTTTTACATCAGTCTCATCTTCTTTCTTCATTGGACTTGATGGTTTTTCTTTTGATATCAAACCTTCATCAGACTTGTTGATTTATCCTTTGACATCAATGGCAACACAAAGGTTCAACAATACCCCCCTTTGGTATTAATGTCAACATCAACTTACAATTGAGAATGAGCTCTACTTTTATGCGCAAAATTATCCCCCTATGTTCATGCCTTTTGTTCCATTATTTTGCGTAGATCCCATGTTTAATTTTAATTCTTCATTTAGCAATCTTCATTCTCTTTCTTTATTTTCCCTGATTTTCCTTTATTCGCCCCCTTTGACATCAATGTAAAAAGGATTTTCTTTGGAAATCAATTTTCCTTGAGGACATGATTCTTGCTTCATCTTATTGTTTCTATGCGAGATACACTACACTATCATAAATTCTTCCTTTCTATGTTTGGTTGCACCACAACCTCTTGTTCTTCATTGTCACACATGTTACCTTTCTGCATCTTCAGTTCACTAGTGTGTTCATGTTTTAATTAGTGCGATTTCACACAATCTTGTATAGATAATTCACACATACTCTCATTTGTAAGCCTATATGGAAACAAGAAGATATGACCAGTAACTCGTGCAGAAATGTTGATGTGTCACTTTCATATTTGATCCTTTTTGGGAAACATCATTTCATTTGCACACATCAATGAATTTGATTTTCACTTTTTGTCCTTTTTCCAAAATCATTAACTCATGCAATTAATTTTGATGTCTTCATAACCATTTTTGAATCACACGAGCATGAATTCCATTAACTTCAACATCTCTTAAATTTAATTTTGAGCACGTGGAGAACCACCTTCCAATTCTATAAGTGAGCTGCACATTGCTTGGTTAATCACCCTAGTCCATTCTCTGTCTAGATTGTTCTGATTTTTGAGATTTTCTTCCTCAATCATCATGTCTTCCTACTTTCATAAATTTAATAGCTCAATTGACATCCTTTTTTCAACACTTCAGTCGCAGCAAGAAAAATTTGGAAAGATGAGAGTGGACATGAGAGTTTGGCAGTCTCAAATGAAGAGTTTGGATTGAAGCATCGGTACCAACAATTGTAGGTCAATCAGAGCACTGCAGATAAGCTATATAGTTTGATTAAGAGAGCTTATCTCCTAGAGCAGCAACAACAAAATACTCTTGATCTTTTGAACTTGATTCAGGCTGAACAATCTACTGCCAATCCGTCATCATATAGTTTGTAGCTTTATCCATTGCTACAACCTACATAGTTCATCGAGCCAACTTCGATAAATTTAGAGCTTCTCCTTTCACATCGTTTTGTCAGTCATGACACAGAGTTGGATCTTGAGCTGTAACTTTGAATAGAATTCATTTTAGTTTTGTTTAATTCGACTCTCATCGTTGTCTTTGTCATCAAGCAACAACATGCTATATTTTTGTACTATTTTGTACGCCATTTGTGGCCTGAATAGACTTTTATGCAACATGAGATTAAAAGCTCCATTTTGTATTCTGTAATGACATCATATGGATATAATACAATCTCAATTTTATTTATGCGCAATCCTTGTGTTTGTTCAAGCAAAAATTTTCTTCTATTGTTTCATGTATGACAATTCAACATATTTTTTCATATAAATGAATAAATGAACATCACATTAATAAGATAACCAACTTCAAATTATATCTATTTGCAACATTTCATTAACTCAGTCCTTGAATTCCTAATGAATATCGTGTTGAATTCAAAGATCTTACTTAACCTTTTAATGTTCAGCAAGATGTGCAACAATTACTTGTTTCTTGAACAATACTCACCTATGACGTTTTATTGACCCATTTCTTGATGTGCACAAATTGCCATTGACTCTGTACATGGCATCTTTCCTTTTATCTTTGTAATTTCTTGTAAGTGTTACATAAAATGATTCTTCTTGGTTGCTTCATTTTTTTTGACAATTTTTGAGCCTTATGTCCAAATCCGTCACACATATATCACCTTATAGTATGACAATATTTTTTACATGGCCAACATAATTATATCTCAAACATATCACTAAAGGAAACTTATTTTTGTAACTAAAAGGATTTTCATACTTGACTTCAATTCATTTTATAGATATATCGGACTTCTTCTGAGATGCATCTTGTTGCTTCGAAACGAAATCTTCATTTTTGACGTAGATTCTGTCACATGTCCCTTCATAACCAAGACCTTTTTTCTTGTCTAGAGACCTTTGGTTGCTCAGTATTTCATACAGAATTGTTGAATTTTACTTGAGTTTCTACGTCACAACACATTTTGGCTCCTTTGATTTGCACAAACCATTTCACTTTTTAGATGTGAAATCTCTATTTCTTTTTGCGCATGTTGTTTTGTTAGCAATTATTTTTTCTCTTCTGCCTCCTCGAGAGGATTTTTCAGCACAAGATTATTCTCTTCAAGTATTTTGATTTTGATTTGTGTGCAATCCAAATGTTCTTCAAATTCATTTTCTTTTTCGCCCATCTATATATCTAATGCTTCTTGTATGGCCTTGGTCTCCTTGGCTTGTTCTTCTACTTTTTCCATCTGTTCTTTTAGTGTCTTATTACTTTTTCTTGACTTATTTAATTCTTCTAATGCATTGATTAACTCTCCTTCGCAATCAATATCTACACTCTCTTCATTTTCCTATTTGGAAAATTCTTCCGTGTTACTTGATCTCTCCTCTGCTTCAGATTTTGATGAGGACATATAGATTACATTATAGGAAAGTTTATTTTTTGCATTTGTCTCAAATTTGTAAGTTCCTTCTATGCTGCATGATTTCTATTTTGCTTCAGACTTTGGAGGTGACATGTAAATTCCATTCTAATACCACTTCCTTAATGGTTTTGATGTGCTTTTGTGTGTCCCTTAAACTATTGATCCTTTGATAAACACACATTTATTTCCATATTTTGAGTTTTCATCTTGAATTAATGCCATAAACAACACTTCTCTTGAATTATCATGGTTGTCCTCTTCCTCCAATGAGTTGTTGTCCTTCTTGGAATATACAGTCTTCTTTTGCTTAGGAAGTTTCGTCTTGCTCTCTACCTTGTTGTGCCGATACACATTTCTTTCTTCTTGATAGTCTAATTCTTCATCAATGTCAATATCTTTGTTTTTCTTAAAAGTACACTTGGAGGCAAAGTGTCATATTCTACCACATTTGAAACATTTAAAGGGCAACTTACCTTTATACTTTCCACATCCCTTGTATAGCTTTCTCATGAAATTTTCTTCTTCTTTGTATGATATGTGAGATCACTCTTTAGGTTCATTCATTCTACATCTTGGTTTTCTTGTGGCCTCAAAATCAACTTCCCTTTTGGATCCGTCCTCATTTCATACACTATAAGAATCCCATGATGCAATTCATCATTTATTATCTCATCCAGATTAGATTTATCCTTTAGAACTGATACTTTTGAGTTAAAACAAGGTGGCAAGGTTCTCAATATTTTCTGCATGACTGACTCTTCTTCTATGGTTGCTCCCAATCTTGTGATGGAATTCACAATATTGTAAACTCAAAGGAAGTAGGCTGCAATATCTTCTTTTTAATTCATTTGTAGTGTTTCAAACTGAGCTGAATAGGTTTGTAAATTAACCTTTTTACCCTTTTCATCTCCCACATAGATACTCTTCAGCTTATCCCAAATCTCCTTGGTTGAAGTGCATTGCATGACCTCAGTAAATTCAACATCTTCCAACCAGTATTGCATTTCTTGCTTTTGCATTTTACTCATATAGTCTTATGTCTGTAGGTTCAAATAGAGTTGTTTCTATTGGAAATATTAGTATATTGTACAAATTATTACAATTTTAACTTTTTAATAGAAATGCACCATTGGAAATTTTATACAAAAATAACACTAGACACAGTTGCGCATAAAATCTGTAAAACAATCTTGTGTGTGTGTGTATAAGAAAAATTGCATTAGTGGAAGACAATAATATTCAATTGTGAGCATCTGCTCACTAAGTTGCCAACCTAACGTACAAGTATCAACCTACTTATTACATGAATCGACCTGTAAAGACTTCTATCTGCGCAAGCACCGACTTGCTAAACTTTAGACACCAACTTGAACAAATATCTATCCCTTTTGTGCAAGCTCCAACTCATAGTATTCAGGCACCATTTTGTTGAAGACTAAGAGCTCTGTTTCTTCAGCTGCAACTGAATAGAAGCACCAACTCCCAATTACATTTACTAGCATTGACTAGAAGTAGGTTGTAACCCCTTGATTGTTTTACTAGCTCTCGCTAGAAGGAAGCTACGACTCCCTGATTTGATTTACTATCTTCAGCTGGAAGGAATCTTCGACTCCCTAATTGTTTTACTAACAACAACTAGAAGGAAGTTGCGACTCCCTTTCCATACCCCTTCCTGCCTCCTTGATATACGAGTATTTGTGTATCAAATTAAAACAATAGACAAATTGGTAATTAATTTGTCAATGATTTGCGTCTTTCTGATTTGCAACTGCTGCATCTTTTATGATCTGCATCTTATCTTTTGGGTATATGCGTCTCAACAATCTCCGATTTATGATGGTGTTTGCTTTATGGCTTCTACAATTTACAAACAAATATGTACGATTCTACCACACTTTGTCACTTCAACGGCTATACGGTCTGCGTCATTTACAAAGAAAAACCTTCACACATCCTGATTCCAGTTATCCTTCTACTTTGTGCACTTTTAGCAGTTCATCTTCTTCGTATCTGTGAAATGCAACAATGTTGTATAAACTGCTTATGTGATCAACAACTCATTGATACCCCAAGAATTTGAAGCTTTCCCAAACAGATTATCTTCACATATTCATTCCACAAGCTTGCTTCAATGCTTCCATATCTTGCTTATTTATATTTTTCCTAGTTCAATAGATGTGTCCTCAAGTTTAAATTCCTTTTACTCGATGACGCCCAACTTGCTTGCTTTCTCATCAAGCTAACCATTGTATTTTATTCTGCATTGGCATGCATCCTTTGATTATTTAACTTTGTGGGGTTTTGTGCACTGATGCCCATCATCTTGGTGGTATTTGCACACATATATCCCATGCCAAAGTGGGATTTGCGCACTTCCCGATCTTTCACATTTCTTCTCTATGTATTTCTTGAAACTTAATTTTGTTCATAGAGACCCTCTGCATGATGGATTTATTCTTACTTCAAGTTATCCATATCATATGTTTGATATCATTCTCATTTTCTTTCTTCATTAACATGGTGGTTTATCTTTTAATATCAAATCTACATCAAGCTTTAATATAAAATATTGTAAAATATGTGAAAATATTTTACAAAATTATAAAATCTTGTAAAATCATGGAGAATCTTTTAGAAAATTATAAAATCTTCTAAAATCACGGTGAATCTTGCAGAAAATTACAAAGACTTGTAAAAGTGTTGGTAAATATTTCATAGAATTAGAAAATCCTGTAAAATCTTGGAGGATCTTTCATTGAACTATAAAAACTTGTAAATTATTGACAAATTGGTCGAAAGTTGACTTAATAAAATTTCCTAGATGGCTTTGTATTCCCTTTAGATTTTCCATGTTCTCTTACACTAGAAAAACTTGTAAACAAAATCCAAGCTAATTTATTGACTTTACTAATCACAGCTACTTATATGCTACTAAGTTTAAACCTCCTTAAAAAATAGAAAGTAAAGATGTTTTCATAAATGTTTGCAATATACAATTGAGCACTTAATCAAAGTGTGAAACTCATTTATCCCACTACACTCAGTGTATAGTCAATTTTAATAAATTATATTGGACATAATAATCCCCCTCAATCATTGTTTATTAGTTTGAACACTAATTGCCTCACCAATTTCATTATTGATTAATTTGAACACTAATTACCTCAACAATTTCATTGTTGATTAATTTGAACACTAATTGCCTCTAATATCTTGATTAATTGAACACTAATGGCTCTAATAAATTCCTCCATATGTTCCTAGTATCTTATTAAAAATACCTTATCCTTGTATAAGTTTATGAACATAAAAATGTATCTACTCAAACATCTCCCTAATTTGAAAATATACATTTGTTAACTCTTCCTTCCTCACCTACCAACTATAATAAACCATATAATTTCACACTTGGCTGGATCAAATGTTTCTCTATGTCAACCAACGAAGTTTCTTATGCTTACTTCACAACAAAAAATATATCATAAGAAACATAAATGCATGGCATCATATGGTCATTAAACATGAATCATATCAATTGATTTCATGCCTTCAATCAAGAAGGGCATCGTGTATTTATACAACTCATGTTTTTTTGCCTTCATAACTATTCTTCCTACTTATGTATGTTTTAAGTTGGGCAATTTTTTTGTATTATTTCCTTTCCCTTTTTTTTATGGCATTCTTTAAGCAAAGTTAACCAAATAACTATCTATTATGACTTAATCTACTTAAAAATAAATTAATTGTTATGAATAGTTTTTATATCTTTATCACTAAGCCATATTAGACTAATTTCCCATTTCAAACCACGTCATTATCTCTAGGATGTCATCCCATAAAGCACTACTATGTTGTCATCATTTGCACATTAGCGCATCCCCATGTTTTAAAGTGGATGTTTGAAGGCCTCAACCAACTCAACAATAACATTAGTGTTAAATATCATAAAATCCAATTTTACATGTATTATGAAAGAGTTATTTACATTGGATATAACTAGTACTACATGTTTGGATACAAATTCAAAACCTCTACTTAACTCAACATTCACATTACTATACACATTGTTTTTTTACAACATCAATTTCTTATAATGTTAAATATTTTATTTCTAAACATTTATAGGAATAATATTTACACTGACATAATAATTTATGAAAGCATCAAATAAAGGATTTAGATTAACTTTTATATAATAACATTTTAACTTATGTAAATCAAAATACTCCAAATACTTTTATATAATAACATTTTAACCTAATTTTATATACCCTGTCCAAATGTATCTCATATAACCTTACAATCACTAGCATATCCACATTCATCCTATTTTCTTATCCAAATATTAACTTAAATGTATTTTATATAACCTTATAACATATCCACAGTCATCCTAATATTCTTATCCAAATATTTATATAAAAACAACTTAAATCCACCTTTGTTTAAAATGAATCGACCTCTAGCTATGAGTTTGGAAATGATGAATAATATTTATACATATAACTTAAATAAATATTAATCATAAAAACTAACAAAGAAATGAAGTTTTTATATAATTTATAATATTCTTATCCAAATATTTATATAAAAACAACTTAAATCCACCTTTGTTTAAAATGAATCGACCTCTAGTTATGAGTTTGGAAATGATGAATAATATTTATACATATAACTTAAATAAATATTAATCATAAAAACTAACAAAGAAATGAAGTTCTTATATAATTTATAACCATATGCCTATATAGATAGATATCCAAAAATAATTATATAATTTATAACCATATGCCTATATAGATAGATATCCAAAATAATTATATATAATAATAATATCCAAAATAATTATATATAATAATAATGCCTTCACATAGGATGACAATTCAAAATTAAAATGAGAATCAACCTTTTACATTTAAAAACGTATGCATTTCTCCAATTTACAACAATATTTTTGGTAACCACAAATATTTAGAAAAGTTAATAGAAATGCCTACTTAATTCAAAGGTTAGTCCATACAAATTTGGCATCTAATAACAACTATTGACATAAATTCTTCTAATAACCACAAATATTTAGAAAAGTTAATGGAAATGCCTACTTAATTCAAAGGCTAGTCCATACAAAATTGACATCTAATAACAAACTATGGATTAACTACAATTACACCACCATTTTTCTACCATATAACTTTATTTTCTATTGTTATTTGTTTATTGAATATCTTGATTTATATACTCTCTTTAATATGGTCCATGTGATCAAATAAGAGTCTGATTAGAATATCTTGGTGTATGTGTCGAGATTTTCACATCAACATCCTCTGCCTAATCCTAATCATATAGTCCTCTTATATAATGTTTGATTTGAATAACTAAACACATCGTGTGCCTAATCCTAATCATATAGTCCTCTTATATAATGTTTTATTATGATTATTGATGAAACATAAATAATCTTACTTCTATAATTACATTGCTTACTTTTTATATTAGTACAATTATTTGTATTTGTATATGGGTAAAGATTAAGTTCTTTATTTTTAGATGATGATAAAGCCTTTAATAACTGGCTTGTCAAAATGGTACTATAAGTGAATGTTCTTGAATTATCAAAGTCATTTATGGAAAACCATTTTAGTTTTAGTTTTTGATTAAGAATTAAAAATTCCTATAACATCTCAAGATATCTCATCATCTTAGATGGTATTTATCATTTTTTTTAATAACCAAAATAAATAGTTTATTTATTTATAGAGAAGTCTGGGTATGATATAGCAATCGCTAATCAACCATATACAATAAGAGCAAAAGATATTCTTGGAGCAATCCAAAAAATCTATACAGAAAAATATATCTCCCTCAAGGACAACTCTTTACCCAATGAACCTCAATTAAGGAAGTAGATGAAAAGTGTTGGGATCACCGTTGATGCTTATATTTCCTTGAAATAAGAGACACCATTTATTTTCCAGGGAGTCTGCCTGATTATTTAACTCTCGCAGAATGTGGAAAGAAGAAACCTTCTAAAAAACATTTAAACTATTTCGAATACGCTGCAAGGTTTTATTCAGAGAAGGATTATTAAACTGAGCATTAGAGTTGAGCAATTTGCTCAGTAGCTCCAAATATCCAAAAATATGAATAGACCTATATCCAGCTTCCTTTGCGATCCGGAATGCCATGAGAAGACTATAGATTTCATCCTGATTGTTCGAACTTGTTCGAAGTCCCCAGCTGAAACGGGTTTCAAACAATCTATCCGAGGAAATAATCAACCCATCGGCACCAGATAATCCAGGGTTCCCCTTGGACGTCCCATTAAAGAAAATAATAGCTGAATTGATGCTTTTCCACCACTTTGCAAAGTCTGAAGCACTCAATCTCAATCGTAAGCAAGGAGCAGGAAATGGTTTGAGACTGAAAGAGTTTCTAAAAAATGCAGCAGATCCTAACCAGATTGAAAACACTGGTGGCAATGTGGAACAAGAAACACGATTGCAAATAGATTCCTTTATAATAAGTTTCACCTTACGAGCCACATCACTAGGATATAAATGATTATTATTGAATATCCAATTGTTCTTGGATGTCCACACTTTCCACCAAACGGCTTTAGGGACTGATAACCAAATTTTTAGCAATTCATATTTTATCCAAGCAATCATAGGTAGTCGATCTTTCCACGCGATGAAGGTTGGGACAATTGTCGAATGTGGAATGACAACGTCCAACCCATGAAGAACACACTCCCACACATTCTGCGTGAACTCATAGTCAATGAATAAATGATTTGATGTTTTAGCTGCTAAACCGCAGAAGCAACACCGAAATGAACCATTGAACCCATGTTTATTCAAATTTTCACCTGTCAATACCCTTTTGTGCATGAGCAACCACTAGAAGAAATTTACCTTAGGAAAACTAAAGGAAGACCAAATTGACTTCGAGCACTCAAGAATATGGAGTTTTCAGAAAAGAGAACCCTTGGGTAGCTGAGTAGGATCCAGTCCGGCCCCAACCCCAATGATCTTTGGACGAATAGTGGACTAGCACAAGACCAGAAAGGAATGAAATCAATAATTTCTGCTGAGAAAGAAGATGGGCTGGAATCTCTGGAAAAGGACCAGCCAACCCAATTCCCTGCACTATCCCAGCTACAAATATCAGCAAGTCGAAGAAGGCCTTTATTAATCATCCATAACTTGATCTCTGAAAGTGATGAAACAATGGAGAGGGGAGAATTTCCTAAGATTTTATCATCCCATAAAAAAATCCTCTTGTCATTTCCAGGAATTATGTAGAGATGATGTTGGAATTTATCTATTCCTCTTCTACACAGATTCCAAATAGCAGTGCTTGTAGGAGTGTTAGTTGTTTTAAATTTCTCAAGGATCCTCCTTTAAGGTATTTCTTCCAAATGATCCGACTTACTAGATGTTTCTTATCAGCATACGGTTGCCAAATTATTTTACCTCCTAAAGCCATATTAGCCATCCTTGGATCTCGAATATGCAGCCCCCCTTCCAAAATAGGTCTTTTGATTATATCCCAGCTTACCAAATGCACCTTATTCTGATCACCTTTGCCACCATTCCATAGGAAATCCTGAAGTATATTGCAGATATGATCCGAGATAGTCTTAGGAGCAAGAAGCAGAGAAGACTGGAATATGGGAAGGGAAGAAAGAACCTCCTTGATCAGAATCAACTCCCCAGCCTTAGGTATCCATTTTCCACCCCAAGAAACTATTTTTGCTTTGATTTTACTTATAACTTCAAGCCACAACGAAGGAGGGCTAGGACCCAATGTTAAAGGAAGACCTAAATATTTGATTTTTATCCACTTATCAAAACCGGGGAATCCCAAGAAGTGAGCAATTATAAAAGTTGTCCAATGATCCACATTCCAACCATAAAAAACACTCTTCCTGTTATTAATCAAAGCACCTGTAGAAGAAAAAAATTTAAGCAATATTTCATTGAAGGCCCGAGCAATATTTAAATATGCCCCTCCTAGAAGAAATGAATCATCTACAAAGAGGGCTTGATTGATGGGAGCCACTCCTCTTCCTGCCTTTATACCTGGAATAGTACCTACAACCAATTCAATAAAGATCTTTCTACTTAAAGTTTCAGCCATCAATATATACAGAAAAGGTGACAAAGGACACCCTTGTCGAAGTTCTCTTGTGGCTTGAAAAAATTCTGTTGGTATGCCATTAACAAGAGGCGCTATCCAGGGCTTATCAGTGCAAGCTTTTATCAGACTAACAAATTCAACACTAAAACCAAAAGAGAGGAGGACTTTATAGATAAATGAGAGCTTGACACGAACAAAAGCGTTTGTCATGTCCAACTTGATAATCATACCTTTCTCCTTCCTTTGAAAACTGGAGTGAAGAGCTTCTTGCACTTGAGTCACATTATCAATGAGCTACCTTCCTTTAACAAACCCCCCTGGAGAGAAGAAATAAGATTTCCTAACACAGGCTTAATTCTATTAGCTAAGAGCTTGGCTAGAATTTTGTAAGAGGCATTACACAAAGAGATAGGGTGAAATATCTCAAAATTTACAGGATTTACATTGTTGGGAATTAAAGAGAGAAAAGTGGAGTAGGTACACCCTCCCACTTTGGCTTTTTTATGAAAGGCTAAGATCATTCAGAAAAGATCATTCTTAATTACATTCCAGCAGACACGATAAAAATGCATAGAGAATCCATCTGACCTGGGTGCTTTATCTGGCTCCATTTCCCATATAACATCCACAATTTCCTTTTCAGAGAAAGGTCTCCCTAGGTCAACATTTATTTCTAAGTTGACTAAGGAAGGAATATAATACAAACAATCAACGTTTACTTCTTCATCTGACAAGCCATCCTCATGAAACAAATTCTGGAAATGCAATTTTGCATCCTGTTTTAGTAACTTGTGACCTTTAATGACTTCACCATCCAAATAATATAATTTAGATATGTGATTTCTAGTCAAACGAGATCTGCACTGTTTATGAAAAAGGCTGAATTTTTTATCACCAGAGAGCAGCCAAAGGCAACGAGATTTTAGCTGTCGACCCTCCTCTTCCTGGAAAAATGAAAGACTGGAATTGAGTTGAGCACCCTACTCAGATATCAACTGCGATTTGATGATTTCAGTGTCCTACAATCCTAGCTGAAGCTCAACTAAAAATTGCGCTTTGTCTTGCTTAATACTCAAAGGAGTAATAAGAGGTTTTTTAATCCAGGATTTCAGAGTGTGCCTGGTGCATTTGAGCTTCTGTTCCCAAACGTAGCTAGGGGAACCATCAAAATATTGAGAGCAAGCCTGAATCACTGTTTCCAAGAAACCTTCTCTCTCGATCCATATAGGGCTGAATCGAAATGATATGGGGCCTAGATCTTCCTCTTCTTCCAACACCAAAGAGATGGAATGATGGTTAAAAGTAAACATAGGTAGGATTTTAGAAGAAATTAATATTTTTCTATCCATCACAGAGCTTTGGACAAGAAACTTGTCTAAACGAGCATATATATTGGCAGCCCCTACTCTGTTATTGGTCCAAGTGAATCGACCAGACTTGGCTTTGAAATCAAGAAGATCATCAGTACAAATCAAAGAATCCACAGTATCTTGGAGAGGATCTTTACCCCTTACACCTCCTTTTTTCTCATTTGGTTCTAGTATTATATTGAGATACCTTGCCATTATGATATTGGTGGGAACGTTGATTTCTAAGAAATCTGATGGAGACTTCCAACACTCCTTCTTCTCTATAAAATTGACTGGAACATAAAGGTTAAAGAGGGAAATTGAAATCTTACTAGAATAATGCTGAAGTTCAGTAAATATCCAATGCTGCATTGAAAAAGAGTTTTTTAGAAGGAACTTGTCCTCTGACCATAAGGTTGCAAGGCCCCCTGAAGAACCCCGAGCACTAACTGCATTACCTACTTTCTTTTTCCACTTCAAATTATGTAATGATAGAAGAGCATCCTCTTCAATATTTGTCGCTTGGATAAAGATAATGTTAGAGGGTTCCATTCTCAATAAGTATTTGACATCGTCTGTTTTTTTTAGATTCCCCAACCCCCTGCAATTCAATGAGGTGATATACAATACTTACCTGGTAAAGAGGAAGAAGGACCACCCTTTGGGGGTCTATGGGCCACTTACTTTTTCCCATTGAAATTTCCATTATGGCCTGGCTACCCTACATTTTTAATCTCTTTGCTTCTTCTTCTCTAGCCTTCTTCCAAGACTTCCTGCCAACCTTTTTGGAAAATTGCTCAATAGAATATTCTTCCAAGGAGCCAGAAGTATCAATCGATTTTTTCTTAATAATTTCAGCATAAGAGGGAGGATAATTGGCCCCTGCAGATGATTTGTGAAGCTCATGCCTGATTACCGCTGATGGACTATCAAGGGATGCTAGATGAACTCCACCCTCTCCTGTGAACAATCCTGTTTGGTGCATTTCACCCTCTTCAAGAACAGGTTGATCTTCAGTTGGACTTAAGACAACGAATGGGTTTGAGGAGACAACTTTTTCCACAAAATGTGTTTTTCCAAGAGGAATGGATCCTTTCCTTGTGTTTCATTCCTTAACTTTCATTCTATTGTCCTATTTGGAAGGGCCAACTTTCTGAATTTGTGTCCATTCAACATTCTCTGTTACAGTTTCTTCCTCTAATTTTTTCTTACAGTTTCGAGCAAAATGACCATACCCATGACAATGGTAGCACTTGAAAGGAAGTTGTTCATAGTCAATCTCCTGAATATGTGACCAACCCACCACGTTAAGCTTGATTGCCTCAGGCAGACCTGTCTCTAGATCTACTTCGACACATATTCTTTCACATGAATATCGGTCTTTCCTTTTAGCTTTGTTGATATATTTTCCTAACTTATTCCCAATGGCTTCTAGAGACTCTGAATTCCAACAATGAAAATGTAAGTGAGGGAGCCTCACCCAGACGGGAACAACTGAGGGAACTTCCTGGGTGGGGTCAAAACCCAGAGACCACTTATTAATATATAGTCCCCGAGGGCCCATAAAATAAGGGCCATTACAGAATACGAGGTCTCAATCTTCTGCTGACTCAAACACAAAAACATAGTAGCCTCTTCCTACCAAATTACTTATTAGACCTTATGAAATCAGGGGCCTCCAATTACGCTGCACCCAACCGTCAATAGCCTTAGGAGAGGGCCATAGACCCATGAATTGACCAATGAGCCCATGCTCAACAAGATTCAAGGCTGTCTGACAGAGCCACTCGATAGACAGATCAATAGAGGGAATGTTTCTTGCTTTCTTCACAAATTGTTGAACATTGAGGCTACCCTTCTTCTTACCATAGGAGGCAACGAGTAGCTTAAAGGAATCAAGCTCCGAAGGAAGTGAATGGGAAGAACCCACTCTACTATCCATGATTAAGAACAACCAAAAGAACTTCAAGAATCTAACCAGGACAGAGATCTCAGATTCCACACTCCTACAACACCAGCAAAAAAAACAGGAACCACTCCCTCAAAGCACCAGGGAAAAGAAGCAATCCCCAGCAAACTAAAGAGAGCGAGATCTCTACCTTTCCACTTGTTTGAGAACCTGCATACTCAAGAAATATCTTGGAGACCCCAAATGATCTTAAATCACAACTGCATCCTAAGAGCTCAGATCTCTTAGAGAAAACTCGCCAACAACAATCCACCGCAAGAAACAAGACCACAGTTCCCTCAAAGACACAACAAGATCCACTGAAATATACTAGGAAGGCTCGATCAACAGCAAGCCATGGAAAGTATCTCTCCAACAAACCATAGAAAGAGCATGAGCTCCAGCACTCCACCAACGATCTAGATCCCAGCTACCAAACCACCTGCGTGAGAACCAGAGAAACTACACAAACAAGAAAATTTTTGAAAAAATGTTCTTGGAGCAAAAATTTTCAGATCTCCTTTAACATCCTTATCAATGGTATTTATCATTATTAGTAAAAGGCAATTTAAGACTTTTATAGTATTCCATATTATCCATCATTTTTAAGAAAGGTCATGTATCTAATTACCCTTATGCTTAATACTAGATTTAGTTTTTATTTAAAAAGAGCGGGACTTTGGTTGGATTACTATGGGAAGCCCAAGGATGGGGAGACATGACAATGAAGAGTTGACACATAGAGTGAATGTAAAAACAATATGATCAGTGAGGGGGAAGGAGGGAGATGGAGAGTTGGTGGGAGAGCCCATCTTTACATGACTAATAATTAAGCAAAAATATGAATTGAAAATAAAACTAAGTGAGAAATTTATCCAAAAGCATGCTAAAAAGGGATAACATATCTAACTAGACAATGCACACATATCTAACTAGCACAACCACAAGTAGAGCGGTTGGTGAACGCTGATAGGCACAACTAGTCACTTAGCTTTGCGAAGATGGTTGGTTGTTAAACAAAGACTGCACATTAAATTAATTACCAAATAAACATTAAATTGATTAATGTAAACATAAAACAAATAATCTTTAATAATAATAATAATAACCATTATTGCTACCCTTTCTTTAACCACCACTTAAGTAAAGGTTATTTAAATCTTAATCAAGATGCATTTAAGCATAACAATATATGACGGTCATGAAATTAATCTTGGTTGTACACTTTTTACACTCGGGTTAATCTTGTTGATTCGCTTAAGGAAGCCCATAATATGAGATAATATCTAAACACCTATCGATGTAATGAATGTTTTAGCATGGAATCAATTAGAAACTCAACGCAATTTTCAAAACAACAAGTGATATATGATTACGAGTTTTATTGAAGACTTAAAATCAGTTATTTGAAAATACAAGTATTTCCCTAATAGAGATACTATGAAATAAAGACCTAGACCACGTGGTTTCAGCTAATGGAATGCCATGCCTAAAAAGAATAATTTTACTCCATCAAAGGTTGTCATAGGAATCATTCATTACTTTAAAGGATCAATGGCTATTCCAATATAAAAGAGCCACAGAAAAAGCACTGAGAATGGGCAATTAAAGAAATAGTAAATCATGAGAAGATTTTGGATAAAACCCACCACATTATGTAGAAAATCATCGTGATAAATTCTAAAATTTTGAAGTACAAAATTAATCTAAGGGATTGGAATTCAATGTATGCAAGTGGGGAATGGTTTATTGGATAACGATGCAGATTATATTGGGACATTTAGGTGCCCGTGGACACATGCATTGATATTTGATCAAATTTACGAGGATCTCATTTGCAACTGCACCAAATCAAACTTCAAAAAAAGTAGTTCCTTGATATTCTATTGAATCAAAGGTAACCTTGTACATCATCAGACAACCGTTCATACCCCAATGGGTCACACAGATCCGTAAATATAACATTACAATGACAGTTCAAAACAAAAATTAAACTATACCCAATATGTGTAAAAAATACAATCAGCACCTGGGTATCAATACATGAATAGGTCCTCTCGTAAGTGAGCAATATATACATCAGTCAGAGAAATGTCCATAAAGAACATAACAAGAGCCCAGACACCTTATCCAAAGCAGGTAAGTGACTCTCAAAATTCATGTAACTGCTGCTCAACATAATCAGAAATAGCTCAAAAAATCCATGAGATAAATAACTGAAATAGAATGAGCAAATTCTAAAAAATATGGATTGAGTCTTCCCCAATAAACTCATCATCATATGATTCAGTAAGTAAGAGATGACCAGGAGCCAAACAAAACCCCTCCTTGGATAAGATGTATGCCCTCTTGTTATGTTCCCTATAGACACGACTGAAATCCACCCAGGTGAATGAGGACATGAGAAATCTGGTGTTGTAGCACCAAGCCTCAAGGTTCACCATGTCAAGGGTGGATTCCCCCTTTTCCCAATTTATAATCACTGAGGAGTAGACAAAGATATGTAGGTAAGGCAGCCCAATATCTTTGGCGACTCGTAATGATGCCCAGAGTGCTAAAAGTTTTTCTCTAGTATTAGTGTTGCTCCCACATCCAAGCTTAATAGCAAAAAGATGGTGATCATTTAACCAAATACATATACCTGCTCCTCCAATGAAGTTTGCTGCAGCTCCATCAAAGAAAACCATAGGAAATTTTGAAACAGGAGGCTCACCAATGTTACGGGTTTTATTCCTAGATTTCAGCGGTACCTTATAAGAATTTACCTCATCAAGGATGATATGTAAGAGAATGACAATATTAGGAATCGGATCTTCAAATAAATTTCGGTTCCTAGCCTTCCAGATATTCCAGATGAGAAAAAGAGGCAAGTACTAAAGGGTTCCACCCTTTGATACCCAGTTTATGAGATTTTCCATAAGGGAAGGAGCAGACCAAAGTAGGTGAACATCAAACAGAAAATTGAGACCCCATATCATCTTCTTCACAAATGGGCAGCCAACAAAAAGATGTTCCACCGTTTCAGCATCCCCTTTGCATAAACAACACCTATTGGGACTGTGCCAACCTTTCTTGCACAAAGTATCCCAAATATTGATTTTCATATTACAAATTAGCCAGATAAAACACTTCAGTTTTTGGGGAATATTTAAGTGCCAAATCTTTAAAAGGAAATCATTTGCCATGATAGTTCGATGTTTAGAGACAATAAGATCATAAGATTTTTTAGTTGTCACCATACCCATCTGTTTGTCATACATCCAAAGAAGTGTGTCTTCAGAAGTCCCAATCCTTATACCACCATGAGTCAATCCTTTCACATATGAACACCATTGATTAGCCCAATCACCTCCCAAGTACAAATCAGATGCAGTATACCAGTTAGAACCATCAAGACCACAAACATCCAAATTTTGTGCCTGAGCAAGATTTGATATCCCCAGGTCATAAAGGTAATCTCTAAGCTCCTCAGATAATAGATACTGCTAGTTGTGCCTAGCAATAGGGTCCACACCCAACCTAATCTTTAAACCGTTCCCCACCTTCCATCCGAACTGGCAAGTAATCCACTCAAAAATCCTAATAAAACCATTCCAGAAGTAAGAAGTACCGGTAATTTTGAAATTTCGGGCACGAATCTAGTCTTCTAAGGATATGTTCTTGAAGTATTTATGAGAAATTATTCTTCTCCAAATACAAGTACCATTAAGAATATGCCACATACATTCCAGTCTCAAAGATATTCCAAACCATTCAAGGTTCTTTATATCCCTGCCACCATATTCAGTAGGTGAGGAGACAGTTTCCCAATTGACCATATGAGAATTCTGATGATCAGTAGAGGACCCCCACAGGAAGGAGAAAATAGTTCTTCTTAGTAAATTCAGAATAGATTTAGGACATCTACTCAATGCAAACCAGTAGACTGCCAACCCCGTGAGAACAACTTTAATAAGTACCACTCTGCCACCAAGAGAGAGTAACCTGTAGGTCCAGTTTTGGATCTTTTTTTCAAGTAAATCAATCATCCATTGCCAATCAGAGGTACGATACCCCAAAGGTTTCAGGAAGTATCCTAAATACTTAAAGCCAGATGTAAGTGGATCCATTTTGAAAGGGAGCAAATCCACAACTTTTCTCCTGATATCAACATCCACGTTCTAATAGAGAAAAGATGATTTTTCCAAGCTGACAGTCATCGTCGAAGCCGAGCAGAATAAGTCCAGTGCATCTTTATAAGCACTCCACTCACCAATAGTGCCAATTCCAATTAAAATAACATCATCAACAACTAACAAGTGTGTAATCGATAGATCAGGAGAGAACTGGAAGCCCTTTATAAGACCTTTTTGCTGAGCATCCATAATAATTCTGTTGAGACTTTCAATAATCAATATGAATAATAGGGGGGGAAAATGACATCCTTGACGTATTCCTCTCGAAGTAGGAAAAAAATCCAAGGGGGGTCCATTAACTAAAACAACAAAGCATGAGCTATATACACAACCCATTATCCAATTTACACCCAACAGGGGAATGCCAATCTGAATAAGCAAAAGTCTAAGAAAATTACAGTGTACTCTATCAAAGGCTTTAACCAGGTCAAGTTTTAAAACCATGACACTAGAATTCTTAGTCTTGATGGAGTGTAATAATTCATGGGTAATGCCTACAGGTTCAGTTATCTGTCTATCCTTGAGAAAGCCAAATTGTTGGGCAGATATAGATCTGTTGAGGATAGGCTTCATTCGAAGGGCAGCAATCTTAGAGATGACCTTGTAGACCAGGTTACATAAGGATATGGGACGGAAGTCAACAAAAGTCGAGGGCTTCTCACACTTAGGTATCGGAGTCAAGAAAGTAGAATTTAGAGCCCCATAAATTTTCCCATGTGTTCTAGCCTGCTCCGCAGCCAAGACCAGTTCCTCCCCCACCAGGTCAAAAAAGGCCAGGAAGAACTCGACTGGCCATCCATCAGGGCCTGGGCTCTTATCCTTCTTAAACCCTTTTAGTACAGCTTCAACTTCCTGGATCGATATGGGCTTAAGGAAACAATCAATATCTTCATTAGTAGTCATATTCAGGAAGAGTCCGATAACTCTAAGTTGGTCAGCAATATTAGTAGACTTGTCATCACCAAAAATATCACTAAAGTGTTGTTTGCCAAGCAACTTTAGTGCAGGGTCCTTAGAAATAGGATTACCATCCTTATCATTTAGAGACCAAATAGCATTAGTGTTCCTTCTAGCAGATGCATATGAGTGAAAAAATCTCGTGTTTGCGTTCCCTTCCTTTATCCACTGGACTCTACTTTTCAACCTCTGAGTGGTAATCTCATGGGCCCAGTATTTTCCTTTCCTAGCTCGAAGGATTTTCAATTTATCAGCATTGGAAGCAGATAAGAGACCGGAATCCTCCAATAAGATATTAGATATACCTTCATTAATTTCCAGGATCTGCTGCTTCCTTTCATGGTTCTTCACCCTCTCCCAATCTTTAACAGTACATTTAAGTCTGCGCAACTTAAGAGTAAGGGCATCCATATGGCTATAGTCATCCATGTCCAGAGGGGTCTTCCATGAAGAAAGGACCAGATGAGCAAAGTATTCCTCCAAAAGGCAAGCCCTATTAAATTTAAAGGGCCAACACTGAGAGCAAAATTTCGAGCCCCACTCCAGGAAAATAGGATAGTGATTAGAAAGATCAGTAGGGGTAGCCCAAGTTCTGTAGAAGGAAAGGCAGGGGAGAAGAGACTCAGATAGAAGAAACCGGTCCAGCCTTTTACTAATACTTGCCTCCCTTGAGCGCCCATGCCTCTAAGTAGGGCCAGGGAGATTCATAGAGAGGTCCACCAACTTGTTACAGGAAATGAGCTAAGACAAAAAAAGGGCCAAGGGGTCAATCCTAGCCTTACTTCCCTAGACTTCAGAAGATGATATGGTAAAATTGAGGTCCCCAGCCAATAGTAAATTAGGTAGTCTAAGTACTCCACCAGCCACCAAGTTATTCCAGTAAATAGTTCTTTGAGTGTAGGGCCCGTAGCAATTAATAACAGTAAAAGTCTCAGACAGACCTTTAAAGGTTGCTTTAAGAATGATACCAACCAAAGAAGTGAAAGCTTTACAACAGACCAAGTGAGGGCTCCAGCCAACAAGCAGGCCTCCAGAAAGGTCCGAAGCATCATAAGCAAAAAATTCCCAACCAGGTTTAAGTTTGGAAAACAGAAGAAGAGATTGGGAGTAACAACACACAGTATCTTGAATAAGAATCATATCAGGGCTTAAGTCAGAGAATAATCTACCAAGGGATTTTTGTTTGGTAATCCCTCTAAACCCCCGAATGTTCATGGACATAATTTTCATGGGGAAACATGCTCAGCAAGTGTGCTTGCTCTAAGAACCTATGAGGGAACAGGAGAGATATGGGTTTCTCTAGCCGCATTCTTGAGTCTAGTCGAAAGAGGAGTATAAACCCAGGTAGCCCCATGATCTTCCAATGGTGGTTTCTTGGATTTCCTGATGGTCATATTTTTAAAACGAATAGAGTCCAAGGGTAAAGTAGAAGGATAGATAGGAGTTTTATCAGAAAAGATCGAGAGAGCTGTAAGGAGTGAGGGGTCCTGGAATGCCGGTGCTTCAGGAGGACTAGATGAAGTGGCAATAGGTCTGGGCACATTGCTTTCAGGTGGGGACAAGGGGGGAGTAGATGATAAAGAAGGGGAAGAAGAGGACATAGGGAGAGAAGGAGAATGACCCAAAGTGAAAGGAGGAGGTCCATCAACAACTAAATGCTCAGAAGAAGAAAGTGGCTTCAAGACAGTAGAATCCTCAAGGTTCCCCACAGGGCCAGAGTGGGAGTGAAGAGCTACAACTTCCATATCTTCAATATACATCAGCTGACCTTTCGAAAGATTTTCAAAGGTAGAAGGTGAAGATGAAGCATAGATAGTATCAATAGAGTCCTCTAGAGGTAAATCAGGGATAGGTGTGACAGCAGGAAGAGGTGGGTCAGGTACAGGTAAGGAATTAAAACCACGCTTAGTAGGATAACCTGTGCGAAGGCGATGACAAGTATTCCAGAGGTGTCCAGTTTCATGACAAAAAATACAGTTAAATGACAAATGCAAATAATCCAGTCTTTGGGTAAATATCCGATCTCCACAGACAATATCTAATTCGGGAATAAGGCCTTTGGTAATATCAACTTCAACCAAGACTTTAGCCATCCGTTTGACAAAAATAAGATGGAAGTCTTTCTCAAGAGCAACAAAACACCCAATCAGGTTTGCCAGAGCAACAAGGATATCCTTATTCCAAAGAGGATAGGGTAAAGCAGGAAAAAGTACCGAAAGGTGTCGGATGGTCACCCTTTCAGTGAGAGGGTCGAAACCTGAGTGCCATCGATTCAAGACTAAGGAATCATCCATAACAGGCCATAGGTTCCCAAGGATAAGAGAAGCACCCGACTCTTCAATAAATACAAAAACCAACCATCTGTTAGCAAGGAGGCTAATAGAAGGCACATAATGTATGAGAGGCTTCCATTGAGAAGTCGCCCATTCGACCCAACCCTCCTTCGACAATGATCAGTACTCCAGCCTACCTATAAGAGCCCTACGGTACAAATTCTCCACCTTCTCCATAAAAAACATCATGCCTAAGAACAAAATGGGGTTTCAGTTCAAGGGCCTTTAGGGCTTTGGCCTTACGTCGAGAGGAGCTAATATGGCGACCCTTTCCAGGGTGAAGAGTCCTACTAACATCGGTCAGAGCACCGATGTCATAAGACAGAGGACCGGTGGAGCCTAGTCATAGACAAGGATCCCAAAGGCCAAGCTAACCCCCCGTGAAAACTACACAGCGGGGAACAAAACGCAGTCACTCCGACAAGAAACAAGAAGACAGGAAGACCATACATGCCAACAATACTTACAAGCATGTACTAAAATGAATCAAGGGACCTATCCCTCACCCGTGACCACACCGAAAGACCCACATATAGATACCCAAAGAAAAACCCACAATGGGAGTGAAAGACAAAACCCGATAGGTAAACCAACACAGGCCACATGCCAAGCTAGGATGCCAAGCCAAAACCCCGCGAATAAGCAAGGCGAGAAACAAACCAGTCACTTCGGTGAGAAGCAAGAAGATAGGTTAACCAAACAAGTCGACATCCAAACAGACAGGCATCCAAGATGAGACAAGGGACCCAACCCTCACCAGAGACCACACCAAAAGACCCACAGACAGAAACCCTAATTACTAAAGTAATTCCCACTTTTTACTACATGGTTGGTACTAATCCTCGGTTGAGGGTGAACTCCATGTGGGGTTAGCGGCCATCAATCCCATAAACTCTAGAAAGGGTAAACAACTAAGCCCCCGACCAAAACCATAAAAAAATAAAGAAAGGTTCAAAGAATAAATAGGAATACCTGGAGTCAGGACAATCCTGACAACAGAGAGGAGACCGAAAATCCAGGAGCGCGGTCAGCAGAGTTCCATTCGGTTCAACGTCTTCTACCAAAACTCCAGTATTCTGCAGTAGTGGAACCACAAAGCTATCCGTGACCAAGCCGTATCCCCAAAGCCCAGTCAAACCAAGACAGAAGCGAAAATCCCCATCATACCCGGGCTCACCGAAGGTTCCAAAGCGGTCGGGGGTATCCAAAAAACCCGGGTCAACATACCCATGTGGGATAACAGACCCAAAAGGGTGAGAAAATTATAGTTTTCCCGACACAATCAACCAGGTCACCATTCATCACCCAGAAGAATCATACGCTGGTAAACACAGAATTAGCCCGGAGAATATGACCCAACATCTCAGGTAACCGCAAAAAAAAAACCAACAACCCATGGTGCAACGCAGCCCTCCAACCGCGCCTCAAAAATCCCACCTAAAAACCAAAAGCATGTCCAACACTAGTCCAAAGATTAAAAGGAAACCCCGGTCAGAAGGTCTAGAAGCCATGGAAGCCAGAAACTGTGAAACCCTAGCAGGTTTCCATACCGGCCAACGCAAGCAATCAGTAATAGGTATATTTTATATATACAAGATCATGATACTTCGATTAATGAACAAAGACATCTAATTGCCTTCTCATAAGCAATGCGAAGATATTTTTACATTGAATTAGGCTTGATGGCAAATGATCATGATAATTAGTTCCTCTTGGTCAAATTTAAATTGGAATTGGCATTCAAATGTTTGTTTTTATTTTTAACTTGGCATTCAAATGTTTATTTTTATTCTAAAACGCAAACAAGGAATCGAGGACTCAAAAAGGTTGATGACAAAGGATCCTGATAATTAGTTCCTCTTGGTCAAATTTAAATTGGGAATTGGCATTCAAATGTTTATTTTTATTCTAAAACGCAAACAAGGAATGGAGGACTCAAAAAGGTTGATGACAAAGGATCCTGATAATAGTTCCTCTTGGTCAAATTTAAATTGGGAATTGGCACTCAAATGTTTATTTTTATTTTTAACTTATTTTTATTCTAAAACACAAACAAGGAATGCTTATTTTTAAATTTAAATTGGCATTCAAATGTTTATTTTTATTCTAAAACGCAAACAAGGAATGGAGGACACAAAAGGGTTGTTTTTATTGGTAAAATATTATGGTGATTTTTAACTTATTTTTATTCTAAAACGCAACAAGGAATGGCGCAACAAGGAATGGAGGACACAAAAGGGTTGTTTTTATTGGCATGCTTATTTTACCGTTATGGTGATAAGGGCCAAGCTATCTATGTTAGGACATTGTCTTACATCGAAAAGAAGTTGCATGACCAATGTCCAATATCTATTAAACATCGTGGCTAAGTAATGTTCATTATTACATCGAACCTGCATGTGTCGACAAAGTGCTTGATACAATCTTTGTTATTACTTGTATGATATACTACGTTTCCTGTGATTATATCCTCCATTGGTTTCATTGACACGGTGCATGTGGTATAACGGAGTTTGATGCGCTTTGTTTTTCCACCATGCACTCCACATTGGTTGCGACAGAGCATGGTGGTGGTCATTTGAGCCCATCTCGATGTAGTTTATTTGGCATATACTTGACATTCTAGAGGTTATCTACGTGGAAACAAATGTTAATGGTGGAATTTTGGGTAGTTAGTGCTTCTCATGTAGTCATTTATTTCTCATGTGAATGTTGTTATGGATGTTGAATTGATGATTCATATTTTATGTACTTTGCATTAAAATGTTTGGTGGTTAATCAATGGCCATGTCTTTTTTTGAACTATGATGCATGTTAGATTGGGGACATTTGGTGTTGACTCATTGTATGAGCCTTGTTGCCACCCTATCCCACGTACCTTGATAGTGTACTATAGACTAGGAAAAATAAATGCATAGATTGCATTGGGATTTTGAACATCATTGATGTTGGGATCAAGGGTTTTGCGTTGCACTTGTTTAATATGTTCCTAGCTCTATAGGTGACATTTGTGAAGATTTTTGTGGTTGTATACACTGCTGAATATTTGCAAAATATTGGAAACAAATAGTTTGAGGATGAAATCCCAATTATTTGCTTGATCCTAGGGAAAAGTTAGCCATTTTTAGAACTACCAAGTCCATGTTTTTCAACCTCCTATTGTACATGGTGTGCACATTTGGTTTTTATGGTTTAACCGACATGAATTTTGATTTTTTTTCATCAAATTTGAATATCATAACTTCCTACCCTATCCTATGGTCCAATTCCCTCCTGCTCACCTGTGAATATGAGAAAATCTACCCATAAAGAAGAGGCATTTAATTGTTTTCACATGGTCTTTGTTGAGTTGTTTGAGTTTCCCCTTCTGTAAATTCTAGAGATAAATATGTCATGGTAACCATATGACTATCATTCCTCTATCCTAATACTGTGCCTAACCACAGAGTATAAATGTAACTTTGTGGGGGAATGAATGGAAAGAGCCTGAATCATCTCGAATCATTCACACCCTATTACCTTGCAATAATGACATTTCGACCTATACACATTCGTGAGCACCTGACTAATTATGCCTTTAGTCACATTTTTTACTCCTTCAAGCTTCATATCCTTCATTTCCATTTAGACCTTTCTCATATATTTTTTGTTCCACTCAACAAACTGTGTATGTGCGTGAGGAGATCCTCGAGAAAATAATTCATGGGTAGCACAATTCTTTTCATGCTCCTTCAATTTTCGAGATTCATAACATACCACATAATTATCTTGCATAAGTATTCCTCCAAGCCCATGTTTGCATGCACCTGTACACACCACAAAGTCTCTTTCTAGGTCTACAATTTTCAAAATTGGAGCACTTATGAGAATATTTTTCAATAGTTGGAAGCTTTCTTCACATTTATGTGTCCATTCAAATCTTATTCCCTTCTTTTGCAAAGAATTGATTGGTTGTGCAACCTTGGATAATCCTTCAACGAACCTCCTATAATAACCAGTAAGACCCATAAAAGATCTCACATCTGTTACATTCCTAAGAATTGGCCAATTCATAATGGTTTCAGTCTTTTTTGGTTCAACTGATACTCCCTCCTTTGAAATCATGTGACCCAAATAATGAAACTTATTTTTGTAAAGTCACGTTTGCTTAATTTTTCATACAACTTATGCTCCCTTAGAAATTGAATCTTAGAAATTGAAAATCCATTCTCAAATGTTCTTCATGTTCCTCTTCATTCTTAGATTAAATAAGAATATCATCAATAAAGACAAGAAAAACCTTGTCCAAATGCCTGCTAAAAACATTATTCATGAGACACATGAACGTAGTTGGTGCATTAGTGAGATCAATGACACCACTACAAATTGATAGTGTCCATACCATGTTCTAAAGGTTGTCTTGTGAATGTATTCTTCCTTGATTATCTCATGATGGTATCTAGACCTCATATCAATCTTTGAAAATACCTTTGCTCCTCTCATTTGGTAAAAAAGATCATTAATTTGAGGCAATGGGTAATTGTTTTTCACTGTCACTTTATTCAGCTTCCTGTAATCAATACATAACCTAAGTGCTACATCTTTCTTTTTTCACAAATAATACTGGTATGGAGACATGCTTGGGCTCATGTACTTCTTTTCCAATAATTCTTGTAATTGCATTTCCATCTCTAACAACTTTGGTGTACTCATCTTGTAAGGTGTATTAGGCACTAGTGCTACTACCAGAACAAGATCAATTGTGAAATCAATGTCCCTCTTGTGAAGAAATACTAGTACTTCATCGGGGAACACATATTTGAATCCTTGCAACACTTTGTGGTCCTCCAACTTAGGAATTTCGTTTTCTGTTTTGTCTAAAACATAGGCTGCATACAATTGACAAACTTTCCTATAGGACTTCTTGAGCTACATCGCTGAAATATACCTAGCAGAAATTTCCTTCTGAATCCCCTTTACAACCCTTGGGTTTCCTTCGTCATCAATGCACTCAAAACTCTTGTTTTAGTAGTCAAGTTTAACTCTGTGTGCTTCCAACCAATCCATTCCAATAAGAATGTCATATGAACCAAGTAGTAGAATATTTAGATTTGCACAAGTGGACAGTCCACCCATTTCTAATGTACATTTCTCCACCAACTCACTAACGTCTCTCTTGGTTCCTGTGGCTAATTGGACCAACCATGATTTACTATGATTGGTTTTCTTAAAAGCACAAATCTCAACAAATTTAGGACTGATATAAGTGTGAGTATATCCAGGGTCAATTAAAATGGAAATAAATTGATTAGCAATCTTACCTTCAACCTCAGCCACAATTGATTGATGATATGCTTGGAGGTCCTCTAGTGCAACATAAATCCTAGAAATTGTCCTTGCAAATTTACTCACAGTTTCAACTTCTTGAATGTTGTGAACTTGCTTTGCACTCCCATTCCCGTGTGGGCAATTTCTAAGCAAATAGTCCCCTTCACATCCCCAACATTGATGTGGTTCTCTTGGCTCTCTTTGCTTGTCTTCCATCATACTAGATGGCTTTGTCACAACTTGTGGTGGCTTCCTTGGTTGATTTCTAAAATGAGGAGGCTTGAACCAATTCTATTATATAGTCCTTTCGACTATTTCGTCCAATAAAATGAAGGGATACAACCAACAACACATCAACTACAACTTCCTCTTCACTCTCTCATAGTCTCTCTCAGTTACTCACACTGATCTTTCACAGTCCACAACCATAATACAATTCTCGCTACAAAACAGGGTTTCCTTCTAGGTAAAAAATACACAAACATAATCTCTAATGTCAGATTTGTAACCCAATAATGAATGGTTCAGATTTACTAAGAAATTATGTTATTTTAATCACCTTTTTTGGACCAAAAATAAGCCCAAATATCTTCCTCGGGAGATCTCACCCTGAACTCCCATGAACCTTTAGGACGGGGGGTGGTCCACCCCCTAGACTCCCCTATAGCTCAGTCATTTATTCTAGGATCCAAACCTAGATAAAACAAAATCCTCTAAATTAGGAAGATTATTGGGCTCCACAACTAACACATGACACGCTACATCATTATCCTTATGAATCTTCTATCAGGACATCAAACCAACGTTAGATTTTACCTCCTTGATCAAAAAATCATTACCTCGGGCTTGTTCATGTTTATTTTAGAAACCACATAAACCAGAGAACAATTAAAGATAATTCTTAGGAATCAATTTTCCAGTAGATCACCTTAGAAGAACAATGGGAATTAGAGACTAGGAAATTTAGGGGATTTCCTCACGCATCAGATATCTTCATGTTTGACACAATTTTCTGATTCATTGCTTCTCAGATTCAGAGAATGAATCACTTTCTCACACTATCCCACCTTTAGAGACTACTCCTTCCATCAAGATCAAAATTACTTTTTTCACATCACCCTCAATCTCGCTCGAAAGTATGTATAATGGGTGTAATCCTACTACTTTCACCACGAGCTGGGGTAAAGTTATTTGTAAATATTGTCCGTTTGAATTTGAGTAAGACTTTAACACCACTTTGTGGCATGCACAATCACCCCTTAAAATTTCTCCCACTACCACTTTGCTTCCAAAGTTTAATTATCACTTTCCTAGGTTTTTGGCCAATGGAACATGCACAGTTGACGAGATCATAAACACATTTTAAATGCATGTCACAGCATATGGGAAAACAATAATGACGTATGCATGTCTTTGTTTCTAAATTCCCTTGAAAAGAAGGCCACATAAGACTTCTTTGTTTCACTCCCTAATTCATTTTTGAACTATACTAAACTTTATTATTGGCTCAGATCAACATACGAGCAACTACAAATCCCAAATGTATAGCTGAGAGATTATAAAAAATTGACATATAAGTCAGGTGAAACAATAAAATCCCTCAACCTGCGATTCACCAAGATCTATAATCAAATCCCTGCGCTGGTTTGACCTCATAGCCAAGTAGCCTTGATCCATTACTACAACACCTTGCCTCCATCCTATCACAACCACTTAGAAGAAAAACGGGTTCATGACCTCAGCTCATCTTTGCATACTTGTCTTGTGTATGAGGAGAAATCTAAAAGAACAGGGTTTCCCTTAATGTATCTTAGTAGAAATCCAAATCTCAACTCCATGCTACAACTAATGCAAGGTATGCACAATTGCATGATTTCTTTCAAAAGATTGGTATCCTCTCTGATAACTCAACCAAGTATGAGTCTAATGCTTCCCCCTCTTCCTTGGAATCTTCTTTAAAATGTCCAAAACAAGACCATTTTAAGCTTCCCCTTGTTGTAACTTTTGTGACAGACATTGTGATCCCAACACTTGCGAATTAATCAAAACTACTAAGGGGTGTATTTTCAACAAAAGAATTGAACTAATGATAAACACTTTAGATTGGGTAGATGAGAATGATGTATTTGTTGTTACAGGTAGTCAAACCTTCAATAACATGAAAAATTCGTTGATTCCAGTAGAAATTTCAATAATTTTGCTAAAACTTAGCCTATTATTAGTACGTTTAAAGGTACTAGTTTTTCTCCCTATACTTCCACAAGGAAATGGACTGGTTGATTCCACCAATAAACAACTAGTTAAAATTTTGAAGAAGACTATAGTAGTTGAGCTGAGGAAGTGGTGTTTTAAAACCATAATCCAATTTAGAATTCGTGCCACCCTTTTTAGATCCTTTATGGTCAAGAGACTTTTATTCCCATTGAATTATAGTTGGCTTCATTTAGACTTGCTTTCCAAGCTGAAGAATTGAACGAATCTTATATGATACAAATACTGCATGCCTTGCTTTCTATAGATGAACAACGACAACATGCCATACATAACATAGATAAAATAGATCTACTAGTTAATAAACATTTTAGTAATTGTGCTAAAACTGCAACCTTTGAGGTTGATTAAAAAGACCTATTTTGGGATGTTGTTCACTCCGATAAAGGAAAATATTCTAAGTTTCAGAAGCTATGGATTGATCCATATGTCGTTGCTACAATAGTGGTAAATAATTCATACCTCTTAAGGGATAATGATGACATATTCTTTACATATACCATGAAAAACTCTCATTTAAAACACTACTTTGACTTTGGATCAGGGTCACCTCTGCTATAATCAACCCAAGCTCTAAAAGCATTTTTGTAGGATTAGTCCCTTTTTGCTTGATTTTGTTGATTTCCTCGTACTTTTTGTTGTTGTTGTTGCTTCAAGTTATTCTATTATTTGTTTATTTATGTGATTATTCAAAAATCAATTTCAAGTTCATTGTGTTTTACTTTACTTAAGACACCATTGTGATTGATCCATCCCAAAGATACCAAAGAGCTGACAAAGATGCAATTTTCTTACAAAGGTGAATATTTATTCTTTATTAATTGATCTATCATTTTTTTAATGTGGAGGTTGAATGCAAGTTGCTTCTTAAAAGACCTAAGTTATGAACAACTTAGTACTTGTAATAAAAACCTAGACTCTCAACTTGCTATTGAAACGATGACTCATCTAATAGAATTGTGAAAACTCTCCATGTCTAGTCTTTTTTTTACTAGGACATTTGTACCATAGCACATCCGTCTATTGTTGTTTCTACTCATCTAGCCAATCAGGTTAAGTATTTTCATGGTTCAATCATGTTTGTTCTGTGAAAGCAGGAATTTTTCTATGTTATCCAATCTCGATAAGTCTTGTCTAGAGATTTTTTCCAAGATAGAAACTTCGAGAAAAAAACAATTACAACTTGAAGTAAAGGATAACACTGTGTCCCACAGCTACTCGGACTACACCTAATTAACAATTAAACTAACATGACCACCTAACTCATGATTAGTGAATGTCAATAGGCCACAAGTTAATTTCACAAACTACCAGAAACAATATATATATATACACACACACACACACTTGTCTCACCTTCACACAATGTACAAAGAAGACCCTTCCATATCCACCCCAAATTCTAAAATGTAAATGCCTATAATCCTAATTATATATGTATATTAAATAGCCTCTTAGAAAAATAATTTCTTACCTCAAAAGGAAAAACCAATAGTTCACCTCCATAACTAAATTTATTATTATATAAATACCTCATAAATATGAATAATCAAAACAAAATTACAATATGGTAAAGTCCTACATTTTGTTGGCATAAACTCATGTATAAACATATTGGGTAGTATGGAATAAAGTCGTTGTACACTGAGCGCTCGCCATGGAACGGGAGGCGGGCACCTGCTCTCTGTATCTCTCGCCATGGCTCGACTATTCGCTGACTCGGGCTTCCCTCTCCTACTCTGCTCGTTGATGCTTGTTTTTTTGGGTCTCTATCCTCGAGTTTACTGTTGTAGTGGGTTTCCATCCTGCCCAGTCTCATCTCTGTGTGGCTCTAGGGTTTTTACTTGGGCATTGGGTTCGGTGTCTTGTTTTTTCTCTCAACCCAGGGATTGGCGACTGGAGTCCCTCCTCCTTAATGGAGGACTAGTACCAACCAGTTGTAAAAAAGTGGGAATATCCTTTGCAGCATTGCTGGTTCCTAGCTGACACCCACCTGGTTGTCTGTTACGTTCTTCCTGGCTTGCTGCTCGTCAAGACGGGAGATTTTTGTGGGTTATTTCTTTGCATCTTTGGCTGCTTCCTAGTTGACACTCTCCTTCTTGTCTGTTACGCTCTTCTTGGCTCACTGCTCTTTTGGGTGGGGGTTACTTGTGGGTTTTTCTTCATCGTCTTCTTTCATCGTGTCACCTTTGGAAACCCCGTGATTTCAGGGAGTTTGACTTTGCAGCTCATTATACGCTGACTTACCCTATGATTGTTGGTGTCCTTTCTTTTCTTTTTGTCTGCTTACCAGTGTTTGTCTTGTTCACCCTTGGGTTTTCCTCTCTTGTTATATTTGGGGTCATGGGTGTGTCATGGTGGGTTGACTCTTGGGCTCTCTGTGCAGATCCCCTCGTGGGTTGTTCTAACCCTGGTCCCCTTTTTTGCATGTGCAGTCTTCCTCCAGGGTTTGTTTCTGTGTGGTGGATTGACTCTTGGGCTCTTTGTGCAAACCCTCTCGTGGGTTGTACTAACCTTGGTTCCCTTTCTTCTTGCATGCACTGTCTTCTTGCTGGGTTTGCTTCTGTTCTTTAGGCTGACTATTAACACTCTTAGGTTTTCCCTTGTGGTTTTTGGTTCTGTCCCTCACGTGGTTGACAGCTGGACTGGGGTTCTGGCTGACAGGTTCTGCCTCCGCTCTTTCTGGGTAACATGTCAGGGTTATATGATGGGGCTTTCCCAACTAAGGTGGGTGACACTCAATCTGCACAGGATCGCTCTCGACGTCGAAGGAGTGCTAAAGCTCATAAGGTTCTTGAGGGTAAACTTCGGTTTATTCTTGGTCGGGACATCTATATGGATCGAGTGGAGGCTCTGTGTTCTTGGGCCCTCATTGGTAGACTTGAGTATGTCCAGATGGGGAAGAAAGAATGGCACTCCTGGGCCACGGAAAATTGGAAGCCCCTTTTCTCCTATACTCCCATGATCAGTCTGCTAGCCATAGGATGGTTGGTCATTGTGTTTCTGGAGGAGGCTCATGCATTGACGGTGTTAAACTCATTGTGGCGCATTAGGGAGGGTTCTTTAGTTCTGGACCGCTGGCATGTCCACTTTGGCCCTTTAAGGGAGCGTGTCAAGAAGAGGCATCTGTGGGTCCTTCTTCCTGGCCTACCATATCCTCTGTGGAGCTGCGCCGTGCCGGAAGGTATTGGTAATACACTTGGGTGTTTTGTTGCTGTTGAAGAAGACTTCATGCACACTTATGACAAGCGGATGGCCAAGATACTCGTTGAATTGGACTTATCAGCGGAGCTATCGGATGAGATTGAGATATTGTGTCTGGACCGGTTAATTCAGCAATGGCTCGACTACCTCAACATACCCTTCCGCTGTAGTAGGTGTAGGGCAGTGGGCCAACTTCAGAGGGCTTGTCCGGTGCTCAGACAGGGGTTCGTATCTCCTGATGCCACTCCTTCTCCTCTGGAACGCCAATCCTCTCCTTCCCCACATGCCGTGGACACTCTCAAGGATAAGTCTTCAAAAGGTATGCTCTCTTAAGCCTGCTCCTTATTTGAGGATGCCACGGAGCAAGATTTATTACTTTTGGATTCTGTCTTCATCTCTGGTCTGTCTACCCTTTCTGTTGGGAACTCTGTGTCTCTTGCTTTCGACCCTCCTCCTGTATTGTCCCCTGACCCTACCCACATGGAGAATCATACACCTTCTGGGCTGCCTTCTCTTCCTGAGCTTCACACTTCCCCTCCCCACTACTCTGTGATGCCTTGTTTATTCTCGAACTCTGATTTCCCACCTTTGACGGGACCTCGACTTCCACCTGTTACCTCCCCTCCTCGAAGCCCGGTCACATCACCCTCCTTTGCTGATCCTTCCTTGCAAGTTTCACTGGACATTTTCTCTGATAAAACTCCCCTTTCACCCTCGGTCCTTCCTCTTGACTCTATATGTTTTGAGAACGTCACGATCCAGAAAAAAAAACAAGAAAGCTCCCACTTTATCCTCGGATTTCTCTCCACCCTCCCACCATTGCACCCCACTGTCTACTAGGCTGAAGAACACAACTCGTAATGTTCAACCTTCTCCACCATGGGTACTTAGAGCAAGGACACCCCCTAATTTTGGTTCTTGATGAAGGTTCTTTCCTTAAATGTTTGTGGCCTTGGAGGCTTGGCTAAGCAAAAAAACCTCCAGAATCTCTTTGTCTCTCTGTCGCCTGATTTAATCCTCTTACAAGAAACGATGACTAGCTCCTATCCTGCACTTCTGGCTTTCTCCAAATTTCGCCCGGGATGGGAATTTTGTGCTGTCAGCTCTTCTGGCCTCTCGGGGGGTATACTTTCGGCCTGGAATCCTCATCGTATTAAATTCAAAGCTTTCAGCATTGTTGCTGGTATCCTACTCAAATATTGTCTCCAAGGTTCTTCTTTTACTCTCTCTTTTCTCAATTGCTACGGGCCTTACATTCATCATGAGTCTTTTTGGGAAGTGGTGTTCAGGGGGGGTTTCTAAACCTTCCTAACCTGGTTTTAGCAGGTGACTTAAACCTCACTCTCAATGGCTCTGAGGTTTGGGGAAAAAAGGCACTTACTGATCCACTTGGTCCCTATTTCACTCAATTGTTCTCCTCACATCAACTTCTTGATATCGCCCCTGTCTGCGTAGGTTTGACTTGGCGAAATGGTAGGTCGGGTGATGAAGGTATTAGTAAAAGACTTGATAGGTATCTTCTCTCCTCCAGTTTGATCGACCTCCTCCCTCAGCATAGGGTCTGGGCTTACCCATCATCTGTTTCTGACCATTATTCGATTATTCTGGAGTGGAAGGAGTCCTCTGCTCCCTGTGCCTATCCTTTCAAGTTTAATCACTCTTGGTTATCAAATGATGATTTTGTCAATATGTTTAAGACTGAGTGGCCTCTCCTCTCACGTGACTCCTTCTCTACTGGGATGGAGGGTTTCACGTCGAAACTCCGACTCTTGAAAGAGAAAGTTAAAGCTTGGACTCATTCTAAGGCCCTTGAGATGAAAGACAAGAGTCTGCGCATTGAGACTGATATTCAAAATATTCTCTCATCCTCTCCCTCGGGACTTTATACTTTCCAAATTCATGCCAAGCTTCGGTATCTTCAAGAAGATTTAAAAAAGCTAAGGGATCATGAGATTCTTTCTGCTAGACTTCAAAGCAGGATGATTTGGGCATCTCTGGGTGATGCCAACACCAAATTCTTTCACTCAGTGGCATCAGCTAGAAAAAATCAAAATGCTATCTGGGGCTTGGAGGATGAGGCGGGTATTATGGTGGAACATGATCAGGGCCTAAAGGAATTAGGTGTAAGGCACTTCAAGCAGATCTTTTGTGATGACAATCAAACTTCCATTGCTGCTCAGTTGAAAGTCATTCAATTTTTCCCTTCCTATATTCTTCAGGAGGAGAGGGTTATTTTTACAACCCAGATTACTTTAGAGGAAGTGGAATGGGTAGTCTTTCAAGAAAGACAAATCTCATGGGCCCGATGGTTGGCTTGTGGAGTTCTTTCTAGCATTTTTTGATCTTCTGGGGGATGAACTTGTAAATATGGTGGAATTCTCCAGACAAACTGGTAGGGTTTTACCCTCTCTGAACTCTACTTTTATTGCCCTTATTCCAAAAAAGGACAAGCCCCTATCCTTCGCTGATTTTAGACCTATTTCACTATGCAATCTGGTCTATAAACTGATTTCAAAGGTTGCTGCTCAACGCCTAAAGCCCTTCCTTGACAAGTTTGTCTCTCCTCAGTAGTTTGGGTTCCTAAAAAATCGTCAGATTTCTGAGCCGCTGGCCATTACTCAAGAAGTCCTTCACTTTGTCAAATCCATGAACATATGTGCCCTAATACTCAAGCTAGATCTCACTAAATCCTTTGACAGAGTAAATTGGTCCTACCTTAGGCTCATACTTCTGCAAATTGGTGTGCCTCTGGTGGGGGTCAACTGGTTTATGGGATGCCTGTCCTCGGCAAACTTCGCTCTCCTCATCAATGGTTCTCCTTCGAGTTTTTTTACTGCCTCCCGTGGTATCAGGCAAGGGTGCCCTCTATCCCCCCTTCTGTTTATCCTCGTTATAGAAGGTCTCAGCCTCCTTATTGATGATGCTCGCAAAAATGGTTTGATCAAAGGTATCAAGATCTCACATCAGCTCTCTCTCACCCACCTTCTCTTTGTTGATGATGTGATTTTGTATGGGTTTGGTTCACGTGAAGAATGGGCTACATTTAAAGTTATACTGGATACTTTCTGTGATGCTTCGGGCATGTGCATTAATATGGATAAGTCTTGTTTCCTATTCAACAATGTTGAAGATGGGACCTTAAACAGAATCACTCGTTCCCTTCCCTTCAAACTTGAGCACATTTCTTCAGGTTTTAATTATCTTGGTTACTTTTTAAAGCCTCTGGGGTATATGGTTAAAGATTGGCACTGGATCATTAAAAAGTTTGAAAAAAGGATATCTCACTGGACTTACCGTCTTCTATCTTTGGGGGGAGACTGGTTCTTATAAAAGCAGTCCTTACTAGCATGTTGGTGTACTGGATGGATTTAGTCCCCATACCAAAATCCATTCTTAGAAAACTTAAAAGCATGATTTTTTCCTTTCTGTGGGGTTCCTCGGGGGAAAAGAAGAAGTATCATCTTGTTGACTGGCTGTCTTTATCCAAACCTACTGCCCATGGAGGTTGGGGTATCAAAAATCTTGGTTGGTTTAGTACCGCATTACGACTCAAGAGTTTTTGGTATGCACTTAGTGGAAATGGTCTTTGGTTCAAAATTTTATCTGTGAAGTATTTAAAAAAGAGGATTGTCTTGTCTTGGATCCACAGAAAAGCATTTTCAGTTTCTGGTGTCTCTGTTATATGGAAGGGGTTTATTGGTTCTATAAAATGGCTCGGCAGTGGCTTGAATTGGCATGTGGGGAATGGAGAGAGCATCAGGGTGGGTTTGGACCCGATTATTGGCATGGGCTCATCGTTCTCTCTTCCTCGTGACTTACGGGACTACCTGGAAGATTTTGGTATCACTTATTTGGCACAAGCTAGGAATTACTCTCCTGATGCTCAGTCCTATTGGCTCTCTGCAACGGATTTGGATTTGGGTGGGGAGTGGTATCTCTTATGGAATACATATGTTACTGGGATTGAGTATGGGAGGATCAGATTCAGGCCACAACCTGACAGTCTTCTCTGGTCTTACAAGAGTTTTACAGGGTCCATCTCTACGACTATTGCATATGACTATATCTCGACCCATCATATGGACCCTCTTTCTGACCCTTCATTCATTCTTCAGCTCCTATGGAAGATTAATATCCCTGCAAAAATCCGCTGCTTTATTTGGCTACTTATCATGAATAAGGTTTTAACTTGGGATCAGCTCATTAGTTGTGGTTTTCAAGGCCCTAGCATCTGTTTTCTCTGCAAGAACGGAGAAGATACGGCCCAACACTTGTTTTTGGACTGTCCATTTACTAAGAGATCCTTTCAAGTTATATTTCAGCACTTTGGCATTTGTTCTTTTTACCAAGATTCTGTTCGATTGTACCTCAAGCACTGGTTTCGGTCACATACAATTGATTCTGTTGTGCTCTACTTGCCCCTTTTCATCTTCTGGACTATTTGGAAACTCAGAAATGGATGCATCTTTGAGGAAAAACATCCTTCTGTCTATTCTATCTTTCTCCAGACAGAATCTCTCATGCACCTCTTTATTGTGCCTTAAAAAAGGAAAAAATCAGAATCATTGGTATGCCTCCACAGATCAACTATCCATGTGGGTTTTTTGACAGAGCAGCTGCAGGGAACATTGGGGGTGCAGGATATGTGATACATTTGAGCTTCTCTCATTGTATGTACTTCTCTCTGGGCTGTGGTAGCAGTACTAATACTAGATTAGAACTGTTGGCTTTATGGGCTCTTCTCTCTGTGACAAATCTTATGGGGATCCCTTTGCACTCTGTATTTGGCGATTCCCTTGTCATCATCTCATGGGAAAACAGAATGGGATCACTGAACTTACTACATCTGAGTCATTGGTGTGATGAAATTTGAAATCTGCTGCTTTTCTATCCGGATGTGACCATGAAGCACATCTATCGTGAGCATAACCAGATGGCTGACAGTCTCTCAAAAAAGGCTCTTTCTCTTGAATCAGGATTCGGAATTTACATGGAATCTCTGAATGGTATGATCATTGATCATGGTAACTTTCAGCTTTATTAGCATGTGCTGGGTTTTATCCCACTCTTTTATGCACGTTTCTTGTTTAGTTATGACATGTGAACCTAACAGACTCATGAAGAGACTCCCAGTCTTCTTCTTATGCTCATATTTCATTTGCTTCTGTTCATTTCTGATTGTTATTACAAATCTAACCTGTTTTTACAGGAGTGATGATAAAATCCTGTATCTCTACAGGCTTTATGGCCTTTGCCCATGTTTTGGATGTTGGGGTTACACTATTGTGTACTGGTGGTCCCCATTGTTCTGTTATCTTTGTTGATGATTGCCATCTCTGGTTGATTGTATATGATGTCCTTTGATTCAATAGAATAACAAGGTTTGGTATTTTTTCCTCTGAAAAAAAACTCATGTATAAATAGATTTTTCGTTTGTAGAATAAATTTTTAAAGTCCAAAGGTGGGATTTTGTGGAGTGAGACGTTATTTATATTGACGATGATGCAAAAGGCTGTGATAGGAGAAACATATATAGAGATATCCAACAACAATTATATTTGTCTCGCAACGTTTAATTATTTTTTTAAATTTGTCTGACAAGCGATTAAAAACGTTCATATGGAGGAACAACGTAATGGAAAGAATGCTTTCAGCGATAGAGAGGGTCGTGCTAAAAAAATAGTTCAGCGGATTAATAGACATATAAGAACGCATTTAGATAAAGGCATGGTATGGATAAATTTAGTTTTCGAGAGAACTGGAGAGATGGTGTATTTAATGGATAGATTAGCAACAGCCACCGGAACTTATCACGTAATTGGAACTGACGATGTTTCACAACTGAAACTAACGATGTTTCTAAATTCTACTTATTCATATTTGTAGGTTTCATCGAGTCTATCTCCCGAGAATCACATTACCTAACTAATTGTTCTCATGATGCTACTGTTGTAGAGGAAAGTGTTCTTATGGCTAGGGTTTAAGAGGCCATCAACATACTGGGGTTGAAAGAGAGATGCATATAGTTCTGCAAGTATATATAAACAAGTTTCAGAGATTATAATGGTTCATACCTTAGCCAAACGAAAGTTGATCCAAGAAGGCCTTCAATCCTCCTCTTGCTCCTCTTGCTCCAAGAGACCTGCAAAATGAATCATACCTTCCTCAAACCAATATGACTAAATGTAAAGCAATCATAATCAAAGAAATATGAAAACCTAATCTGATTATCATAAAAATCTGATCACAAACAGAAGTGTATCATACATTAGACGGTGATTTGGGAAGAAGAAGGACATCACATCTTTATTAAACATGGAATAAGTACAAGTAGTATAACTTCTCCAAATCAGGCACCACACGAAACCTTGATTTGGTTCTGCTACTTCTCTTCTCCAAGGAAATTAGCCTCCAATATCTGCAACAAAAGGATGATCTCTAGGGAAAATGTGGGGGGAATGAGAGTCCCAATTCCTCTAGCATAACAATTCAATGATTCCAGACCCTTCTCATGGACCTCTCTACCTCCATTTATACATTTATGAAGAGACAGGGTCGAATACAAAGTAGTTACAACCGACAGATTCAGTTGTATAACCACCCAAACTACCCAAGATTCAAGAAACATCCATTCTGACATGTACATGACATATTCGCGGGTTACAGTGACAACAGTCGTGAATGCAACACATTAATCGTGGGTTGCAGTGACAAAATCATGAATATAAAGGAATTCATAGGTTGAATTGCATAAAAGTCATGAATACAATAGTAATTCAAGTTATTCATGGATAACATGAAGGGAAAGTCGCGAGTACATAGGTGAAACACGCGAGTACCATGTAGGCCATGTCGCAAATGGTTCAAAGATGCTTATTTTTAGGGTACTTTTGGAAATTTTCAGAATTTGGTGTCTTCTAAAAAGTTTTTTTTGAATAAGATACCTTTCCAACAGTGTAAAAAAGAGGTCAAACGGAGTTACAAAAATAGACATATGGTTCCTCCAAGTTAGGTGTTTTTTCAGTGACTTTCATGAAGTGTCGACATGCGAAAGAATCATGGGAAAGTGGTCACAGGAAGAGATGTGTCATTTTAGGCTATAATAGATGCCCCCTAATGTATGAGGTTATAGGGGAAGATGATAGCTAAAATACATTATAAAAAGGAAACAAATGAGTATGGAGAGAGCAGAGAATCCAAGATCGAAAGGCTCGAACAAAGGTACCTGAAAGAGAGATAAATGTCAGAAAAAACTGATCTCTAGGACATACAGGTCCATATACAAATCATCGCCATAAAGATACAGGTGGATCCACTATATTCATAACTGATGAAACTATCATGGTCGCACAATATGAAAAAAGGTGCCATATCAAATCTAAAGGAGTCATGGATACAAGTGAACAAGGTGGATCCATACTCGACAGCCGATCATAGCCACAAGAATACAAGGTGGATCTATGTTGCTGTAAATGTCATATGAAGTGTGACAAGGTCTTGTGCAACTCGAGCAATAGAAAAAAAATGACGATGCTACTTTCGGACCAAGGTCTTCAATCCAAACTGCCCAAAAGGTACGAATCCTAACCATGCGAATAAAGGAGCTGAAGTCGAACATGGAGTAAACTGTTTGATTACTGGTCAATGATGAGAACCGTTAACAAATGCAAGGGAAACCACCATTAATGAAAATGGTCCCCAAAGTACCTATTACATTCTAAAAAGTGTGAATACAAGGACTTGAAGTTGAACACCTAGAGAATCCATCGAGTAGGAGACATTAAGGAATTCCCACTACTCAATAGTGATGGAAATTGCCACTAATGACTGCAATCCCCAAGGTACTATCATAAACTCTAAATCGCATTCTCGGAGCAAGAGGTATTGAGGTCGATAGGAAGATATTTGTTGGAAGGAAGGCATTAAGGTATCCCTCATCATCCAACATGAGGGAAGTAAAAGACTGATTGGATCTGGAATTGGTACAAAAATTTACCATAAGGAATGTCAAAGACATAATGTAATGAACTGATACTAGGGAATGGCTGACACAAAAGGTTAAGGGATTTGCAGAATGGCCGACAAATATTTGTCCTTGAACAGTGATTACAACACAAAAGTGGCTTAGGAAGATTTTGACACAAAGAGACCAATGATGGAACTATGCAATGTAGGAGACATTGACAGATTCCCCATATAATTGGAAAAGAGACCAATTGGAGGAGTAAAAACCCTAGATCGGGATAAAGTAAGAAACTAAGACCCAAATGTTGATAGACTCAAAACTGGTGCTTTGATCAAGGAGACAAGACTGGCTTCCATGATGTAAAAAATATGTGAATGAACTTCCCTTCCCTCTTTCTTGTAAAGGTTTAACGATTCCAAGAAAGAAAACTTGGGAACTTATTCATTGTTGATAAGCTCGAAGAAGAAACCAAAGAATGCTTGATAAAGCACTGATTCGTGGATTTTACGAGCTCGAATTAGTGGATGCTCAATGGTGTTTTCACAGTTTTGAGAGTCTAAAAATGCCAAAGAAGACTCTAGGGGGCGATTTTTCAAAAACTTAGTCTCCTAAGTCTAAAAAACTATAAAAAAATACAGATAAGAACTCTCTTAGTCCAGGCGAACTAAGGTATGCCTTTTTCGTAGTTAGTCGGCAAGGTCCGAAAAAGGGATAAATTATCACCAGACCAACGCTCCTTCAAAAGCATGATGAAACACTTTAGTTTTAATGAGTGTGAAGGAAATCAAGATCACTCAAAAAGTTCCATTTATTTACGAGAATGGTACAGACAAGAGGAAAGTTGATGCTTTGTTCTTAGGGTTTAGCGAGCATGACAAAGACATGAAGTACGCTCAGAATATTTTTCATGTTTAGGTCCAAAGCACGAAAAAGAGAAAACTAAGCTCATACTGGGGGTTCCTTTTCCATAAGTTTAGTCCTCCGGGTCCGGAAAAGAGATAAACATATACCTGAAGATACTCTTCTAGATTCCGAAGAAAATAGAGTATTATTTTTTCCTAATTAATCCACAAGGCCGGAAAAATGGGTAAATTTATACCTATGAGGATGATTGTTCAATTACCTTAATGAGTCTGAACAAACAAGTTAACTTGACAATATAGTGAATTTTAAGGAGTCAAACCAGGGCTTAAAGATAACTCCATATATTTCTCGTAATGTTTTAACCAGTCCAGAAAAGTCAACTCACGACCTCCTTACTATTTTTAACGAGCTCGAAGGAGAGCATAAATAATGCTCTAAATGTGAGGAGACGAGTGTCAAAGGCAGGTGAAACTAGTTCCAAGTGTGAGGAACAAACCTAAGCATAATTCAAGGGACATGATCAATATAAAGACACTCGGGGAACGTCTCCTCAAGGAAAAAGGTGTCAAGTTGCAAAGGAAAAATGGTACAAGGCTGAGCGATGATGAGAGTAGAGATGAGGGCTTATACAATGAGTTGAAATTGTGAAAGCTGATGTCAGGATCATAAGCACAAGTAGGGTACATGCAAATGTAGTTACAACTTGATCAATAAACAATTGTGAATCCAACTACAAATCCTATCTCCAAGAAACAACAACATCAAGATCATATCCAGAAGAAAAGATCCAATGCAGGTCACTTTAGAAGAAACACATGCAACTTTGCTATATTCTACGTAAGGCATAATTAAGGTGGAATCAACTAAAAAGGACTATGTAATGCCAAGATCTGAGTGTTTATGATCAATAATATAAACCTCTGAAGGAAAGAAAAAATCAACAGGGGAGATAGACTCTGCAGGAACAAACTCGGTATCACAGGAGTTGAACAATTCATAAGAAAAATCAAACTCATCAGGATCACTGACTTGTCGTTCAAAGGGAGAGTCAAAAGACTCAACAACACTAACACAAAAAGATCGATCAATGGAAATATCAACCTTATGAATAAAATCAGGGTTAGAGTTAGTCACAACTGAACCGACATCCAAAAGAAGGTCAGACTATATCAAGGACTCTAGGAAGACTTCATTCGAAGGAAGACCATCCCAAAGAAGACACATGTCTAAAATTTTAGTTGGATCAATAGAGTGGAGAGCAGCCTCCACAGTTTTTATAAGATGGATCACCTGGTCAATTGTTGAAATCGAGTCCCAATAAGGTAAACATGAACACAGAGGCTTCTTCTAAGTAGAAATCGAATGTAAGGGATAAGTGGCCACATAACTCATCTGTAGTGGGGTAGTGTCTATTGAGACATTGGGAAACAATAAAGGAAATACCTGGTCTCTAGTTGCGTCAGGAGACGGATCAAGAAAATCCAACTGATCAATAGTGACAATGTCTCCGTTATGAATACAGTTACATCACACGAAATAACGTTGACACCACAGCTTTCATGGAATAAACATAATCACACTCAAGGATCATATTGAAGTCCAAGGGGTGTTCTATCACTATGAAATCAACTAAAACGATCTTCCCACCCAAAATAACAGGTGTTTGAGCGAGAATTCCCAAGGCTTTACCAGTTCTTCTATCAAACGCCAGTAACTGTCTAGCTGTCAACACAAGTTTGGGATATCCCATGCCTCGCCAAGCACGAGCGGAAAAAATATGAATTGAGGCTCCTTCATCAACAATACAACGAACAAACATGTATTGTCCAACTTTGACCTTTATCTGGAAAGGTGCATCATAAGGAAGGTGCGACTCAACTAGGATATCCCAATTAAAGGAAGCAATCTGAGAGCCTGGTGGGGTTCATCCGAAGCGATTTTAGTGCCCCCTTGTTCAGTAAGTTATGAGCTGGAAGTGAAGAAAATGTGACTAGAAGACACTTCACTCTCCAAAGGAAGAGTGGGATTGATCAACTATGGAATCGATTCAATCGCTTCATGAAAGTCACTCTCTTCAGGGAGAGTGGGATTGACCAAAGATGGCATTGGTTCAGTCACATGTAAAGGTCACTCTCTAAAGGGAGAGTGGGATCGACCAAAGCTAAGATTAGTTGGACTGTTTATCAACCAAAGGTTGAGTAGGTTGTTGAGAAACTACAAGTTGTTCAAGAGAAGGAAATCCTTAATTCTTAGAACACACTCTTTGCACCTCTGCAATAGCAAGGCACTAGTGAGTAAGATGATCTCCCTCACATAGCTTACAAGGGAACTTAAGTTTTCCTTTTGAACGAATAGTTTTCTCAACGGTGTCAACATGACTAGCAATGGATGACTGTTTATCCCTAGCAAGACCATAAGAGGCTGGGTGACTGTGTCCAACCTGACTAAGAGAGGCTGGTTGTTGAGAGACTTCAGGATGTTTAAAAACGAGATAACCTTGGAACCAAAATCTTTGTACCTCTTCGATGGTAGGACATTGGGAAGTAAGGTGGTATCCCTCACAAAGCTTACAAGGAAACTTGGTCTTGTGTTTTTAATGGTTAATCTTTTCAATAGTGTCAACATGACTTACAGTGGCTGATTGGTTTCCCTCGGCATGAGATACAAAGGCCGAGATTTTACCCCCAGCATGACTAGCGAAGGCTTACAGTTTCCCCCTAGCATGAGCTGCAGAGGCTGATAGTTTTCCCCGGGAATGACCTACAGAGGCTGACATTTTTCACCGAAAATGACCTACAGAGGCTGAGAGGTTGGGTCCAACATGACCTGCAAAGGTTGGATGGGTAGGATCAACATGCTTTGCAGATGTTGAGCATGTTCCTCCAGCATGAACTGCAGAGGCTGGGTGGATGGATCCAACATGAATACCAAAGGTTGGAAAAGATTTCAAAACATGAACTGCAGAGGCTAGGTGGCTGGGTCCAACTTGGACTACAGAGATTGGAGAAGATTTCCCAGCATGAACTACAGATGCTGGGTAACTAGATCCAACATGACCATCAGAGGTTGGATGGGGAGGTTCAAATTGATCTACAGAGGTTTAATGAGTGCCCTCAGCATGAACTGCAGATGCTGAGTGACTGGATCTAACATGACCTTCAGAGGTTGGAAAGGTTCCACCAGCATGATCAGCAGAGGCTGGATGGTGAAGATCAACTTGATTTGGAGAGGTTGAGTGCTTAGATCCAACATGACCTGCAGAGGTTGTATAGGTGCCCCCAACATGAATTGCAGAGGCTAGGTAGGTTCCCCCATCATGACCTACAGAGGCTAGGTGGTGAGGTTCAACTTGACCTACAGAGGTTGAATGGGTGCCCCCTTCATTTTGAGTGTTCTTTCTATTCTTCCTTCTTTTACTCCTTTTAACCTATCGGTTACTAGTATCAGTAATTTCACCGCATGAGGTATAAGGAGGAGGAGAGGCAACTATAGGTGAAGGGGAAGCAATGTTTTGATGCCCTTGATATAAGGATCTTACTTGAGAAGCATCAAGAGCATTTAGGATAGTTGGAGTGGAAAAAAACCGCACCGATATCCCTAGGTTGAATCCAGGTAGATTCAAGGTGGCCATCAAAGGAACACCAACATTTCCTATGAGAGGGATAGTATAAGGAGTTCCCAACATGCAATCTCTTGGTTGGTTCTCAAAGGGGTGCTAGTCATAGTTTAAAATGAGAAGACAAATTCTGAGTTCAACAGGAAACCAACAGCATAAAGAACATGACACTATAAAAAATACCTAAGTATCAATCCAAGCAAACAAAGATGCCTTCCAAAGGAAAGTCTGGGATGATGAGGGCCCAGAGCTAACCAGTGAAGGAAGGAAATTAGTTACTTGGTGTCTCATGAAGATCCCTTTGGGTGCAAGCATTGGAATCACCCAACCTCCCTCCCAAATCGTCAATCGAGGTTACCTTCCAAGTCTACCCTAGGAGCACTGGAAATAGCCTTCCAATGCCACCTGTGTAAGATCCTAGCAGGCAAGATACTAAGGATACCAAAATCATGGAGAAAGTCCGGTGGAATAGTCATCAATCCAACCAATGCACATGGGAAGGGTAGCTAAGCCCGAAACCTAAACATTACCAGGCACCACACGGGGCCGGGAGAAGGTACTGAGTAAGTCCCCAATCGTGAAACAACTCAGGTGTATGCTTTACTAAGAAGAGGAGGGGTATCTCCAACAAATCAGTATCGCACGACCTTGTGCTTGACTCCTGTGTGAGAGGATATTTCCAGTGTCTTTCTCAATGAAGTTGGATTTCCTAAAAGATAGGCCACTATGTTTGAGTTAGAAGTTTTGGGCAGTTAAGATATCCCTAACCCAAAACACTAGCCTAGACTAGTGTGTGTTGTCCCTAGAAACAAACGGTTACTAATATATTTGAGATATTAAGCGTTTATTTTAAAGGGTTATTGATTACTCAAAGGGGGTGTCGAAGGTGAAACCAATGGTGTTTTGACTCAAAGTTGAAACAAAATCTCTAAGAAAAGAGAAATGAAACACAAAAAGAAAAAAAAAACTATTCTCTTTCTTTTTCAAACTGAAACTTGAAAGCCACTAAAGAACAATTTCTTTTTATTTTTTCCAAAATAATGATATGCGGTGCATTAAAGACAAAAACCCTAATCTACATGCATATTAAAACAACTGTATTTTCTTTTTCTTTTTCTTTTATAAATGCAAAAGAAAAAAAAACTAACTACAAACTAATGTATGCAGATAAGAAGAACAAAGCAAAGGGAACTTTGCCATATAACCACCAAAAAGACTCTAGACCTACCTAAATTTGGTATAAACCCTACTTGGAAGGGAGTCTTGCACAAGAGACAAGTCAACTACTTAGGCATGGTGAAGTTAACCAACAAAAGAAGAAGGAAACAAAGACCAATAAGCTTTTGAACCCAAACAAAGATCACTAACAGAGGCTGACTAGAAACATAAGCCAAAAGTCAAACCAAGCAAAGGGGGTGGGGGGGAAGAGCAAAGAGAAAAACCTAATGCTACAAAAGGATTTAACACATAGATAAATACCACCATAAATGGATCACACTAACTCCCTGGAGTCATGCACCTGTAGAGGACCCCAAAAAACTTACCAAACAACCCTCAAACATCATAAAAAAACTACAAATAATGAGGAAAGAACATTGTTTTGAGGAATCTATGAGTTGCAGTACTATCAGGTCGCGAGTTAGACACAGGTTTGTAGTAATGAAGTTTGCAAGTAGATCCCAAACATGCTACTGTTGAGTCTCCAACTCGTGAATGGGTGGAAAAATCCCTAAAAAGGTAAAAAAAATGGCTTAAAAAGGAAAAGGAGGTGTCCTATCAGGATGATAAGGTGTTCCTAAGTGGAAAGAAGGACATGAAACCTTGAAATAGACCAGAAGAAATATAGAGAAACCCCAAACAGACAAGGCTCTCCCCAACAGAGTCTCCAGTTCTGTTGTAGAGGAAAGTGTTCCTATGGCTAGGGTTTAAGAGGCCATCAACATACTGGGGATGAAAGAGAGATGCATATAGTTCTGCAAGTATATAAAAACAAGTTTAAGAGATTATAATGGTTCATACCTTAGCCAAATGAAGGTTGATCCAAGCATACCTTCAATCCTCCTCTTCCTCCTGTTGCTCCAAGAGACCTGCAAAACGAATTATACCTTCCTCAAACCAATATGACTAAATGTAAAGTAATGATAATCAAAGCAATATGAAAACCTAATTTGATTATCATAAACATCTAATCACAAACAGAAGTATAACATACGTTAGACATTGATTTGAGAAGAACAAGGACATCACATCTTTATTAAACATGGAATAAGTAAAAGTATACCTTCTCCAAGTTAGGCACCTCACAAAACCTTGATCTAGTTCCGCTACTTCTCTTCTCCAAGGAACTTGTAACACCTCGGTTTTGACCCCGATGCATTAAATATACATGATACATATATATGTTGTAAATAATCATGGTGCAGAGCCAAAGGCAAAGGCCCCACCATCGATTTGGTTGTGTTATGTTTTGGCGTTTGGAATTGTTGCCGATAGTATATTAGGATATACGACACATATTAAGCTGTGGCATCATGTAACTATGCATTTTAATTAAAATGACCCCAACCCGCTATGTCAATGCAACTATATTGAAAAGGGCATGATCTTCCTAAGGATAAGGGGGGGGATTGTTAAACCTGGAACCCATGGGGAAAAGCCATGTGTCAACCACCCATCTAAATAACCCTGATGTTAGTTGAGAGCAATTATTTGCTGGGTAGTGGTGGGTGGCAGGCCTGTACACACGCACCCTCCTCCAGCTGGATCATTCCATTCATGTGGGGGAAAGGAAAAACAATAGGGAACGCTTCCACTCTCCCACTCTGACCAGTTTTTGCTCACCTTCATGCACCATTTGGAAAAACTCTCTATCGTTTTGCTGTTCATTCCTCACGGGTGGGATTTCTTTTCACTGTCCATCTCACGCAAAGACACTGCTGTTTCCTTGGCCTCACACACCGATTGGGCTCGGGATATATTCTTCCTCTGGTCTATGCAGAGAATCGATTTCCCTTTTTGCCTTATGGGACTGTGAAATGTTTCGGGGGTTTTCATTGTGAGATCAGCTGTTGTTCCTCCCCTGATTGGTGGTAGCTATGAGTACCTATGCTGTGTTGGCTATGTTTTCCCTCACACTTTGGAGCGGTTGTAGGTTACCATTGAGTTGTTTTGGCCACGATAGGGCCAAGAACAACTCAGGGATTTGTTTTCCCCTATCCAATCTGTAATTGCGGGTTTTGATGCGTGCATGCAGTGGTTGGTCTTTGGACTGTATTGGAGTGGTGATGAGGGCCTGATTTTCTTGACAAACCTGGTGGGTTGGGAACCACACAGACAGAGTTATAGGGTTGGATTTCTTCTCCACAACCCCTGAATAGCACTAGAAGGGAGGTCAGGGCCTGAGGGACTCTGTAGCAGAGAAAGGACTGATTTCCTTGTATTGGGTGTGGGTTTGTTAGGAACCACATAGACAGAGCTAGAGGCCTGGATTTATTCTCCACAACCCCTGAATAGCACTGGAAGGGAGGTCAGGGCCTGAGGGACTGTGTAGCATAGAAAGGACTGATTTCCTTGTGTTGGGTGTGTGTGGGTGTCCTAGAAGTCAGGTTAGTTCTGGTGTAGGTGTCCTTAGCTCTTCAATGAGCTCACCAGCCTAGCATTTAGCCTTTCCCATCTCCTAAATGGCCTGATAAACCCAACCATGTTGGCTTGGATGATCTGTTGTCTGCCTAACAAACCCAATTGTGTTGGCTTGGTATGTTTTGTTATCCTTAGCTATGTGTAAGCCTACTAGTTCCTTATTCCTTGGGGAATCATGCCCAACTCGGGGGTGGCAGCGTTGCTGAGAGATTAAGGATCACGCTGGCCTATGGTTGGGTGGAACGTTGCAGCGATGTAGCTAGTTGTGAGACAGTTCATATAAGATAAGTATTCTTGAAATATCTATTTTTGCAATCATAACGAATTATGATGATGGACATGTTGAATGCTGAATTGTATGTTTTGCTTCCGCTGAGTATATGTATGATTATGCTTCTTAATATGTTTGATGTCTTAAGCATTTTCCTTTAGTTTATATGTATGTACATGTTCATGGGGCAGTTTTCCCGGATGTTTGGTGTATGGTAGCGTCCTCTTCACCGGTCGGAGGGTCGGGGACATTACAGTGTGGTATCAGAGCTTATTTTGCAGCATGGGCCTGAATGCGCCATGAAGATGTAGTGACAAAGCCATCATTGTAGCATTGGGCCTTAGAGGGCCATGAGAAACCAGTTAGCAGAGGCAAGTTTCCCTTTGCAGAAGAAAATGAATGATAGAAAATTTTTCTTGAAAATAAAAAAAATTTGCGGAAAATTTCCCAAGTGCCGAACTCGTCGGATCATCGGAGGACTAAGTGAGAAGATCCTTCGATACAAGGGAAATCATAGGCGGAAGCGCACCCGACCAGGGACAGGCAGAAAGACTTTCGAAATTTTTTCTAAGTGTTACGTCGTCGACTTGTCGAGAAACTTAGATGGATAGACCTCTGATGCAGGCCCCGACAGCGGTGGAAGATAAGAGAAGTCGACGAAAATTAGCCAAACGGATCGATCGAATTTAGTTGATCGACCATCCTAAACGTCGGTGGAGATCCCCTGAAGGCCACCAAAACGTTGGTGAGGAATAGTGGCCAGGATCGCCAACGCGGAGAAAAAGGAGGCAAATTTTCCCGAAATTTTGCTTAAGGGTTGAGACCATTGGCAATCGGCAGAGATTAGCTAACGGGATCGCCGATGATTAGAATATTGGAGCACCAAAACGATGGCTCTGTATGGCTAAGGATTGCTGAAATGTTGGTGGAATTTAGTGAACGGATTGGAGAAAATTAGTTTATAGGTTCACCGAACATCACCACTGTTGGAGACAGTTAGACGATGAAGCCGCTGATGTGGCAGCAAGAAGAAGAAAAAAATTTCGATTTTTTTTTGTCTAAGTGTTGAAACCATTGACGATCGGTGGAATTTAGTTGATGGGATCGCTGACAAATAGAGGATGAATTTACCAAAGTCTAGTGAAGTGGATCGACGGATATTAGTTGAAGGAAGAGCCGTAGTTTTGGCGGAGATCTTCCGAAGATCGCCGAAACTTAGTTCTTTGAGGAGCCGATGCAGAGAAGAAAATTTTGAATTTTTTTTTTGAAGTATAAGGTCGTCGAAAAATTATAGAGGATTAGACTACCAATCGGAAAAATTTAAAGGTTTGTGAACCTGCCGTTGCAGCTGTCATGTAAACTACCATTCCGACACCTAGAAGTTTCAACCGCCAATGCTCCGATCGCCGACGCAGCGAAAGTGTTTCACCTTACATCGCCGATGCACAGTGGATAGAACTTCTAACATTCGATGGAGTATTAAGGATTGCATAACCCACAGTGGGATCGTTGCCCGCTGTTGCGGATGACTATGGGACTAACCGTCCAATGAGCGAGTGGTTAGTTGCTCCGACCGCCTATGCCGCAATAGTTAACTGCTTCGACCGCCGACAAATTTATGGCCACAAAAACCATAAAGAGTTCATTGGCCATCGTTGCGGCTACCTAGAGAACTAGCCACGTGAGGTATAGTGGATCCGATTGCTGTTACGACAATGCGGTAATGCTTATCAGTCCCGATCACCGATAAATGGCTCGGAAGCTTAGACAACTGAAGATTCGATACAATAGAAAATGTTAGTTGTTTGACTGCTGATGAATAGTCCTTGGCATCGTCGATAAAGTTCAGAAGCCTAGACAACTACAGATCCGACACGCCGAAGAAAAATAAACGAACATACCCTCGATGAGCAGTGGAGTAAATTAGTTGTTCTGACCGCCGAAACGTTGAAATGTTAGTTGGGATGAGACCCAATTCTATACAAAGAAATTTGGGTTTTTCAAAGTGGACTTCTCAGCAAATTCCAGCTATTTTTCAGTGCATTTTTCAGCAGATTGTCAGTGGATTACAGGGTTGAACAAGAAGAGAAAGATTTTGTGTTTAAGCAAAATGGTTATTTTATCATTTTTCCAGGAGAAGGTAAGTAGTTTATTTTTATTTTTATCAAGGTATGTATCTAATAGTTGTGTTACTAACACGTTTGCAGAATCATAGTCACCTTCAAGGGCAGTATTTCAGAAATTGCAGTTTGGTAAGTCAGAGGTGGTTCGGTTATGAGAACCCATGATGGATATGATGCTCGGGATTCTCACGAGCATGCGGGAGATTCCATGGGAGAAAATTTCTGTAATGGAAATGATGACATAGAGTCTAATGGAAGGAGATTCCAAGAGACACTGTCAGATGTTGCAACCACCATGAGAAGCTTGATTAAAGCCCAGGAAGAGCAGAATCAATTGAATGCTTCTATGTTGCAGAGTTTGACAGACTTGCAAAGAAAGATAGACTCTGGATGAGGTATAACAATACTGGAAGACAGTAAGAGCAGCACTAAGAGAGGGAGAAGGACTTCTAGTGGATCATCTGACTTTGAAGAATCCAGCGGGGATACAAGCTCACCCTCTCATAAAAGGAAAAGAAGGAGACACCATAGGGATCGCTCTTGGGATGAATTTAAGAAAGCTAAACCTCCTACATTTGATGGTGAGGTAAAGACTGGACAAGAGGCTGAAGCTTGGCTCCTTGGGATAAAGAAGTATTTTCAAGTGAAGGACTATTCGGGAAACATGAAGGCAAGAGTTTCCATATTCAATATGAATGGAAGAGCATCCATTTGGTGGGAACACTTCAAGCAAGTAAAGAGGATCAATGAAAGGAAACTTAAGTGGAAACAGTTCAAGAAGTATTTCAAGTAGAAATACCTCTCTGACAGGTATTATGATGACAAGATTAAGGAGTCCCATGAGCTGAGATTGGGACAACAAACCATGGATGAATATGCAAATAAATTCTTGTAATTGTTGAGGTATGTCCAGTACATCATAGATGAAAAAGTGAACGTCCAACGGTTTCTGAGTGGATTGCCTCAGTCTCACAAAGACCGAATTGAGTTTTATGAACCTAGAACTCTTGAAGAAGCAATAAGGAAGGATAAGTATTTCTATGACCAAAGCAAAGGTAAACCCGATTACCATAAGGCATGGAAGGACAAGAATAATGAGAAGTTTGACCAAAGAAAGAAAGGTTTCAAACCTTCTAGATTCAGGAATTAGCAAAAGCAGCCATCCAAAGCTGCGAGTAATCCAAATGGAGTGCCAGGTAGAAAGCCTAAAAGTCCACAACAGAATAAAGGTCCACTCAAATGTTGGAAATGTGAAGGACCCCACTTGCGCAGATATTGTCCACTCGAGAATGAAAGTGCAAGACCAGCTTACAACATGTAAGAAGCAGAAACAGTGGGTCAAGTAGCAAGGGCAGTCCCTAGGATATATGTAGCACTGGAGGACCGCCAGACAGATCACCAGTCAACTGTGGTTGAAGTTGCAGGTAATATTGTTGAACAATATGTTTCTATTTTGATTGACCCTGGTTCTACTCACAGTTACATTACTCCTAGAGTAGTGGAGATTTGTGCTTTTAAGAAAGTAAAGCATAGAAAATCTTGGTTAGTTCAGCTAGCCACTGGGACTAAGACAAAGGTCAGTGAAGTGGTAGAGAAATGCCCATTGGTCATGAATGGATTGATCACTTGTGTAGATCTGAATGTTCTGCCACTTGGTTCCTATGATGTTCTCATTGGAAAGGATTGGTTAGAATCTCATAGAGTGAAGCTTGATTGTTACTACAAGACTTTCAAATGCATGGATGAAGAAGGAAACCCAGTAGTTGTGAAAGGTATTCCAAAGGTAATTTCAATAAGGTAGATTTCAGCAATGCAGTTGTATGCAGCTTATATTTTGGAGACAACAGGAGATGAAACTCCTAGTTTGGAGGACTATCAGGTGGTACAGGAATTCAAGGATGTGTTTCCTGATGAGATTCTAGGTCTTCCTCCAAAGAGGGACATTGACTTCACAATTGAACTTGTGCCAGGAGCAGCACCAGTGTCCAAGACACCCTACAGGATGAGTACACCAGAGATGCTAGAGTTGAAGATGCAACTGCAAGAGTTATTGGAAAATAAGTATATCCAGCCGAGTGTGTCTCACTGGGGAGCACCAGTTCTTTGTGTTAAGAAGAAAGATGGTACACTCAGGTTGTGTATTGATTACAGACAATTAAACAAGGTTACTGTGTAGAATAAATATCCTTTGCCTAGGATTGATGACCTCTTTGATCAAATGAGAGGAGCAAAGGTATTTTCCAAGATTGACTTGAAGTCTGGTTCCCATCAGGTGAGAATCAAGGATGAAGACATTCATAAGACAACCTTCAGAACAAGGTATGGACATTATGAGTTTGTAGTGGTACCATTTGGTCTCACAAATGCACCAGCTACATTTATGTGCCTTATGAACAACGTCTTCAACAGGTATTTGGACAAGTTTGTTCTTGTTTTCCTTGATGACATTCTTGTTTATTCTAAGAATGAGGAAGAACATGAAGAGCATTTGAGTTTGACATTGCAATTGCTCAGGGAGCACCAACTGTATGCAAAACTGAGCAAGTGTGACTTCTATAGAGATAGAATTTAGTATTTGGGTCACATTATCTCAGAAGAGGGTATATCTGTGGACCCTGAAAAGATTGAAGCCATTATGAATTGGCCTACTCCAAGAAATGTGACAGATGTAAGATCTTTTATGGGACTTGCAAGATACTACATGAGATTCATTTAGGGATTTTCTAAAGTTGCACATGCCATCATTTCTTTGCAAAAGAAGGGGATAAAGTTCGAATGGATATCGAGGTGTGAAGGAAGCTTCCAGCAATTGAAGAAACTTCTCACCCGTGCACTAGTATTGAATTTTGCAGACCCAGAGAAAGATTTTGTGGTATGTACCGATGCATGTGGACAAGGGCTTGGAGGAGTCCTTATGCAGGACAACCACGTGATATGTTATGAGTCAAGAAAGCTAAAAGAGCATGAGAAGAACTATGCCACTCATTATCTAGAGCTTGCAACCATAGTACATGCTCTCTGTTAGGATTATTAATCCTCCCTTGTCCAAATTTGGTCATATGTCTAAATCGGGAGTCCATCCAGTCTATTTATAGTCATTAGCACCATTGGTTAAACTTGACCTAATTGGGGCACATGTTTCAGTTACCAAAGTGTGGGGAACACTAATTGAGGCTCACTGCCACTTACTGCACTTGATTCCATAAGTTTAGGAGCCTCCTAGATCAATCCCTACAATTTAGGAAGCAACTGGGAGTGCCGAAACCAACCAAGGTCAGTTCACTTCAGTTAATGACTAGTCAAGCCAAGTTAGGAGTTAGTTACATTTAGTTCTAGCCCTCTACATTCAGTTAGCGCTAGGTTTAATTGATTGCACACATGTGGGGCGCATTTCTCACCTACCACAATCAGTTAACCATTAGTCAACACTAAATGTAACACTTGGTTGTGTTTTAGAGCTCCAATGAACTCCGATTATGGTTTAGACAAGGACATTTAACTACTGGGTCCTTCGATAGTGATTTAGACAAAGTCTTGGTTACCTACAGTCAAGTAGAGTCTAATCAATTCGAACTTCCTCATGTGGATTCGAATTGCTTGTGGCTATTAAAGCCATTTTACTTTATTGTAATTATCATCTGGATTACTTTTTTGATTAATGAAAGCATTCACAACTGCAAGCCTTTTTGCATTGTTTCATTCTTCAATTGCTGAGTAAATTGTGAGATCGTCTTTGTGAGTTGTGTATTTGTCTACATATCTATATGCTCAAATTTACATGGTATCAGAGCCTCGGTGGACAAGACTCCTCTCCTCCTCAGATCTCCAACCAGATCATTTTGTTTGTTTGATTGTGTGACAGGTTATCAGCTTTTCTTACAGCATTTGCTACAAGCAGCCTTTACTCCTCACTGCATTCGCTACAGCAGCTCAGTCTTTCTTATTACATTCAAAATGGCTCATCCAATGGAGCCTCTCACTCCCTTCAACTATCACCAGTGGAAGGATGACATGAAAGTATTGCTCCGCACCAAGCATCTCTTCAGACTCATAGAAGAAACAGTGGAAGAACCAGAATCAGATAAAGACAAAGCTAAGTACAAGAACAGGCTTGATGAAGCCATTGGACTCATGCAATTCTTAGTCTCTAGAGATCTTCAATTTCACATCCAAGACTTGGACACTCCCAAGGAGGTTTGGGACAAGCTTGCTTCCTTGTTTGATAAGCATGATGAGATGAGGATTCATCAGCTAGAAAATGATCTGATTACTCTCAATCCATCAAATTTCGAATCTCTAAATGAATTCTTCTCCAAGTTCAAAAACCTGATATATCAGTTGAAGCAATGTAAAGTGAAGAAGGATGAAGATCAACTCATCCTTGCTATTCTCACAAATCTCAATTCAGACTACTCAGTCTTTGTATCCACCTTCCAAACAGTAAGGCTCACTACTGTAAATTGGAAGATGCCCACTCTTGATGCTTTCATCCAATCTCTTATTTCTGAGAATGATAAATTGATCCAAATGGGGATCATTCGATCTCCCAAAGATCTAGCTCTTGTTGCAAGAGGATATAAGGTAGCGAATGACAAAGGGAAGCAAAGAGATGAGTCTGAGCAGTCAAAAGAACCTTCAGGTTCGAAGAGAAGTAAGAAGAATGGCAAAGGCAAGGTCCTTTGCCCTTACTGTGGAAGGGGCTTCCATTCAGAAAGCTCCTGTATGAGAAGACAACTTGATGAAATGGCTCTTCTTTTGAAAAAGCACAACATTTTTGTACCTGCTAGCGCAAGGAAGGAAGACTCTGAAGAAGAAGAAGAAGAATACCAAAGGAAAGGACATGCACTGAAATCTTGCTGCACATCAACACCTGCCTTCCTCATTGATTCTGGAGCTTCCAACCATATGGCTGCATCCATAGAATCATTCTCTTCCTTTCAGTCCTTTGATGGTCCTAGTATTCAGATGGGAAATAACAGTAAAGTCCAAACCAAAGGGAAGGGCTCTATCCAACTTGAACATGGAAGGTTCAAAGATGTGTTGTTTGTTCCCTCCCTGGCTTCAAAATTGTTATCTGTCTATCAGATGACCCATACTGGATCTCCAAAGCGAGTGATCTTTGGTCCTGACTCAGTGGAGATCACATATATCTCTACTGGGAGCATCATAGCAAAGGGTATTGTGAATCATGCTTCAAGAGCATATGAGTTCTCACATTTCATGCCTCCTTCAGAACCAGTGCACTCTCAGCAGCCACCTGCAAGGGAAGGTAAAACCATTGCATCTACTTCTTTTACAGCTTCTACTAGTATTGCAGATCCATCTATATCAGTTTATGACATTAAGATTCAGGGTGACTCAGATCTAGATTCAGTCCCTACTTCCAAACTGGAAGCTAGGAAGATGTCTGGAAACTCACCTGACACTCAGAAAGGAAAGAATCTTGCGCTATGCCATACTATTTTTCCTCCTTCAGAGAGATGTAATAGACTTCCTGTAAGATTCAATATGGCAAGGGCTCAGTCTTACTGCATTCAGAAGAATGGATATGATCATACACCTCTTCATTCAACAAGAGACAAAAGTTACATTCCTCCTTCCTTCCATCATCATTTTTGGAGAAAAAGGAGAAGTCTACATGCCAGGCCCCAGAATACCTGTGCACAACACACCATGCATGCTGCTTCACTACCTCACAGAGATGAAGATTGCAGCAACATATTTTCAAGTTTTTCAAATTTGAGACCTGAATCTACCTGCTTAGCTAGAAGGAGGGCTTTTTTCCCATGTGGTTTTTGCCCTAGCTCCTTGTATTAAGCAGTTACTTTATTTTACTTAATGTATTGGGTGACCTATGGTCTTAGTTACCAGGGCCCACAGTTTGTCCAAGTTAGCATTCAAGGGGGGTGTTAGGATTATTAATCCTCCCTTGTCCAAATTTGGTCATATGTCTAAATTGGGAGTCATGTCTAAATCAGGAGTCCATCCAGTCTATTTATAGTCATTAGCACCATTGGTTAAACTTGACCTAATTGGGGCACATGTTTCAGTTACCAAAGTGTGGGGAACACTAATTGAGGCTCACTGCCACTTACTGCACTTGATTGTATAAGTTTAGGAGCCTCCTAGATCAATCCCTACAATTTAGGAAGCAACTGGGAGTGCCGAAACCAACCAAGGTCAGTTCACTTCAGTTAATGACTAGTCAAGCCAAGTTAGGAGTTAGTTACATTTAGTTCTAGCCCTCTACATTCAGTTAGCGCTAGGTTTAATTGATTGCACACATGTGGGGCGCATTTCTCACCTACCACAATCAGTTAACCATTAGTCAACACTAAATGTAACACTTGGTTGTGTTTTAGAGCTCCAATGAACTCCGATTATGGTTTAGACAAGGACATTTAACTACTGGGTCCTTCGATAGTGATTTAGACAAAGTCTTGGTTACCTACAGTCAAGTAGAGTCTAATCAATTCGAACTTCCTCATGTGGATTCGAATTGCTCGTGGCTATTAAATCCATTTTACTTTATTGTAATTATCATCTGGATTATTTTTTTGATTAATGAAAGCATTCACAACTGCAAGCCTTTTTGCATTGTTTCATTCTTCAATTGCTGAGTAAATTGTGAGATCTTCTTTGTGAGTTGTGTATTTGTCTACAGATCTATATGCTCAAATTTACACTCTCAAGATGTGGAGGCATTACTTGATGGGTAGAAGATTTGAGCTCATGACAGACCATTGTGGTCTGAAGTATCTATTTAATCAGCCTACTCTGAATGCTAGGCAAGCCAGATGGCTGGAGTTTTTATGTGAGTTCGATTTTGAAATTAAGCACATAAAGGGAAAAGAGAATAAGGTAGCTGATGCACTCAGCAGAAAGGTGCAAGAAATGCATGTGGCATCCCTTAGTATTTGCCAATCAGATTTGAGGCAACAGATTGTTAATTGTACTGTCAGAGATGAATTGTATGAGTTGGTAAAAGACAAATTGCAGCAGCAAGGTCTTGACAAGAGGTATGAGGGATATAAATTGGAAGAGGATGGACTTCTTACTTATAAAGGTAGAATTTATATTCCAAATGTAGCAGATTTGAGGAGAGTTTTTATGGATGAAATCCATCAAGCTCCGTATTCTGGTCACCCGGGATACCAGAAGACAATTGCTACAGCCAGGAAGCAGTACTTTTGGCCAGGAATGAAGAAGGATATGGCTGAATACATTTCAAGGTGCATGAAGTGCCAGCAGGTAAAGGTTGAGCATCAACACCCAGTAGGCTTGTTACATCCTTTGCCAGTTCCAGAATGGAAATGGGAAGTTATTTTCATGGATTTTATTACAGGATTGCTGATGACTTGGAGACAATATGATTCCATCATGGTTGTGGTAGATAATCTAACTAAGGAAACACATTTTATACCACTGAAGTCTACGCATAAGACTGATGACATTGCAAAGATCTTCATGAAGGAGATTTTCAAATTGGATGGATTGTCGAAAGCAATAGTCTCTGACCAAGATGTCAATTTCACTTCCAATTTTTGGAAGGAGTTGTTTGCAGATTTGGTACAAAGCTAAACTTCAGCACTGCATACCATCCTCAGACAGATGGGAAGACAGAGAGAGTTAATCAGGTGGTTGAAGACATGCTTTGCATGTACATGATGGACAAACCAACCAAGTGGGAAGATTACTTACACTTGGTAGAGTTTGCTTATAACAATGGACAGTAGGGATCCTTGGGGATGACTCCATATGAAGCTTTGTACGGAAGAAGATGTAGGACACCAGTAGCTTGGGATAATCCAGTGAATAGGGTTGTGCTTGGACCAGAATTGCTCAAGGAAATGGAGCAAGAGGTTGTAAAGATCAGGCATAATCTGAACGCAACACAGGACAGACAGAAAAGCTATGCAGATAAGCATAGGGTGAACAAGGAGTTCAGTGTTGGGGATCATGTATACCTCAGAGTGAGGGCAAGGAAGAGTTCCTTGAAGCTTGGAAGTTGTGCCAAGCTGTCACCAAGATATTGTGGACCGTTTGAAGTGCTTGAAAGAATAGGGCCAGTTGCATATAGACCTGCATTTCTTGCTAGTACTAGAGCTCATAATGTTTTTCATGTTTCTTTGCTTAAGAAATATGTACATGATCCTAACCATGTGATTAATTGGGATGTGATTCAGGTGGAACCCGAGGGAGAGTTCCAAACCGAGCCAATGCACATCCTCGACAGGAAGGTCACAATGCTCCGAAACCGAGCCATAGGGCAGGTAAAGGTGCAATGGGAGCACTATGGACCTGAAGAGGCTACGTGGGAGCTGGAGGATGCCATGCGATTGGCACATCCATTTTTGTTCAATTCTATGGAACATTGAGGCGATACCAGTGTAGCATTTGTGCAAATTTTGTAAAGCACTGAGGACAATGCTATTGAAGGGGGAGGGGAATGTAACCCTCCGATTTTGACCTCGATGCATTAAATATACATGATACATATATATGTTGTAAATAATCATGGTGCAGAGCTAAAGGCAAAGTCCCCACCATCGATTTGGTTGGGTTATGTTGTGGTGTTTGGAATTGTTGTCGATAGTATATTGGGATATACGACACATATTAAGTTGTGGCATCATGTAACTATGCATTTTAATTAAAAGGACCCCAACCAGCTATGTCGATGCAACTATATTGAAAAGGGCATGATCTTCCTAAGGATAAGGGGGGGGGGGGGGTTGTTAAACTTGGAACCCATGGGGAAAAGCCATGTGTCAACCACCCATCTAAAGAACCCCGATGTTAGTTGAGGGTAGTTATTTGTTGGGTAGTGGTGGGTGGTAGGCTTGTACACACGCACCCTCCTCCAGCTGGATCGTTCCATTCACGCGGGGGAAAGGAAAAACAACAGGGAACGCTTCCACTCTCCCACTCTGACTAGTTTTTGCTCACCTTCACGCACCGTTTGGAAAAACTCTCTATCATTTTGTTGTTCATTCCTCACAGGCAGGATTTCTTTTCACTATCCATCTCACGCAGAGACACTGCTATTTCCTTGGCCTCTGGATATATTCTTCCTTCGGTCTATGCAGAGAATCGATTTCCCTTTTTCCCTTATGGGACTGTGAAATTTTTCGGGGGTTTTCATTGTGAGATCGGTTGTTGTTCTTCCCCTGATCGGTGGTAGCTGCGAGTACCTACGTTGTGTTGGTTGTGTTTTCCCTCACGCTTCGAAGCGGCTGTAGGTTACCATTGAGTTGTTTTGGCCACGATAGGGCCAAGAACGACTCAGGGATTTGTTTTCCCCTGTCAAAGCTGTAATTGTGGGTTTTGTTGCGTGCATGCAGTGGTTGGTCTTCGGACTGTATTGGGGTGGTGATGAGGGCCTAATTTGCTTGACAAACCTGGTGAGTTGGGAACCACACAGACAAAGCTAGAGGGTTGGATTTCTTCTCCACAACCCCTGAATAGCACTGGAAGGGAGGTCAGGGCCTGAGGGACTGTGTAACAGAGAAAGGACTGATTTCCTTATGTTGGGTGTGTGTGGGTGTCCTAGAATTAAGGTTAGTTCTGGTGTAGGTGTCCTTAGCTCTTCAATGAGATCACCAGCTTAGCATTTAGCCTTTCCCAGCTCCTGGCTGGCCTGATAAACCCAACTGTGTTGGCTTGGTTGATCTGTTGTCTGCCTGACAAACCCAAATGTGTTGGCTTGGTATGTTTTGTTATCCTTTGCTATGTATAAACCTGCTAGTTCCTTATTCCTTGGGGAATAATGCCTAGCTTGGGGGTGGCAGTGTTGCTGAGAGATTAAGGAGCACGTTGGCCTATGGTTGGGTGTAACGTTGTAGCGACATAGCTGGTTGCGAGACAGTTCTTATAAGATAAGTATTCTTGAGTAATATGTTTTTGCAATCATATTTTCTATTAGAGAATTATGATGATGGACATGTTGAATGCTGAATTGTATGTTTTGCTTCTGTTGAGTATATGTATGATTATGCATCTTAATATGTTTGATGTCTTAAGAATTTTCCTTCGGTTTATATGTATGTACATGTTCATGGGGCGGTTTTCCCGAATGTTTGGTGTATGGTAGCATCCTCTTCACCGGTCGGAGGGTCGGGGACGTTACAGAACTCAACCTCCAAGCTCTGCAACACAAGGATGATCTCTAGGGAAAAAGTGGAGGGAATGAGAGTCCCAATTCCTCCAGCATAACAATGCAATGATTCCAGTCCCTTCTCATGGACCTCTCTACCTCTATTTATACCTTTTTGAAGAGATAGCATCGAAAACAAAGTAGTTACAGCCGAAGGAGTCAGTTTTATCACCACCCAAACTACCCAAGATTTGAGAAACATCCTTTTTTGACATGTACAGGACATATTCGCGAGTTATAGTGACAACAACCGTGAACGCAACGCGATAATCGTGGGTTGCAGTGAAAAAAGTCACGAATACAAAGGAATTCGTGGGTTGACTTGCATAAAATTTGTGAATACAATAGTAATTCAAGGTATTCATGGGTAGCATGAAAGGAAATTCGCGAGTACATAGGTGAAGCACGCGGGTACCATGTAGGCCAAGTTGCGAATGGGTCAAAGATGCTCATTTTTAGGGTTCTTTTGAGAATTTTCAGACTTTGTTGTCTTCTACAAAAAAAATTCTGACTCAGATACCTTTCCAACGGTGTAAAGAAGAGGTCAAATAGAGTTACGAAACACCAAATATGGTTCCTCCAATTTAGGTTTTTTTTTCAATGACTTTCATGAAGTGTCGACTTGCGACAGAATTATGGGAAAGTGGTCACAGGAAAAGATGTGTCATTTTAGGCTATAATAGCTATGTTTCCAAATGGAAATCTTATTGGGAAGTGCACGGTTTCACTGCAATGAAGGTGTACTTCTCAAGCTCAGAGATGGAGTCATTGGAGTACAACTACATGTTCATCTAATAGTTTTTTATTACCATGTTCATTATTGGAGTAGTGTAATAGTTATCTAATAGTTATCCAATATAACTGCGATTAGATTTGAATTTAAGCTAATAGTTGTAGAATCATTGGAGTTAAGCTAATAATTTTATCTCATAGTTAACATAATAGTTATCCAATATAATTGTGTTTATAGTTGAAGTTAAGCTAATAGTAGTAGAATCATTGGAGTTAAGATAAACTAATAGTTAATTTAAAAGTTAATATATTAACAATTGCAATTCAAGTAAAAGTCATGATTGGAGTTGAATTTCAGCTAATAGTTATATCATTAATGGAGTTAAGTCATAGTTGTATTTAATGATCGAATAGTTGAAGTTGAAGTTTAATTTTTCCAGCTATCACAAACTATAATTATCATATGTTAAGTAAGCTATTTTTTTTTTTTGAAATTGTTAATTATGAATTTTGGGCATGCCCATAGGACAGTATACATGTCTCATTCTCTTCCATACATGAAAAACTATAGATGGTATTCCACCCCAAAATTCTAAGATATATACACCTATAGAAGTAAAAATACCATAGCTGTCATTCCAACTCACAAAACAAAGCTTTTGTACAGTGACAACATGTTGATTCGCCCAACCTCCAATCCTAATGATAAAACTTATGTTGCACACTGATGCTGATGAGATTGAAAAATAATCTGAAGATCTTTGCTACATTTTTATTATCCCTAACAAATTGATTGGAATAATTTTGTCAGGAAGGCCCAACTAATATAACACATTGTCTTGATCAATAAGTTATTCACTTTGTCTTGATTATTACTTAGTAGATATCGGTGTTTGGGAATTTGGAGTCCGGTTCGATTAACAACACTATTAATTTGGTTTTTTATTCCAAACTTTCTTGTTTCGACAATTAGGTTCGACCTTCGGGAGGCAACGTAGATGGGATAACACGTTTTAATAGAATAGAATAGTGTTAGTTCTTCCCAAGAATGAATTCCTCTTGAACGAGGAGTAACATAGTCGTTGAATAGAATAAATATACCATATGAAATAAGATCGACCTAGAGAAGGAGAAAAATGAGAAGAACGCCCATAATCCCACCAGATCAATAAGAAAATCATTAACACTTGTAAGGTATTAACCCACCTAAGAATTAAACATTAACACTTGTAAGGTGTTAACCCACTTGTAAGGTATTAATCCTTCCAAATCATGTTTTGTGGTGTGAACAATACACCACAACATATGACTATTATTTCATTTACTTACACAATTCCTCTCTCCCTCCTTCGATATTGTATTAGGTCCCCAGAGGAATCAAGGGTGAGGGCAGTTTTAGTTAAAAGAGCTTGGATGGAGTTTAGGTGTAAAAAATGAACATTCAATAGGTATTCTAAAAAAGGTGAGATGAACACCAAAATTGTATGTTAAATCTTTCAACTTTATTCCAAAACCCCTGCCCATTTTGTAAACTTCCAATGATGTTTATTACAGAGTAGGAGATCGATTTCAATCCTCTAACGATGACATTAGATCTTCCAATATTGTAAAATTTCATATTTAATGCCATTTAACTCCTATTAAAATTAGGAAATAAATACTTATGTAACTGGGAGAGGTTACAAGAAGGCTGGCTCCTCTCCTCATTTATTTACTACAAATAAAATTCAAGTTATTTTTTTATGATACCAGGCATGTATTATGGTACATTCTGGCCAAGAAAATATTTGAGCAATCATTCTTAATAGTTGTATCAAATTCATTCTTCGAGAGAAGACAATTGACTCAACACTAAGTAATCATTTGACATAAGGAAGAACATTAGTTTGTAACTTTATATTGATCTTGGAAGAGAAGTACCTTTTCAAAAACTTAAACCACTATTGGAATAAGTTCTAAAACGACATATTTATCCTTGCTATTTTGTCTGCCTTTCCTAAGTTTTATCCTGGTTTTAGGCCCCTTTCAAGCCTACTACTATTCTACATTTATGCTCATAGAAACCATTCTACATGATATTTGGAAGGAAGATAAAGAAAGTGAAATAATTGTAGTGGAAGACATTCATGCCCCTTGTGTGCAAAACTAGGGTCGTTGAGTTCAACATATTCCTTCACCTACACGCTTGTCAACATCATTTAATTGATGTGATTACATGCCTAATGTTTAAGATATTTATGTTTTCTCTAATTAAAAATTTAAATTTTATATTAAATATCCATTTATAACTTATGCTTTTGCTTGAACAATGAATTCTCTTGAAATGTGAGCAACAATGATGTTTGAAAGCTTTGGTTTGTACCTTGGAAACCCTATGAGTGATTGGAATTAACACCAAATTTTCTAAGTCCGTGAACAAATTTGGATCACAATGTATCGATTCCTTGATCAACTATAGATCCTAGAAGTTACCATTAGGTAAATAATTCAGCTCTATTATTTGTACCTGGAATTTTCAAAAGTAATCATAAGGTAAATAATTCAACTCTATTATTTGTCCTTGGACATATTAGAAGTAAACATTTTAGAAGTAATCATAAGATAAACAATTCAGCTCTATTATTTGTCCCTAGGCTTTGTACATACTCGAAAAAAACTTAATGATTTTATTTTATAAACGTAATGTTATCAGCATCAAATTTCATTAGATTTTTCTCTCTAAATATTTGGCATTACTTGAGTTTTTGCTTTTTTTGGATTACATCTGATGAAATGGGCTACTGGTACAAGATTAACTTGAAATATCATACAATATGTTTAAATTTGAAGTCCTTACAAAACAAAGCAGGGTAAATACTTGTAAGCTACTGCACTTTTAAACCAATTCTTAAAACAGTGTAGGAAAGAGTCCCTTTTCCACCTATTTAGTGTCATTTGATAGTTTTAAGGATTCAATCTAAACCTCCTTCATAGCACCATGAGTAGTGCACAAATAGATGGATTATTGTTTCTTCAGTATTTTACACATAAATATATCTTCCAGGACCAGTTTGGGTGCGAACTGGTTTCTGACCATTGTGTTTGCAAAGGGATGAAATTTGGAAGATTCATCACTCATTTAGTTGATTGTCTTGAAACCTTGGACATGAATAATTTGTTTATTTTATAACTTTGGTTGTAGATGTATTCACTAATTATTTTATACTAAGCAAGTAGTTGTTGAGCTAGTAATTTGAGGATTGTGTTGGCTACTAAATATTACCACAAGCAATAAATGTTGGGGATTAACTTATGGTTGTATCTTTGCGGGCAATTTCTTATTTCTGGAAAATAGCTCATACACTGGCTAGACTATGAATTGATTGTATTATAAGGCAACATGCAGTGTTATTTTGAGCAACTGTTATAAAAAATGTCAAATTTTAGTTTCTAGTTTTGTTCAAAATATTTGTGAGCTTCATTGTGACCATGAATTTTCGTCGCAGAGGTGTGAGCCCTGTGTATGGTGCTTAGGTAGGTCGGGAGAGACTGTGCTTGTTGGGAAAGTGACTTGTGGGAAAACCTTGAAAGTTGTATATTTTTGGAAAATAAAATAGTAATAGTGTAAGAATTGTATTCCTCCGTTTTATGGTTTTTCTATGCATGTGATTATAGGGTAATATTGAGAGTCTCTCATGTCTATTTTGATTTCAATATATATGTTTGGATATAGTAAGAGAATTACAGGTCTTGACCATCACTTTATGTTATGAACACTTCACATATTATAAGTTGGTTAAAAACATTAAACAAATGTTGTTAGTAGTTGCATGCAATATGTTTGATTTATGTTTTTTTGTCAATGCAATAATATGGAGAGCTTATATGTGAATTCTTTATCTACTCGAGTGGAGGCCTCAAATTGTTGGAATATTGGGCAATACGGAGGGGGGGGTGAATCGGTATTGTAACTTTTCACAATTTAAAACTACATTTATTATTTACTTATTAAAACACACAATCAACAAGAACACACAAAACACAAATTTATCGTGGAAGCCCAATTGGGTGAACCACCAATACTCCGTGTTACTACAAAATTGTTTTTTACAAATAGTTTTTCCTTCATGTACAGAAAAGGATGGTATCACACCCTATTTACCAACAACTACTCGAAGGAGGCGACGCCCCCCTAGTTTATCAACTACTACTGAAAGGAGTCTATGACCCCCTGGTTTATTAGCTACTACTGAAAGGATGCTACGACACCCTATTTACCAGCTACCACTGGAAGGAGGATACAACCCCCTCCAGGCTTGTTGCTTTCCCTAGAACCACCCTGCCACCCTAGACTGATATTTATCAGTCAATTATCCATTGCTTGGACTCTGTTTTTTGTAAACACAGAGACAAATAATTTCTTCAACACTCTGTCAATAAATACCCTCATGTTTTTTGTGGACGCCTCTATTCACAATTTTTGGACACACTTCTTCACAGTTGCGGACGCGCCTCTTCACCATTGCAAATCCGCACAGCTGGAATTCTGATTTGGTTAGCACACACTTAGATTCCACAATAATTTTGCATACAGTCTCTTGGTTATACACCTAGCTATGTTAACTGGAAAAATCATTCTTAGGTTTTGGATCTCTTAAACACCTCAATCAACGGTGGAGAACAAACTAAACTTAAATCATTTTTACAATTTCGCTCCCATCCAGGTGGTTAACTCACCTACATGTTGAACCAGAAAATAGCTTACAGTCCTTGATCTAAGTCATGCTTTCATCTGGATCGTCGAAGTATGTGACCCCTACCTAATTTCACTAATCTCCATTTTGACTTTCTTCGTGCTCATTCAACTAGCGGAATTGTTTCCAGCCTTTGATCAAAATCCTCCTTTAATCTCTGTCATTCAAACTTTAAGCGCCTACCACATTCAAAAGTTCATTAACCCGTGCATGTTGAATCAACAGAATTGTTCTCCGCCGTTGATCTAATTCAACGATCAATTCCGGTCGTCGATCTTCATCCTACTTGCTCCTTGCTTTTTTATTAGAAAAATATCATGTACCCATTGATCTTCATTCACTTCCAATTTCCACCGTCCGATCTCGAGTTGTGACTTTTCGCACTTTTTATTTCCGCATTCATCCTGATCCATTGATCTTTTCCCTGGGCTGGTGTGACCGTTGATCTTCCAGAATGCGGGATGTAGAGTTCGAAATCTCAAAAGCTCAAACGTTGTTTTCCCACTTCTCTGCCTTTCATTTTCTGCACTAACCTTTCTGCACCGTCGATCTCTCACGGAAGTCTTTCTGACAGTCGATCTTTCAGATCGTAGGATGCGGAATTCGGAAACTCATTGTTTAAAAAACAATCTTATGATCTTCTGCTTTCCGAACTTTCCTTTCTGCACTTCCTTTTCCGTACTGCGGAATGCAGAAGTTGAAAACCCAATGTTTCAAAAGACGAGCTTATATTTCTTCTGCTTTTCGTTTTCCACACTAACCTTTCCGCATTGCGGAAGGTGAAAATTAGAAAACACAACTTTTCATGACTCAGACTCTTTGTTTTTCGCGGTTCCACACCCGCACTGACCATTTCGCACTGTCCTTTCTGCACTGCGAAATGCGAAAGTCAGAAACTCAACTTTTCACGACTTCACATATTTGCACTCCGCACTTCTGCACCTGCACTTCTTTTCTGAATCATCGATCTTTTTGCGGAAAAATTCTCAGCCATCCGATCTTGATTAACTGCAAATATTCACCTCGTCCTTTTGTCCTTTGCGAATCTGATCCCGAACTATTGTATCTTGTGAGGGAAGCTTCCTGACTGTTGGATATCATCTCGTCCTTAGATATTCTGTGGATCTAATGTGGATCTCACCATGACTTTATGGATCTTCCCGATTTCTTTACGGAATCCTCTGTGAGCATTTCTAACAGTTATGAAGATATACACAGAGAATTTCATGCCGTGGATTATAAATATTTAATAAACACTCTCACGAATATAGTTTCTTTGTTCTTTGATTGTCTAAATAACTTTGTCATTCATACTGCATCTCCACTTCCTACTATTTCTTTGATCTCTGCACTTCTTCAAATATTTATATCAAGTATGCAGACGATTAGTTCTTCTTGGTCTCTATGCTGCTATAGAACTTCATATAAAAACCTAGCATATATTGTTGGATTCTTTCTGACTTTAGATCCATATTATCAACTATCCAGAGACCCATAACTTCATATCCACATCACATAGACTACTTCAGTTCATTACATAGTTTCTCTAGTCTTACTATCTCAGCCACAAAGACTCATAACCTCAACCTTCTCCTTTGTACTGCTACCATATCTACTGGTTTATTCCTTTGTCATTCATGAAAACCTTTGACATCAATGATAACTACATTCTCAACAATCTCCCCCTTTGGCATTGATGTTAATATCTAAACCTTCTCCCCCTTTGACAACAATGACAAAGGATAACCTGTAATGCCATTGAGGATTTCCTGTCTTTCTTCTTTCTGGCAACCCCCCCTATCATCATATCTCCCCCTGAGAATGTGCCTCCTCTTATATAACTCCCCTTTGTACTGCCACCAAATCTACTGGTTTATTCCTTTGTCATTCACAAAAACCTTTGACATCAATGACAGTTACATTCTCAACAATCTCCCCCTTTAGGATTGATGTCAATATCTAAACCTTCTCCCCCTTTGACAACAATGACAAAGGATAACCTGTAATTCCATTGAGGATTTCCTGTATTTCTTCTTTCTGACAACTCCCCCTATCATCATATCTCCCCTTGAGAATGTGCCTCCTCTTATATAACTCCCTTGAGTATATGATCCCCCTTAATGTTACTTTTAGGGATCTTTTTAAAATCACGAGAGATTTTTTTTAGAAAAGAATCCCACAATCATCACTAAATCCTTGTTCATCACCTTTATCTTCATGTTCATTGGTGTATTCTTTTATATCTTCAACTTGATTTTACTCATAATGGATTTCATCCTTATTTATGGTACTATTATGCTCATCATCATCTTTGGAGACCTCGTCGATGTTTGAAATCCTTATTTCTTCTATATATTTGGAATCTTTGCAATATGACTTATTCTTCCATATTTTCTCATGAGGTATTTTGCTTACTTGTCCTTTATTATCTTATGTGTTAGTGTCTTGTTTCCTTCTTAAAATTTGATCTTTTCCCTTGGTTCTACAGCCAGCAGCCTTGTGACCGAACTTATGACAACAATGACCGTACCCTTTTATGTTTAAGTAATCTTTCAGCTTCTTGCTTCACACATTCCATCTTCTTCCACTGTTTCTAATCTTCTACTGAAACATTCTTACTTAGTTTACATTCTCTGGCCATATGTCCAAAGTTATCACATTTGTAATACTTTATGTCATATCTTTGAAGAGGTCCAAAACAATTATGTTTCCTTCCTTTTGGTTTACTAGATATATCCTTTTTATGTTCATAACTCTTTCCATAAGATCTGTAATTCAGGGATTTATGACCAAAATTATTATAGGAGTAACAATGACCCAAAAATATTTGTTGATATTTGTTTGTATTTGGTCTCTTAGATACCTCATTAGCTCTGTTTTTGTCAGGAGAGGATGAGACATATTTCTTGCTTTCTTCCCTTTTAACAAGATTCTTTAGTGCCTCATAGCTTCTTTGATTTCCACCTTGGTTTGAGACAGGGAGATATTCTAGCTCCTTTTCTTTGTCATATCCTAGACTAGTTTTATCTTATGATGATATTTGGCTACTTAAGATATCATCTAGGATCCTTGATTTGTTCTCAAACTTTGATTTCATACATTTTTCATTAACTCCTTTTCTAAGTTGGATAATCTATTTTTCAAGTTTCTCATAGTCTTGGATTCTCTCCCTGGGAGAACTACTAAATCCTCTTCGGTTTTCTTGGCCTCTTGAAGCTGGTTCTTCAAGTCCATAATAGTTTGATTTGTTTCTTCTTGGCACTTTGACCGTTTCTCTTTCAAAACTTTGTTTATTTTCCTACTCTTTTCAATTTCATCAACAACAACCATGTATTGAGATTCTATGTCCACTTTTGATTCCTCATCTAAATTTGTTGTTCCTATAAATAGGATTTTTGCATCTTCACTTTCATCATCACTATCTTCTTTGGAATATAATTTCTTCTGTGTTATCTTAAACTTCTTCTTACCTATGATTTTATCCTTATGACAACAGGGTTCTTCATTATCACTCTCCTCTTGTTTTGGGTAATGACACCTATTGGAAAAATGTCCAATTCTCCCCAAGTTAAAACATTTTAGGGGTAACTTTCTTTTATATTTGCCAGTTCCCTTCTTAAGTTTTTTAATAAAAAGAGCTTCCTCATCATTTAGGTTCTCTGATTGATTTTTGGATGAGGCTATAAATCCTGCTTCTTTCCTTGATATTTCATTTAGTCATGTTCTCATCTCATATGCAGTGAGGATTCCATGTAGTTCATACACTGCCACATCATTAAGATCATCTCGTTCTTGTAGAGTGGACACTTTTGAGTCATACTTCATTGGTAATGTTCTCAGTATCTTACTCACCACTTCTTTTTCTTTTAATTTACCTCCAAGACCTCTAATAGCATTTATAACTTCATCTACCCTTAGAAGGTACTCTCCAATGTTTTCATCTTCTTTCATTTTTAGGGTCTCAAACTACCCTCTATATTTCTGAAGCTTGGATTCCTTGACCTTAGATACTCCTTCATAGACAATCTTTAACTTATCCCCAGGATTCTTTGGCAGTCTTGCATCTCATAACTTTTGTAAATATAGAATTTTTCAACCCACTCAGGATTGCATTTAGGGCTTTGGCATTACCTTCATATTGGCCTAGTTCTATACTGTCTGTGGGTGCTTGGTCACCTATTTTATATTCCTTTACAGTTGCATCCCAAACCTTCCATCTAAGGGATATCAGATGGCACTTCATTCTCACACTCCAGTAAGCATAATTTTCTCCTGTGAACAATAGAGGTTTGTTGGTGGCTAAACCTTCTTGTTGATCCATAGTAGTTTTAAATAGGATCTTGCGTGGATCTTACCTTCCAGTGGTTAAACTGTGATGAAGGAACCTGCTTTGATATCAATTGCTGGAATACTGGACAATACTAAGAGGGGGGGGTGAATTAGTATTGTAACTTTTCACAATTTAGCCACATTTATGATTTACTTTTTAAAACAGAAAATAAACAAGAACACATAGAACACAAATTTATCATGGAATCTCAATTGGGTAAACCACCAATACTTCATATTACTGCAAAATTGTTTTTTACAAATAGAATTTCCTGCTTCTACAGACAAGGATAATATCACACCCTATTTACCAGCAACTACTAAAAGGAGGATACAACCCCCTGGTTCATCAACTACTACTAAAAGGAGGCTACGACCCCCTGGTTTATCAGCTACTACTGAAAGGATGCTACAACACCCTATTTACCAGCTACCACTGGAAGGACGCTACAACCCCCTGCAGGCTTATTGCCTACCCTAGCACCACCCTGCCACCCTGGAATGATCTTTATTAGTCAGCTATCCACTTCTTGGACTCTGTTATTCGTAAACAGAGAGACAATTAATTTCTTCCACACTCTGTCAATAAATACCCTGATGTTTTCTGTGGACACCTCTCTTCACAATTTTTGGACGCACCTCTTCACAGTTGCGGATCCACCTCTTCACCATTGTGAATACGCACAACAAGAATTCTGATCTAGTTAGCACACACCTAGATTCCACAATAATTTTGCATAAGTCTCTTGGTTATATACCTAGCTATTCTAACGAGCGAAATCATTCTTAAGCGTTGGATCTCTTAAACACCTCAATCAACGGTGGAGAACAAACTAAACTTAAATCGTTTTTATGATTTCGCTCCGATCCCGGTGGTTAACTCACCTACATGTTGAACCATTGAAATAGTTTAAAGTTCTTGATATAAGCCATGCTTTCATATGGACCGTCGAAGTATGTGACCCCTACCTAATTGCGCTAATCTCCATTTTGACTTTCTTCATTCTAGTTCAACTAGCAGAATTATTTCCAGCCTTTGATCAAAATTCTCCTTTAATCTCTGACGTTCAAACTTTAAACGCCTACCACATTCTTTAGATTTCAAAAGTTCATTAACCCACACATGTTGAATCAGCGGAATTGTTCTCCGTTGTAGATCTAATTCAACAATCAATTTCGGTCATCGATCTTGATCCTACTTGCTCCTTGATTTTTTATCAGCGAAATCTCTTGTAGATGTTGATCTTCATTCACCTCTAATTTCCACCGTCCAATCTCGAGTTGTGACTTTTCACACTTTTTATTTCTGCATTCATCCGGAGCCAGTGTTCTTTGTCCTGGGCTATTTGTGACCGTTGATTTTCCAGATTGTAGGATGCGGAGTGCAGGATCTCAAAAGCTCAAACGTTGTTTTCGCACTTCTCCGCCTTTCGTTTTCTGCACTAACCTTTTCACATCGTCGATCTCTCATGGATGTCTTTCTAACCGTCGATCTTCTGGATTACGGGATGCGGAAATTGGAAACTCAACGTTTCAAAAACGAGCTTATGCTCTTCCACTTTCTGGACTTTCCTTTCCGCACTTCCTTTTCTGTACTACGAAATGCGGAAGTCAGAAACTCAATGTTTCCAAAGACGAGCTTATGCTTCTTCTGCTTTTCGTTTTCTGCACTTTCCTTTCCGCACTGTGGAAGGAGAAAATCAGAAACACAACTTTTCATGACTTCGACTCTTTGTTTTCCGTGGTCCCGCACCCGCACTGACCTTTCCGCAATGCGGAATGCAAAAGTTAGAAACTCAACTTTTCACGACTTCACATGTTTGCACTCCGCACTTTCGCACCCACACTTCTTTTCTGAACCGTCGATCTGCTTGTGGAACAATTCTCAGTCGTCTGATCTTGATTAACTACAGAATTTCACCTTGTCCTTTTGTCCTTTGCGAATCTGATCCCTAACCATTGAATCTTGTGCGGGAAGCTTCCTGATCGTCGAATCTCGTCTCGTCCTTAGATCTTCTGTGGATCTCACCATGACTTTGCGGATTTGCCCGATTTCTTTGTGGAATCCTCTACGACCGTTTCTAACAGTTATGAAGATGTACACATAGAATTTTATGTTGTTGATTATAAAGATTGTATAAACACTCTTGCAGATATAGTTTCTTTGTTCTTCGATTGTCTAAACAGCTTTGTCATTCATACTGCATCTCCACTTCCTACTCTTTCTTTGATCTTTGCACTTCTTCAAATCTTTATGTCAAGTATGCATACAATGAGTTCTTCTTGGTCTCTATGCTACTTTAAAACTTCATATTAAAACCTAGCATATATTGCTGGATTATTTCTAGCTTTAGATCTATATTATCAACTGTCTAGAGACCCATAACTTCATATCCACATCACAGAGACTACTTCAATTCATTACATAGTTTATCTGGTCTTACTATCTCAGCCACAAAGACTCATAACCTCAACCTTCTCCTATGTCGTGCTACCATATCTACTGGTTTATTCCTTTGTCATTCATGAACACATTTGACATCAATGACAAATACATTCTCAACACGAACATAATACAAAAGCAATGTAAATGTGACAAATTCCAATACACAACAATGTAAATATCTCTATTACCCTGGCATGATTGACAATTGGACACTGATCTTCTATTATGCATGATATTCCTGTGATTTGTATATTTGTCCATTGAAAGAAAAGAAAAAGTGACTAACTCAGTTTTTTCTTTTTTCCCCATAGGTAAAGTTTAAGTGCAACCACTATTGTTTGTGTCAAATCAGACCAATTCATGGGAATGCCATACTACAAGCTCTTTGACATCATGCTTGACAGATTCGTTTATAGTTATGGGAAGTCCACTCGAGAAAAAACATCGGACATAGGATGTAAAGAAATGTGTCTCACCAGTGTCATCATCTCCCAGCCATATTTGTTTTGTATTAGTTATACATGTCTTACTTCTTCTAGTACATGATGCTATTTTTGACAACTTAGTTCCAGATTGTACGTCCCAAGCCATGAAAATTTCATACAGTAGCATGTCACCCCCTGTTACTATGTCACCACATAAGTTGTCGCCGAGGGTTGTTAATTCTTTTGTAGATATTTTATCTCCTCCAAATCCTATCTCCTTGAACATGCTTTTTTATGAGTCAATGAGTCTCATCTCCTATTTGTGCACCTGTTTTTTCTCCAATATATAGACCTGCACCAATCGAGTCTCTCATTTCTAAACTACTTCCTTCAGTACTTGTTGATGAAGTGCATGTTGTCGGAGACCGAATTTAACCAATCACAAAGCCTTGGGGCTTGCGATCACTTTCTCTGGATGATACAAATGGCAGATGTGGGACATGCCACAACTTGGACAGGGAAGCCCTCCTAGTGAAGGTAATCCTTCTTGGCTACCTGTTGGTAATGGTGTGGTAGAAAAAATATTTTCTGCACCCACTTCCTCAAGAAATTTACTGTCACCATTTGAACCAGAAAGTTGTCTTTCCTCTTGCATTTTTACTCCACTACGAAACCCCAACGACATCAATCCAGGTAGTGAGGACTAAATAGATGTGGCATTGGATTTGAGTAGTAATAGTTTGTGGCGAAATAAACCAACATTTGAATATGCATAAGGAAGTTGGAGTAATGTTGACCATCATTAAACACCTTTTGTCGGTGGGTGGTTCCCAAAGTCTGCTAAGTGCCCAAGAATGTCGACTTTCTGCTCTTCAGTGTCCTCAAGAATGTTGACTTTTTGCTCTATAGTGTCCTTAAGAATGCCGACAATCCTCGGGAGGCTGATTTTGTCTTTGTCCATGTTTACGTTGCGTGTAATTTTAGTACAAAGAATCAGTTTCTAGCTCTGGGTTATGCTCAGTTTCCTCTCGGCTCTGCGGTGCGATACATAGCTAGCACGAGATGGAGATCGATTGACTAACCTACCTATGCCCACAGTCGTACTCGTTTCCCGCAAGTTTTGTTCAGAATGAGCGCAGTGCCATTGATGTTCCTTTAATCAGTTGTAAATAGCCACGATTATAGCTGGACAAGACTACGTAACGGTTCGTTTCATTTGGCTTGCTTGGATTGATGGCGATGAAGGCGGTCAAATGGAAATCACTATTTTCTATTTAGGGTTTGTACTGAAGACCCCCTCCTCTTTGACCAACAACCTTGATTTCTCATGTTGGTTTCATCATTATGTTTCTTTTGTTGCATTAATCCCTGAATCCTAAATGCAAGCAATATATATTCATAATGATGTCCAAAGTGTGTTTTAAAAAACATTATCCAATATGTGGATCCCCTTCCCTTCAGATTCATTATATTGATTGTCTTTATTGTAATTTGATCTCTCGATTCCCTACTGTAAGTCTTTTATTGCCATCATTACACCTCCTTGCCCACCTAGATCACCTAACCCATTGTTGCAATCCATTTACCACCACATCAACACTAACATACATGTTTTCAAAAACATTACTTAGCCAACCTTCATCATTATGTGGAAGATCATCATGTGGTTTCCTATGCCAACAAAATATACTCTATTTTGCACCTCATTATATCTGCTTTTTTTTTTTTTTCCTTTTCACATATTGCTTCTTCATATGCTAACGCTGGTGCTATTACAGCAACAATATATTTCATTAATTTATACTCTTATATTCTTAAATTCTCATTTTTATAAATATTATTAACTTCATCATAAAAATTAAACCTAACTTAAATATATTATAATACCAATAAAAATTAACAAAAAGATGTGATATATTCTATATTATAATACCAATTAGAATTAACAAAAAGGTTTGCATTCATCTAGCCTCATCTTTCCTCGTAAGATCACCTTGTTGCCCCCACCGAAATATTTATATCATTAATACCATGGTCATAGGGTCTTATGATGTCATAAGCATGCAAGACAAGTTATAATGAGGAGTAAACTGCTTAACCGACCATTTGCACCGATCGAACGACCTGGCTCGCGTGAGCGGTCACATCTGACGTTGTCGGTCGTCCGATCGGTGCAAATGGTTGGGCAAATAGGTCAATCTGTTATAATGATTTTACAAAAATAGTTGATTTACTAATAAAAATGTATTTTTATAATGTAAAATAATTCTCATAAATGAGATTATGAGAAAAAAAATACGAATAAGTAATTATATTGATTTTCTAAAAATTATATATAAAAGATAGTATGATTTTCTAAAAATTATATATAAAAGATATTAAAAGAAATTATCAAATATTTTGATTTTTTCTTAAAATTTTTTGTTTTTACTAAATTGATTTATTAGAGTTACATATATTAGTTATAGAAATTGCATAATTTAGGAGCCATGAAGATATTAGAGAGTATTGAATTTATTTATGGATTCAAAAACACAATTCAAACACTTCTAAATTTAGATTTTACCAAAAAAAAAATTACAAGATTTTGCTCCTTTCTTTAATCAGAATAGAGTTATGGAAAAGCAGAAACCTTTAAATATTTAAATTTATTAAATATTTTTTTAAGATGAAAAAAAAATAAAGATTTAAATTAAAAAATGGCTATGGAAAAGCATTTAATCAAATAATATATAGATTTCAAAAATACTAATAAAAAATATTCTACTAAACTAAACCAACACAAATTCCATCATCAATGCACAAAATGTAAACAAAACCTAATACTTTTCTCCAGTATTATAACTATGTTACCTTATATATTGTGTAAGTAACAAAATACATGTAAAAATAAAAACAAAAAAGCTAATCTAGACCAAATTTAGGCTTGTTGTGGGCTTCATCCATAAACACTTTATCTCTATCCAAGTCATGATCTCCATGCAAATGTAGTTGCTTTAGCAATGCCACATCAATTTATTGTATAGTAGCTTCATCATCAACCTTACCATTTACTGAATCAATGGAGACATTTGGATGTCCAGCCATACATAACTTCAAACAAACCCTAGAATAATATTGCAATGCATTTCAAAGTCACTTGCCAACTTGTCATATTTTATACCTTGTTCATTCAACTCAGCTTTTAATTCATTTTGTCTGATCTCTTGGTTTTCCCTATGAATGTTGAGGTATTCAATGGTCTATCGCATCCCTTCTAGTTTCCTTGTCCTTAGTCATTTTTTTTTAATCTATATTCTCTTATTCTTCATTCCATCCTAAACTAGAAGGAATAACCATACTAGAAAACTAAAAAAGAGCAAATGATGTCAATCCCCATTGCTCGTCAAAAGCCAAATGAAAAATAGGGGGCAGGAGACTAGGTTGAGACTTGCGAAAGAAACTTCTCAAAAAATTCCTATACAACCTATCAAATAATAAGGTCGAAACACTACTAAAAGAATCTACAAATCCCAAAACAACCTTATCCAAGGAAAATGTATAAACCCAAATCAAAGAAGATTGAAAACATAGAAAAATAGTCCATGCGAGCCTAATAAACTTACATCTATTGAATGTGTGCATGATGATTCTCCCAATATCACACCACAAAGATGAGAGCTTATGGACCAAGGGACTCTGCAAACACCCAAAACCAACCACCACTAAAACTATTAACTACTAACATCTCACTTGGCCTAAAACTACCAAAATTATCCAACATTTGCAAGCTAGTGCTTATAAATGCCCCATAAAAGTTGAAATGCTTGAGACCGTAAGTAAGGTGGTGAGGGAACATAAAGCATGACGAAGAGTTATGTCTCGACTCTCCCTCATATGCAATGAAGTGGTTGATTTGACTGATTTGACCTACACGTTACTTGTATTTCTAACTATGACAAATGTTGATCACCCATCGTTTTTTCTATTTTGTTATAATAAGGTGAATTAAAAACTTAATGTATATTATCATAAAGTGACCAAGGGAGGTAGTACTTCTTACGGAGTCCCCTTTTTTTTAACTCAAACCCTTATATCCATATACACAACTTTTCCATTTGATCTACTAAGCCATTATTTGACCTTTTAACATAGAATAACATAACCTCATCCAAAGTGTCAAGAGTCCTATAGGTTCTTTGAAAGGTGTTAAATAATAATGTTCCATCATTGGGCTTTAATTTTCTTACATGGTTGGTGATTATTAATGTTCTATCATTTGGTTTTGTTTTTTTTATTAGTGATTAAGAAATTGTAATACCCTGGTTTTGACCCCGTTTGCATTAAAAGGTACATGATGTATAATTGTAATTAATCGTGGTGAGGAGCTAAAGGCAAAAGCCCCCACCATCGATTTGGTTGTGTATATTTCGGTAGTAGGGATTGTTGTTGATGGTATATCGTGCCATCCAACACACTAGAATTTTGACATCATGNAGCACGTGTGATCGTGGGATATTAAAGAATACCCTTAATTTCCAGAGATATTGACCCAAACTCTTTTTGTTGAAACCCCCTCCCAATACTTAAAACCTCATCCCCACCCATTTTTATAGCTCAATCCTTATAAACCACCCTACCCACCCCCACCTTAAACCCCTCATCCCCCCAATATCTGCAATATATTGGTTCAATTTTTGATAATTTAAAAACCCACAATATGAACTAACGTGATAGGATATTGGTCAACAAGTGAAGACCCCATGTCTAACCTGTGGGGGCCATTGGGAGTTTTCCATGTGTCACCTTAGTTATTCTGTTGTTAGTGGGGGCAGCTATGGGCTGGCAGGAAACCACTACGCTCACGCTTGCACTCTCTCCACGACGCGTTGGCCGATTGTTCTATCCACTCTCCCCATCGTCGGTCGTTCATTTTCCTCACGCAGAGCTGAGTTAAAAGGATCCACGATCCATGGATTGGGGGTTCGGTTCTCCTTTCTCTGACCGACTGTTTCCTTTGCCTCACGCACCGATTGGGCTCTGGGTATGATCTTCCTCCAGCCTGTACAGAGAATGGATTTCCCCATTTTTGGATGACTGTGTTCTGTTTAGGTTTTTCATCATCGTTTTGTTCTTCCTCACACAGTGAGTCGTTCTGGTTCACTCTCCTTACGCATCGGTGGAAAATGGGTATGGTCGTCCTCACGCAGAATGCTCTCCTTTTTTTTGGGACTCACGCAGCGAGTGGGGAAGCATGACCTGTCACCCATTATTTCATGTGAATGAGCCTTCGCGTTCTATGCATGCTTGTTCCCCTTAGTGATGGCGGTATGCGTTTATGTTTTTCCTTTGTCCAAGTTTGAGAACCGGACTTCTCTCCTGTTTTGGGACTGTGTAATGTTGCCACCGTTTTCATTGTGAGTTTGGGGCTGTTGTCTTCCCTTGGTTTTGGGTTGCTTCTTAGTTGCTAAGGCTGCAGACGTCCTTTGGGGATTGTTGCTGAGTTGTTTTGGCCACGCTAGGGCCCAGAACAACTCTGAAACGTGGTTTGACCTGAAATGTGTTTCACTTTTTTGTTTGGGGTTGTCACCCTGTTGTCTTCGCCTTCTTCACAGAGCTGTGAACTGTTTATTTTACTGCGGTAGGCAGTGGTTGGTCTTTGGACTGTTGAGAACAGGATTAGAGGCTGGGTATGCTTGAGAAAACTGGTGTTTGGAGCCACTCACTCAGAGTTAGACTGCTGGATTTCTTCTCCACAACCCTTGAAGAGTATTGGAAAGGGAAGTCAGGGCCTGAGGGACTGTGAAGCAGAGAAAGGATTGATTCCTGGTGTCGGGTGTGTGGATGTCTTAAAAGTTAGGTTAACTTTGGTGTAGGCATCCTTAGCTCTCCATTAAGGCCACTAGCTTAGCATTTATCCTTTCCTAGCTCCTTGACTGCCTGATAAACCCTATTGTGTGGGCTTGGCTGATTTGTGTACCTTGGCTATGTGTAAGCATGCTTTGACCCTTATTCCTTGAGGAACCATGCCCAACTCGGGGGTGGAAGTGTTGCTAAGAGATTGATGAGCACGCTGACCTATGGTTGGGTGGAACGTTGCAGCGACGTAGCTGGTTGCGGGACAAATCCTTTTCAAGATAAGTATTCTTGACTATTTCGTCTCTACATTTATCTTACTGATTAATGAATATAATGAACATGTGGCATGCTTGATTGAATGTATGTTTGCTTCCACTATGTATATGAAGGAGTATGCATCTTAGTATTTTTTATGTTTTAAGAATTTATTTCAGCATTATATGCTTGTTCATGTTCATGGGGCTATTATTCCCGTATGTTTGGTGATAGTAGCGTCCTCTTCGCCGGTTTGAGGATCAGGGACGTTACAGTATGGTATCAGAGCTCTGGTTGCAGCATGGGCCTGAATGGGCCATGAAGATGTAGTGACAGAGCTTATGTTGCAACATTTGGGCCTTAGAGGGACATGAGAAACATTTAACAAAGGCAGGTTGCCTACTACCCAGAAGAAACCAGGAAAAATGGGTGAAGACAAGAAAATTCACAAAATTTTTAAGTGCCAGAATGTCGGCTCATCAAAAAACTTAGTGACAAGTTCTTCCGATGCAACAGAGCACTTAGTGGGAAGGCCACCCGACGAACGTAATCAGAAGGAAATTGAGGAAAGGATTACGTTCGTCGATCATCAGCTCATCGAAGAACTTAGTGCAAAGTTCCTCCAATACGACGAAAATGTTAGTTTGAAGCCCACCCGACGGTGAAAGGTTTTGCGAAATTTTGTTTAAGTGTTAAAATCGTCGGCCATTGGAACATGTTAGTGGTATTCATCGCCGATGAACAGCGGAAGGAATTAGTGGTTCAAGCGCCGCCGTTGCGGAAGCCTAGTGCACTAATCCTCCGACGGATACAGGTTCCGCTTACCGATGTCGCGATGGTTGTGTTTCAGTCGCTGATCAGAAGGGATCAAGGGATTGTAAACCCGCTGTTGCGGATAGCTAGAGGACTATCCTTCCGATGGATAGAGCCTCCGACTGCCGATGCAGTAAAGAAAGTTCAAAATTTTCTCTAAGTAACGAAATCATCGGCCATCGGAAGACGTTAGTGGTTCGTGCGCCCGCAATTGCGGAAGCCTAGAGCACTAGTCTTCCGACGAGGAAAAGTTTCAACTGCCGATGCCGATGTGCTTCAGCTCACCGGTTGGAAATCATTAGCGGATTGGGCCACCGATCGGAAAAGGATCGAAGTTGATAAGCCACAGTTGCGGCTGCTGATTGAACTACTCTGTCGATGCACTAGTCCCTCCAGTCGTCGATGTCGAGGTGTTTAGTGAACAGTATTTCGGGTTCATAACTACGGCGGTGAAAAACAGTTGCTTGATCGTTGATGAATAGAAGATAGTTGATCCAATGAAGCGGCGGAAAGGAAGACTAAAGAGAAAAATTTTGAAATTTTTTCTAAGTCGTAGAATCATCGGCCATCAACGATGGTTAGTTGATCAAATCGTCGATGCTTAGATGATTCAGTTGCCGATGAGCTACGTCGGATAAAGTCAGTTGATCGAACATCTGCCATTGCGGCTGATTAGTAGACCATTTCGCCGATGGACATTGTTTCAACCGTCGATAGACCCGTGGTTACAGAAGGCATAGAAAGATCGTGGGCCACATAAAGAACTAATCACCCGATGAGCATCCAAGCGCCGATGCCACAAAATACTAGTCGCTCTGACCGCCGACAAAGTCATGAGTTGTGGAAGACATAGGAAGATTGTGTGCCGCCGTTGCGAAAGCTGAAAGGAATAACCGTCCAATGCGTAGGGCACCCAGCCACCGACACAGTGGTTAGGCAGACGAAATTAGACCTATGAATCGTCGATAAAACTCGGAACAGTAGACCACTGTAGGGCCGATACGGCGGAAGGGAATAGAAAAGCGACCCATCGAGACAGCAGAGAAAGTTAGAGGTTTCAACCACCGAAACGCCAGGAGATTAGTAAGGAGAAGATTCGATTAGAAGAAAACTTTAAAGAGTATAAAGTCATCGGAAAATTTTTGACGATCAGGCCACCGGTCGGAAGGAATCAAAGGATCTTAAACCCGTCGTTGCGGCAGTCTAAAACACTATCCACCCGATGGATAGTAGGCCCGATAGCCGATAAACGTCCGCGGAAACCATAGTAAGATCACGTTCCGCCGTTGCGGCTGCTCAAGGGACTGCGCACCCAATGAACAGACGATTTTCTCGCCAATACAGATCGGAAGTTTAGTCAATTTGACTGCCGAAACGTCGGAGAGAAGTAAGCAAATAGACCATCGATGAACTAGGTGTTTTGACCACTGAAGTATCGGAAAGATAGCTGGGAAGAGGTCTGATTGGGCCTAAGGAAATTGGGGTTTTCAAGAGAATTTCTCAGTGATTTTTCAAGCAGTTTTCAATTGCCTTTCAGTAGGCTTTCAGCAGATTTCAGTAGACTGTCAGTGGTCACAGGGCTGAAAAGGAAGAAAACCCTAGGTGACTGAAGTTAGCATTCCTGACCAAACTACAGTTGTGTGTTTTTCCATCATTCTAAGAAGTGGTGTGGTTTTCACACCCGAGGTCAGAATGAAGAATGTGGATAAGCGTTGGAAAGCTTATCCATCACGGCACAAGGGACAGTCACCGGAATCTGAGTGTGGAACAACAAAGTGCTAGTGATTGCTTGAAAAGCAATGTGCTGATGTTAATACGGACAAATCTGGGAATTGCATGCCTAGAGGTAGCATGACCATGAAGTCAAACCAGTTGTTGTGTGGAAAAGGAGTTCCATGCAGGGATGAGGGACTTGAAAAGGGAAATTTCCTTAAACCTTGTCTTGCTAATTATAATTACATTTATAAGTTTCATACATGAAATGTATGAAGATATGCCTTGCATGCATAGTATATTACATGTTGGTAAGATTAGTAAGAATTATACATATATAATGAACCACTAATGGTAGTTATTGCATTGATGTTGGCATTAGTGGAAAAACCAACAACAACATGGACATGGCTGAATATGTTGCTGATGCTAACGAATGTGACTAGCAACCATATGGAGAAAGGGATAAGGCAACAAGTCCAAAATCAAAAGTTGGTGAGCAAATTCTGCAAATTCCTGCAAAGGACCAACCAAACTGGTAATGTCAAGGGTGTAAGTAGGACCCATGAAGGTAAGAGTTTCATTATGACAACTGCATGGAGTGGTAAAAGAAATAGGTCGCATACCATGTGGGTATTTGAATTTTATACTGCATTCATATAGAAATGTGTCATGCCTGTATTATGTGTTGTTATGAGCCTTAGTAGCCCAAAGAAAGTAAGTAATGATGGTCTTGATTATAGCAATGCATCCTATATGAAGTAGTCATGGTTAGGCCATGCATGGTATGATTGAATGCATCGTATTCCAGAATCAATGCAAGGTAGCATTGAGTGGATATGCATTAAAAGGTTTCATAAATCTTGGGGTTATGCATTGAACAGATGCATATGAAAAGTATGAGTAGATGTTGTGATGCAATGCATGAATGCATAGAGATAGTGTATGTGTCATTATGAATAACTAATGGCTGAAAATGATGAATTGATGACAATTCTGGAACCATTTCAAGGGCTGAAGTGAATGCAGGATAGTAAGTGCATGAAGAGGGTAGTCATGATCAATTGGCTGTTGGAAATGCTCTATGGAAGGGCGAGGTGGTATAATGATACACTTGTGAAGTAAGGAGTATCTAAACAATTCATTTAAATTGAATAAATGATGCGACTTTACCTTGCAAATGTTTCAGGTAGATTGTTGGGGCATGGCAAAGTGGGTAAGACCATGACAAAGGCCAAAATCTACCATGTGAAAGAGCCAAACCTCATGAGAAGAGTCTCATGGCTGTGAAACTAGTTTGTATGTGTAATGAGTTGTAAATTTGAATTTGTGAATTTCGAATTTAAGAAATTGCTGACAACTACTAATCACTATTGGCTTGCATAAGAATGTGTTAGGAGGACGCACTGCAAGTGGGTATTCGTGTTATGCTAGTAAGCATAAAATTATAATGGGCATAGTGGTGCTGCTTACAAGAGACCCACAATTGAGGATCACCTCATTGCTAAGCAAACCAATTTCTATATTAGACAGAATTGCAAATTCCTATTGAATTTAATTACTAATGTCATTGCTTGGTTATGGAACAATCAATTTGGATTGTATTATTCGATAATGATTGACTGTTTGGCTATTTGATGAATGTGCCAGGGGTACACACTGCAAGAAGATCATGTGTGATGGCTTGCAGGAGACAAACTTCATGGGAAGGTTTTCCCTTATCTTGGAAATGGGTTTCAGGTGAAACTTCATTGGACATTTTGGAAATGTCTCATCTGCACTACATGTTTGGTAAGCCACATGAGTGAGATGGTATAGATTATGTTGGTAATACATGTGTGGATATGAAATGTAAAAAGGAATTGGGATGGCAAACCGAGGGACTGTCAACTCAGAGAAGGGAGCCCCCATTCCTCCTCAACGAAGGAATATTGCCTCGGCAAATGGATAAGTGTTCTATAACCCTAGCTAAGAATATGCATGTCAAATTGTTGAATTCAATATGCAAAACATGTTTTGATTTTATTTCCATTGTGGTATATTGCTTGAGTACGAATAGGGCCTACATGGCACACACCGAAAAAGGGTGCACACTTTTCTGATGTCGAATCATGGAAGGGTTTTTCAATATTGATTACACCCTAGGGGGTGGATGCACTCCTGGTGTCTCAATACTTGATAGTGAATGATATGAAATGTGATTACAGTTTTAGAACAATAACGATGATGAATATGCTTATATTGCTTGTGTTGTCAGGCTAAATAGATGTAGTCTGGTGTTTTGCACTAAATGGACAATGGCTTGAGCTCATCCTACCTTCTATAGAGAAGGAGACATTCCTAAGGGATTGTCAACTCAGAGAAGGGAGTGGTCTCTCTAAAGAGCATAGAGAAGGAGACATTCCTGAGGAACTGTTAACTCAGAGAAGGGAGTGGTCTCTCCAAAGAGCACAGAGAAGGAGACATTCCTGAGGGACTGTCAACTCAGAGAAGGGAGTGGTCTCTTGTGTGATATGGGGTAGTGGAATTAGAGCTCACTACCGAAAATGAGACCTGGAAATGGTCGTTTATTGTTGATATAAGTGCATGTGTTATTGTTGATGGCCTGATAAATTCAACGGTGTTGGCTTGGCTGATGATTGATTGTTGATATAAGTGCGGATGATTTGTTGATTGTCTGATAAACCCAACTAAAGGTTGGCTTGATTGTGCCTTATATATGTATAAAAGGATGTTGTGAAGCAGCATGTGTGCTGGTCTAACATCCGAGTCCATAGACGATCCCAAGGCTTGCAAAGCGAAGCAAGATCCTGTGGACCAACGAGGAAACGCACAATATAGATAAGTATTGGATTATTTTGCAATTCTTGCTTATGAATATGCATGTGTATATGAATTGGTTATGATGTTTTAAGCTCTTGTTTAAGAGATAAAAATTGATGAGAATAAACTAAACATGCGAATTTATTCAATGTTTGAATATAGGTATCGCTGGAAGCGAGGACTATGAGAGCATCCTAGGGGTGCATGTGGATGTGTGACTGTCCTGAAGAGCTCAGAATGA